>CM070830.1:5492354-6009854 GCA_036326025.1 Chrosomus eos | reverse complement strand
TGCTTTATCAAATAGGGTGAGGGATGTTGCAAATTCTAATTTGGGATTTTCCAAACATTGTTATTAGCTACATTTTGTCTATGCATGACTAAACACATCCATCATGAACCAGACAGTCAAAAGTTTCTGTGCTCAAATGACAAAAAACAAATTGACCCTTTCGCGTGAAGCTTGATTGACAGTGATCTAACCAATCATACTTCGCCATCCGCCATTTTGTCCGACAAAGCAGTCAGGGCAGTTAGTTAACATCGGAGATTTGAACTTGAAAAATCCCGAATATACTGGCGCCTTTCCGCGGTTAAAACACATTCCTTCTTACTTCATTCATGTTTATTTGATGCTATAAATGAACTAGAAGAAGAGATGATCTGATCACGAGCACTTTAACTGATGCTCACACGTATCTGTCACGACACATTAAAGAGCCACAAACGGTATTTATTGTTTTAGATTTCTTAAAAAAAAAGACAATATTTGAAAGATGAGACTTTGTTTAATATCAAAATCCGAAAAGTAACCCGGTCTCTCTGTCTGTCCGTCGTGTTGTCATCTCATCTCTCTGCTCCGCGATGTTTTTCATGCGTGAGAACATGGTGAGATCAATGCCCGTTCACACTACACGCGACTTTGTCGCTGCATAGTCGCCAATCGCTGGCGATGAGGTCGCTAGTGGCGTTCCCATCACTATCGCTAGTCGGACTTCCAAATGACAGCGAATCAGCTTTCTTGCGACTGTACAGTAATAGGTTATTTATATCTAGTATACATTGATTTCAATTAACATTATGGAGTAATAAACATGTAATTGTGGGAGTGTAAATAGCACTAAAATATTTGAAAGGCCACTATAGTACTGTTAACTTAGGTTTTGTTTACTGTCTCTGTCAAAAAAAATAGTTAATTGTACTTACAGACTATTCAATCATTTGAACCTACTTGAATCCCCACGATCGCCAAATGCTTTCCACGCATCATTCTTTTTATTTATGTCCCTGTATGTTGCAGAGTACATATCAAACAAATTGGAAAATTGCCCAACCGCAATGATCAATTTCTCATCCATCTATTAACTACTGTGCACTAGGTCCCAGGCTGAGGAGAAGATCACGCTCCACTCCTATTGTTGTCGTCTCGCGAAAATCGTCTTCATTTGCATAAAGTTAAAAATTTCTCCACTTTTGTCGCTTGTCTCTTGTTGCTGACACGCCCCATCTATCGCCAACTCGCTGTCGCTCGTGTCGCCGAAGTCTCCGCATCACCATTGAATGAATGGTGTCGCGTCGCTTGCAGCGATAAAGTCGCGTGTTATGTGTACGGGCCTTCACGTGAGACGGCGTAGCTTGTCGGACATAGCGACAGTCTTTGCGAAGGGTCAATTGGATAAAGTGAAAAGAAATATTCGAACAATAATGAAACAAACTCTATCACGATTTAAAACTCCAAATGTATGATGTCAGAAAATAAATCAAACATTTTCCCTCATATTTTAAAAGTCCTAATTTACAGTATAAAATGACATTGATATAATAAAGATAACTCTTGTTACTAAGATATCTCTCCTCTTTCCTCACAGGTGATCTTCTCATCAACGGTTCTCTGAGGTTTTGAAAACAGAACAAATGTTGCCAACATAGTGAATCGAGTGTGTCTCTGATATAATGGTGTGACTCCAGTTATACGTGAGCTTTCTCACGAGCGAGGACGTCCACAGTGAAATCTTCAGGACAATTGGCGTGTCATTCTCATTGGATACTGGAAGGGAATAATCAGACAAAGCCACGTCTGTATATTGATTTGGCTTATTTTCTGCTTCTGGAGTAGGAAAATACTTTTGCTTTACCAGCCATTCTCAGCCAGTAGTGCAGCCAGTCTTTACAGAATGTGAGCCATATTGTTTCATGTTTAGGTGTGAGAGCTGTTACCCATGAAGTGCACCATCAACCTCTGAGGAAGTGCCAAGGAACGAATCTCGGTTACGTGTGAGACTTCAGTGAGTATCCTGCTCCATCTGTTTGAAGGATGGCATGTTTGTGCAGATTATCAAGGGTTCTTTCAGGGAACAGAGACGTCTGATCATCGATTGCTCTCTGAGATGTGATTGCCGTCACAGCAGCAGCAGCGGGGCGAAACAAATGGGCCGTGGCGTTCGGGTCAGTGGTCTGATGCCGAGCTGAATTCCAACGCTCTCAGGATTTTATATTAACTGAAAATCACAGATAAATCATGTTATTATTGTTAATATAAAAAATAACACATTAATGCACACTACACTAACAGTATGCTACTGTTCAAAAGTTTGTGGTAGGTAAGACCTTTTAATATTTTTTAAAGTCAACAAGGCAGCATTTCTTTGATTAAAAAAATAAATAATAATTCCTGTGATCAAAGCTGAATACTTGCTGTCTTCTTTGTAATCCTTACAATCTTTCGGGCCTCAAACTTTCGAGCAGTTTTGCACAGAAATTCATGTCGTAATGTAGAAACATTAATTCAGGGTGAACAAACTAAATCAGCATGTGACATCAGTATATGTGTGTGTGTGTGTCAATGCCATTGCAAGCAAAATTATTAAAATTGAATATACTGTTGATTAGTATATAAATATTCTCCCAAGATAATTACGTCTTGTGCTCAAGATTTAAAAAACAATACTTCAGTAAATATCCAATAACAATAATATTTCAATAATATTCCAATTATAGTTGTTTATTATTTAAAATCATGGTAACAGGGTTGATATTGAACAAATCCTTTGTAATAGATTTTTAAATACATATATACTTTTTGTTGACGTCAATTATCTTATGTAATATGTCAACACTCACTTTATATAATCCAATCAATTCTCATTGGATTAAATCCAGTCCTGTCCTATTTTTTAACTGAAAATCCTGTTCACTCTGAAACGCGTCACATATTGGAAGTAAATGGGTTGAGTCGAGTGCCGTTTCATTGACGTTAACAGTGTTTGCAACTGTGACATCTTTACATCTGCCTAATATTATTCCTTATTCAAATGTGATTACAAATAATCTGTGTTAACTGTAAATGTCTTCTAATCGTCTATAGCTTTGTAGAAATGTTCCCAACATTAGAGCAAAATAGCTAAATGTCCATTGGGAAAGAAGTAGAAGTATTTAAACACTTCAAAAGCACAGAGAGAAGAAAATCTCTAGCTACAAAGGATTCTCTGGTTTTTGACCTACTTAGATGTCCTATGAATAGAGTTAGGATTCTGAGATATAATGCATTAATATCCAGCATTGAAGAGCATATTTCATGTTGAGCGAGTGTGTGTGACTGTGAAGTGGAGAACGAGGTTAGAGATGGCTTACTTGACAGATTCACGGCGCATGCTACGATGATGAGCGCTCCTCCCACCAGCGACACCACAGACAGCAGCTTCGCCACGCGACCCAAGCGTCTCGCTCCGTCTACGTTCCCCTGCTCCAGACTGTTCCGGGACTAACAACATCACACCGTGACTCATCTCACATATTCTAACACACAATTACAAATTCAGTCTGGTATACTGAGGAAAAATAATCATTTTGCATCTCCATTTGATATTATTACATAGAGAAAAGTGACCATGTAATGAAGCGGATGCCTTTACCTTTTTGATAAAGTAATTTTTGGAAGATTAGATTTCTATTGGACATATAATGTGTTTGAAGGTCAATGTCATTATTAAAATTGAATATATATTAGAATATAACTATTCCTCCAGAAAAGTAACAGGGTTGATAGTAACTGGATTGACATTATAAGTCTTGTGCTCAAGTTTTTCAAAATTATATTTCAGTAAATATCCAATAATACATTAAAAATACTTCAATTGTAAGCAGTTAACTAGACAAAATCATGGTAACAGGGTTGACTTTAAGATTTCTCCATACTGACAAATGTAACAAACCATTAAATATAGTGACTTGATGCCATTGCATATTTATTTATGGATTAGTTCAAACTTTAAAATGGAATATATATGGTAACAACAAGGTTTATACACAACTACTTTGTAATAAAACAATAAACTGAAAACTAAGGAAGAATAAAGACAAAATGCTAGCAGCTTATGTGTATATTTACTAAAAAACAAGGAGACTTGGCTAGGGAAAGACCAATAAAATAAAACTTTGACCTGGATTTTTTCTCTATATGTGTTTGGTGAAATGTTCAAATGTTTAAAATATGAAAAAAATAATATGAAAAGTTAGCTATTCATTGTTAAAATCAAGTTTCTGAGGGACACGAATGACATCCTGCAGGATGAACCAAACGGCCCTACAAGTTCTACATACCATGATGGAGTAAACGAATCCCACAATGTTGATGGGCCAGACCGGGCAGAAGCAGGCGATGACAGCGAGGATGAGGTAGTCTTTGGGTTTGGAGCGGTCCATCGGGGGGTTGGTGGCGATGCTAGAATGGCGTGAGATAGAGGGCCGCGGGGAGAAGCAGTGTAGGCGATGGAGCTGGAGCGGCTGCCCATCCGAGTGCGGCCCACATGTGGATGGTGTGAATTGGGAAGAGAATGATGCCGGCGAGGAGGAGAGGAGAGAATTGGTTTGGAGGCAAAAGCATTGTTCGGGGAACTAATCCCATCACCTGCCAAAAGAAAGAGAGGATGTATTAAGCGAACAAAAATAATACAACTGGTAACTTTGCTACTTGATCCTATGATGAGACATATGAGAAAAATGATAAAGTAATTTAATTAGTGACTTGGCAATGTAATCTATCCAACTTAGAGAATACATACACTACCGGTACGGTAGTCTGGAATAATTACGATGTTTTATGTTTTTGAAATAAGGCTGCTTTTGTTTGATTAAAAATACAGTAAAAATGTCATATTGTCAAATATTAACATTATTACAATTCAAAATAACACATTTCTATTTGAATTTAATATAAAAAGTAATTTATTCCTGTGGAATTAGAAATTCCTGTCTTCAGAAATCATTCTAATATGATGATTTGCTGCTCAAGAAATATTTATTATTATTATCAATGGTGAAAACAGTTGTGCTGCTTAATATTTAGTGGAAACCATGATATATACTACCATTCAACAGTTTGGGTAAGTAAGTATTGGTACTGTAATTCAGTAAGGACGCATTCAATTGAACAAAAGTGACTGAGTGCATTTATAATGTTACAAAAGATTTCTACTTCAAATAAATGATGTTCTTTTTCTATTCATCTAAGAATTCTGAAACCAAATATATCTTGGATTCCATAAAAATGTAAACTAAGAAGTTAAATATTAACTAACTCTTAATAATAAAAACTATTATTAATAGTTATAAAGCACTAATAATAATTGATTATAAAAATCTTAATCTTAAACTTTTAATCGATTTTATATAATGTGCACATTCAATATTCAAATAATTACTAAGAGAGACCATCATTTTCTTTTTTGTAACTGTCTGTTAGCATTATTGTTTGTCTCAGCATGTTTCCCTCCACATGTGATGTTGCCCAGGATGCCGTGCTCTTGAAAACAACTTTAATTAAATGGCCACCAATGCAATTAATGGAGTAATCTCTGTCCTGCCTTTCAGCCCCTCCGGCAGTTTTGATTAGGATGCACAACTTTAATTTAATTAAGAGTATTTACGACACAGCCAGCGACTGTAAAAAGAAGGGAAATAAATAATTTGCCATCTCGCTCTTAACCTTAAACGCACTCAGAGCATCACCAAGTGAACAACAGAACAGTGGAGAAGAGTTGAGCTTGTCCACGGCCAGCTCTCGGCCTCAATCATTCTGCGTTTAGTCAACAATGAACGAGATTTACAATGCATTATTTACAATCATCGGATTTGCAGTGCAGCAAACTTGTCCTCTAAACAGTGCTGCTGGGAAGTGTGCTCTGAATTAATCATTTTCACTTTTGTGAAAGCTATTTGCTCATTAAATCTTTAAATTATGCATATTTTTCTTTTGTATAACCAGGATCAGAAAATAACCAGGCCTTAGAGCAAATATGATTAAAAAAAAACAAAAAAAACCCAGATTTAAAATGTGGGGACAGAAAGTCCGCCTGTAATGCAATTGTTCTTTTTGATTGGTTATGTAACATTTATAATATTCTATTCTAGGTCTATGTATTTATGGCATTAGTGCCTCTGTAGTGAACAGTAGCTGTCAGATATCTCTATTAGCTGTCTTAGAATTGAGTATTTGTGAATGTCTTGCTAATTAAGTGGTTTTAAATTTAAAAAGAAACAACTAGTCAGCTCTAAAAACACCAAATGTGAAGAAAACACCTCAACAACTCCTAGACCTGAAACAGAGATGAGAATATCTTGAATTTACAGCTACTTTTGTATTTGACATTGATCTGGCTCATTGTTGTTATTGTTAACTAAGAGTATTAAAAATATTTTTTGTTAATTAAAAAAGAAACAGAAAGAAAATATAGAATGAGAAAACAAATGAGAATTAGAAATGTTGCCTTCGCAAAGTTACTAGTTACTTACTAAATTACTATTTACTAAAACTGAAATTAAAAAGTCCCCCCATAGTCAATCATTTTACCCCTTAAAACTCATCTTTGATCACCAAAAGGACATATTTAAATGTTTTTTCTTTAAAGGAAAAATTCATCATGCCTTAAAGGGATAGTTCACTTTGAAATTAATGTTTGATATGTTTTAGCTTACCTCAAGGGCATCCAAGATGTAGGTGTCTTTGTTTCCACAGTATTTTCAATTTTGATATTTTTAGGTCAAACCGTTCTTGTCTGTCAGTCATATAATGCAGGTCTATGGGGTCCACCTTAAAAGAGCATACACAGAGAAGTCCAAATTAAACATGATTTAATGACTCGTAAATGTAAGTACACATTGATGGCCTAAGACACGAAACGAGCGGTTTGTGTGAGAAAACGAACAGTATTATATAGTTTTTACCTCTTGTAAACACAGCCACGTCCAAGTGATCTGAGGTTGCGGCGCTTCGGTCTTTTCCGGAAAGCACCGGAAGTCATCTCTCGCGCGTGTACGCCACTCATACAATTGTTTTATTTAAAAAAAAAATTGTAATTGTTTTCTTTTACGACGGTTTAAACATCCCGGATAAGCGCAAATTAGTACCCTTTTAATTAGTCGTCTTACCTACAATCTCTGTTCTGTGTAAACAATGAGTGACGTACACGCGCGAGGTTTCACTTCCGGGCTTTCTGGAAAAGACGAAGCGCCGCGACCTCAGATCACTTGGACGTGGCTGTGTTTACAAGAGGTAAAAACATATAATACTGTTCGTTTTCTCACACAAACCGCTTGTTTCGTGTCTTAGGCCATCAATGTGTACTTACATTTACGAGTCATTAAATCATGTTTAATTTGGACTTCTCTGTGCATGCCCTTTGAGGTGGACCCCATAGACCTGCATTATATGACTGACAGACAGAACGGTTTGACCCAAAAATATCAAAATTGAAAATACTGTGGACACAAAGACACCTACATCTTGGATGCCCTTGAGGTAAGCTAAAACATATCAAACATTAATTTCAAAGTGAACTATCCCTTTAAAATAGCTTGAATGTAACTATAGTCTACACACCCTTGCCTCATTTAGTATACACGGTTCTATGAATATGCAAATGAGCCCCGCCTCCACTCACTCACAGCAGCTCAGAGATCCGCTCGCTGACGATCACACGTTGAGCGATTGACACCTCGCACTGGTGCTCACGTAACACAAGAGACTGAACGTTATTCAAAGCCCTGATATACTCACAGAGAACTTCTTTTTCGTTCTTTGCTTAGAAGTAATAAGAAGTTGGAAATACCTTTGCAGTGATATAATGTAAATGAACATCCCAACGCCGTCCATGCTGCTGAGAGCGACGTTTAGATAAATATGTAAATATGTGTTGCGAAATAAATAACGAAATAAACAACAAAATTGTCAGTGGTGAAAACAGTAGTTAAGAAAGCGTCTGATCATAGCGATGTGGAAATGTTTGCACCAGCTCTGTCATTCACCCGCATCATTTCCACAGATGAGCTCATTAAAGCAACACCAAGTAACTTTTCCTCTTCGGTCGCCCTACTGGTTGGAAACGAAATTGTCCATTGCCGCTGTCGTAAATAATTTAGTCTACCGTCGCACGCACGCTCGCTGTTTATCCAGCACCGGCTTTAGAGTGAACGATGTCCACATACAAGGTAGAGTATGTTACATGATTTCATGAAAGGATGATGTATTGCGACATCAGAAACGAAGAAAAACGAAATAATGACTATTGTAGTGTTGACGTAAAGCAGTTGAATTTTGTAGTTCTTTTTTTGTGCACAAGTTCCTACCCGAAACCCGAAGTTACATAGTGCCTGTAAAAGCGATAAAGACCCCGTCAGGATATGGCAGACGTGTCATTTAACTTATTTTAAGACGATGTACCATCACAAGGGTCTTGGAAATATATTATGAAGGTTGAAAAACTACATAGTGTTACTTTAAAATTACTGTTAGGATAGTTTGATTATAAAGCATATTTAAGACTATAGATCTGCCTATGTTGAATTAATCAGTTTACAGTACGGTGTGGCTCTTTTGGCATTATCGTGTGCGTTGCTAAAAAGTCCCAATTACTTCACAAAAAAAAAAAAAATCAGTCTACATGCTTTCATAGAGTAAGTCGAGGAAGGTCTAGTTTTTCGTTGTTTGCTGTTTCGTTGCAAGTTGTCCATACATTAAAAATAAAAAAGCGATGAAGCCATCAGAAACATTCAGTCTTTTATTCGTTAACTTTCACTATCATGGAGTTTTGGTTTGAAATTCTTAATTTCCTGTGTTCTTTGTTTACGTTTCCCTCTCTCTTTTGTTACTATGGTAATTCATTTAATAATTGCACCTGCTAGTCGTTTTAGTTCATTATCCGTGAATATTTGAGGGGCTGTTTACACGACTGTTTTCAACTAAAAACGTAAAACTTTTTATGCGTTTTAGGCATTTGTTTACAAGACAACGGCGTTTTGGGTGCCAGAAAAAGCAAAACGGTCTCCACAAAACAAAACATGAATCTCTGAAGACGATGACGTCATACACATGCGTATTACGTGTTCAGTCAATAATGTTTCATCGCCATCTACTGGCCTGGCAGCAGAATACAGCGTTTTTAGTCGTTTTCGCACACGGAAAACTCCAAGGAAAAACTTTTATTTTTGAACTTTATCTGAGCTTCTTCTGTGGACTTTATTCACTGAGATTGTGACAGTACATGAAAATTGTTATTACCATATAGTATGTGTAAAATATTAAAAACTAATAAAACCAACAAGCATATAACAAAATTACTTTTGTGTGCTGAAAAATAAAAATGTAGACTAAAATTATTTTATATATTTATAAATATTTATAACAGTGTGTTATATTTGTCAAAGACATTCAATGTAAGCCCTTGACAAAACTGAACACATGCCACATGTGTTTATAATGGTTTCTTAGAAAGAATATATATGGTTAGAGACCAAATGTCCCTATTATTTATTTCAAGCGGATTAAAAAAAACTTTGTAGTTTTAACCCCCCCCCCCCTTTTTTTTAGTCTGTCTTTTTTGTACCTGCCGTTTTTGAGCACTGAAAACCCTCAACTCATCTCTGTTGTTTGCCTGTTTAATTACATACCATTTTTAAAGTCATTATACTGATTGCTGTATGCAAATCACTGTAGTGTGATTGGCATAACAGGACCTGAAAGTCCCCAATGTGTTCTTCCTGGAGGCAAGGCAGATGCTTACTTATCAATTATTGATAAGACCAAACACAAAACCCTTCCAAAATGACGTATTATTGATGAAATGATGAATTACCACTCTCTGTTTTATCCTTGACCATGACGATGACCTCACCAGAGCAACGTGCCTCCTCAATGCACTGCTGGGGGAACGTGAGGGGACGCAGACATGGGAAAGAGTCCGATTCAGCTTTGGCGGTCCCCGGCTGATATGTAACAGGGCCCGGGGTCTGGCAGCTCATGGCCTCCTCGTCTTGGGCACAAACCAGAGAGCCCAACGACGCCTGATGGTACTCTGTTTCCATAGAGACGACTAGGTTGCAAAGGTGGCCAGTGTTGTGTTGATGTTCAGATGGTGTGGCTAAAACCGGAGAAAATTAGTGAGAAACAAGATTTATGAATCTCATTAACATCGGCTGTGAGTGCATGGAAGAGCATGATGAGATGCAAACTCACACTCTGGCACATGGTGCCATCAAACACACACACACAACACACACACACACACACACACACACACACACACACACACACACACACACACACACACACACACACACACACACACACACACACACACACACCATCTGACTTCAAATCACATCCTGCAGAACCCAGCATCTGAGTCCTATTTTTCCCACTAAAGAGCCTTGTCTGCTTTGTTAAAAATTCCGTTTTCATCCTCCTCTCAATCATATGGTTCGTTCATTAACATGCATGCTTGTTCATCTCATTTTAACCCTTTAACCTAGAAATGTAGGTCATGAAACTGACCTCAATTACAGACATAGATATTACATTTTAACAGCAGGAGAATTAATCTACATTTGTCGAAGGATTTGAATATCCTTAACATGTTTTTTTTTAATGATAACAGCACTGAATATGGAGAAAGAGAAATACATTTTCAAGAAATAATTCGCCTACTGGTGTTAGTGAAAATAATCACAGGATGTCTAAATAATACGCGCGGAGAACATGAGGGCAAATAAACAAAGCCGTGGGGAAAATAGGAGAGCAGATGAGAGAGAGAGAGAGAGAGAGAGAGAGAGAGAGAGAGAGAGAAGAGCGTGTAAAAAAAGAAGAGTGTTATTATAATTTAGTCCATAGTCCTCTATAAAGCTATAATACGACGAACTTAATTAACTTAGAAAATCCTAATTTCTATGAGGACAAACATTCTTTGTCCTCATCCATCCAATAACACAGGTGCCTATCAGGTTGGGGAAACCCTGGTTCATTTTTTGTGTGCCCTACAAAAATGAAAATCATTCAAACGTTCATTTGGACACATAACTTACAAATATAGTATAAATAAACACCTACCTTAGACCGCGCGATTCAAGCCAATGTACGATAGGACTCGCACGTACGCATTTGCATAAACACTCGCGAGCGCGATTCTAAAGACAATTCGATATTCCAACTCGGCATTTAATCGTCGTTCTGCACGTGAAAGAACCCAGGCAGCGCGTGAAGGTGTCGTCTATCAGAGCGCGTGCTGTCTCGGTAGGGATCCTCTCAGGTCTGCAGGCTCACACACACTGGACGGAAGACGGCGTTGAGTAACTACACGAACTGTGCGCACTGGAAACCGCTGTGATGAAAAACACTAGTGGATGAGTGACACACTCATTTTGACTGCAGATTATAGGCTTTAGTCTTCTAATCATAGGTTATATTAGAGTGCCCTTGCTACACGCTACAATTAACAAGAATTACTACAAAATAAGTCGGCTTCGCAGTTCATGTATTACAAAACAAAGAATCATGAACATTACAAGGTTAGCTTTGACCCCCAAAAGAAAAACACTGTAAAAGAAAAAAAATGCGGTAACATTTGATGTATAAAAATGCATTAAAGGAGTAGTTCACTTTTAAAAAAACTTTTGCTTATAATTTACTCTCCCCCATGTCATCCAAGATGTCCACGTCTTTCTTTCTTCAGTTGAAAAGAAATTAAGGTTTTTGATGAAAACATTCCAGGATATTCTCCATATAATGGACTTCAATGGGAACCAAACGGTTCAAGGTCCAAATGACAGTTTCAGTGCAGCTTCAAAGGGCTTTAAACGATATCAGACGATGAATAAGGGTCTTATCTAGCGAAACCATCGTCATTTCAAAAATAAATAACAAAGTTTAAGTTTTATAAGCACAAATGCTCGCTTTGCTCTGTCCTGTGATGCGCGTTCGTGACTGTCCTGTTCGAACTCGTTCATCAAAATTAACAAATCTTTTTTCAAGTCATGACTCGAAGGGTCCTAGATAAGACCCTTATTCATCGTCTGGTGTCGTTTAAAGCCATTTGAAGCTGCACTGAAACTGTCATTTGGACCTTGAACCGTTTGGCTCCCAATGAAGTCCATTATATGGAGAAAATCCTGGAATGTTTTCATCAAAAACCTTAATTTCTTTTCGACTGAAGAAAGAAAGACATGGACATCTTGGATGACATGGGGGTGAGTAAATTATCAGCAAAAGTTTTTTTAAAAGTGAACTACTCCTTTAAGGTATTCTATGATGCATTATAAAATTATAATCAATGCATTTTGATAAATAAACGCAACCAAAGTTAAAAAGCATTAGCATTTATATTAGCAGATTCCTTGTTACATCTAAAACTGGTTGTTTGTCATTTGTTTTAATGCATTATACTTTCAAGTGTGCGTTCAATGAGTAGGCTAGACAAGTATTATGTATCAAAACTGTGGTTACAATTATTTATGAGAATATACAATACATTATAAGATGCATTAAGGCATAATTAATGCATTAAAAAGTAAAGTGTTAACAAAAAAATCACTGTTGGTGTCAAAAGTAGATTTTACAATACATTTAAAAGTACTGCCTTGTTAAATATATTTAACAATAATACTAAACTGTACTGTGAAATACTGTTAAAATTGTTTTTTTTGTAACTAAAAACAAACAAACTTTTTTTAACTAATTTAAAGTGAAAACCAGTAAAAACTCATTGAGTTGAACTAAAACAGCAAAATACAACCCTATATGTTCTCCCATATATTTTACTGTATTTGCTTTGTTTCTTACAGTATGTAAATGCATAGTAATATGTATTTTAATACTTTATATATATATATATTTTAAATACAGTAAGTTATTGCCAAGTTAAAAAATGTTCACAATATTTGTAACTACTGTGAAATACAGTAAAAATGGTTCTTTTGGAACTGCATAACTTTATAGTTTATGCAGCTTTAAATAGTTTGGTATATTAACATTATATAATTAAAGATATACATTTACAAACAGTAAAATATACAATCCAGAAGCCATCCTGTAATCCCTGAATTGTTGTCACTGTATTTTTACTGTAAATGGCACATTGTTTTTTTTAATCGATCAACATAAGCAGTTCCACAAAAGATGATCATTATGCAGGTAACTTATTTAACTCAGTGCTTAATAAATACATGGCAGTGTGAAAAGTACCCTTAAAGGTAAAAGCTTTGTGAAAGGTTTTACTTAAAAAATAATTGACTTTTTGTAATTTCGTTCATTGTTGTGGTCGAAGCAGTCTTTGTCTCTGCTCGTAGTCAAATTTTCTTTTCTTCTTAACAGCATTACAATGAAAACATGAAAGTGAATCTACACTGTGGTCTTGTCATGCAGGTCTGTGATTGGCTGTGTGGACTGTCAAGCTGGTTAAAGGATTGCGTCTCTCGAGTAATGAATAAGCAGTGTTGACTGCAGGCAGAGAAGAGCAGACACACACACACACACACCGATTTACATTCGCTTTCAAAATGCAAATACTGAATGACAAGTCAAGGATATTCAGAGCCCTCAAAGCGCATATGGCCATGTATAAGCCTTAGCTAAAAATGAATGAATATAATTACGCTTGATAAAACAAACCAATTTGACACTATTTTTTTTTTGCAGATTCATAGGTTTAAGTTATAAAAAAAATAGTGGCAAAATTAAGATAAACATACTCCCAAAGCTCCTGCAGTTTAGCCTGAGAACCCAATTTAATTTCTTTCATTTTTTAAATAATGCTCTATTCCAGCTTTTGAATAATGAACCCATACATAAAGACCTTTGTACTGTCGCCATTTCAGAATTTTAATATTCTTTAGTTCACAGAACCAAATTAATTTAAACCATGCACACTGGACATCATAAAACTAAACTGTACCTTATCAATATGTTTGGAAGCGCTTTTTGTAAACCAGAGGCCCTAGTTGTTCGGCTAGTCATTTTTCACAAAATGTTGACATTCAAATGGATATATAATACTTAATTATATATCATTAAAGTCATTGCTAAAACTCTTTGGTTGTTGCATTGACAATATTTAACATTTTGGACAGATTGCCCCAAACACCCGCATGCAAAAACTCATTGGCACACAGCCTAAATAACAGTTTATCTTCAACCTATCACAAAGCCTACCAACTTTCCAGTCTAGTTTGTCGGACAAAAGCGTGAATTATCAAAACTAAAAACATTTTACGTCTTTTGGAAGTTGCATTCAAAATTCATGTGGCTCAAATAGTGCGAGTTTGAATGGGCATGACGCCTACGTGTGTGTATACTGGGCAATATGGGGAGAATCTTACGCTGATCTTACAACTATAGCTGTTAAAGGATGTTTTGAGAATACCAATAATGCAGTGGTTCACAAAATTATCATTTCAGGTCATACAGACATTTGTCAATTGAAATAAAACACGCTGAGCTTCTTTGATGGTGGCATTTATTTAGTGCCACATGATAAATGTAGCTCATTTCATTCATTGATGAGTTCATTTAAAAAAAAAAAAAAAAAAAAAAAAAAAAAAAGTTAAATACTAAAGGGAAAATTGGCATAAGTATGCAGGAATCAGAAAACATGGAAAATAGCAGTCAAGTATAAACAAACTTGTAGACCAAAAAAAAAAAAAAAAAGAAGAGAAAACTGTACACAAAATATTACACATAAAACGGGTGTAAAAACATCTTAAAACAATCTCAAAGCACAAGCGCTCAAACACTCCTCTTCAGAGATCTTGGCTCAAAGCTTCACTTGCCCATACTGCTGAGGATATTCGCCTGTGGAGGGAAAGAAGTGAGAGTGTGTGACTCAAAGTAAATTTCCCAAATCACATTCAATTGTGCTTCCCTCCAGACATTAAAAATCCATAGTAGGGCTGGGTTAAAAACAGCCATTTCTCAATTTGAATCTATTCTCATTTGGATGAACAGATATTGATTCTTAAATCCCAAGAATCTTTTAGTCTGCTTTTTTCAGTTGATGAGCAAAACTTCACTAAACATTTACGTATGCAGGGTTTTATGAATACCGAGGTCCTTGCTAAAGGGATCTTGCTAGGGGGTTCATGATATAAAAATAAACGCATTAGAATAACCTTTGAACTGGAGTGAACACGGAGCAGTTTTTCCGTGAGCGAGAATGGAAAACCCGGAGCGGAGGTTAGAGAGGAACGGGCTTTCTCTCCACTGCAGGCTTTGATCACATCGCCCTCAGCGGCGGGAATACACCTCATCCTTTTATACAAGACCTTTTCAAACTAAAATTATGACATTTAATACATTATTTGAGAAATTAAAGCCTATTTACGGCCTTAAAATTATGAAAAGTCAATTTAAGACATTAAGGACAGGCGAGAAACCCTGCAATTGACGGAAATCCGTCGTGGCGACGAATAACTTTAATCTAGGGATGGGCACAATTAATCGACGATCGATTATTGATCGTTAAGAATTTCGTCGATCACGTTAATTTGTTATCGATTATCATTAAACTAATGCTGCTGCGCAGTATGAGTGGAAAGTGTCTGGTCAAGCTAGCGCGGAGGTTCCTGTGCATCCCGGCAACGTCAGTCCCATCAGAGCGGGTGTTTTTTCAGCGGCTGGACTGAAGCCTTGTTTACACTCGACGCGTCCGCCCGAGCGCGAAGGTGAGCGCGGCAAAAATTATGTCATTGTGGTATTCGGTGTTTCACAGGCGAGCGCGTCGAGTATAAACGCCTCGTCCGTTTGGGGAGGTGCGCGAGCACTCTCTGCGGAGACTCGCGGGGAAGAGCCAGGCGAAAATGTAAACACGCTTGACGGTCACCAGGTTGCGGTCGCGTCTGACCCCAGATCATGTCATCAACAAATTTCTCAACAAAAATCAGTAGACTGGTGTAGAAGTTGTATTTGAGTTACTAGTTATTTTTTATGAGGCTTTGTTTAGTAGCCTAGCTAGGCTAATTGATTGTATAGGCTAATCTCTCTCACTCTTTCTTCCGTGCCTTGGATAGTTTTGAGTTAGATTTTGACAAAACCTGTCAGATCTAACTATTATAATGTTTTTGGTTAAGTTATTGTTTAACATGATTTTTAATTATTTAGGAACAAACGAGGGTCTCAACTTGCAGCTGCAGGTTCTGTTGTGTTAGACTAGCACCGCAGCATATCTTCAAGTTTAGCCTATAACCGAACGTCCAGTTTAACTGCCACAAGTTGATCTTGTAGCCTAATAAAGATCTAATCGAGGAAAAACACGCTGTATTTTTGTATTTTCATTGAATTTTTAATTTATAAAACGTTAAATAAATAATGAATTTGAAAATAAAAATATTAATGATTAATCGATAGTCGATCGTTAATTCTCCCGACGATCGACTAAGAAAATTTAATCGAATGCCCATCCCTACTTTAATCCCTGCATATTCTACTTTTACTTTAGCCTGGTCCCACCAGACTCTCGTACATTTCATTTGTACATAGAGTCTGGCACCGCTCCATTGACAAGCGTTAACTTCCTTGTAGGCGGGAACTCTAAAACTATTGGATCTGCCCAGAGTCACTCTGGATCTGCCAAAACCAATCGCTAACGTTTGGTCGTGACATATGTTTTTTCCCGAACCCCGTGGGAGGATGGCCACCAACAAAACTAAGCAAAGATTGTTCTTGCTCCGGCTTTAACTTCTTGATATTCGGCAGCGTAGCCACAACAGACCGAATGGCTTAGCTCACATCTTTCTCCGCCACCATTACTGAACTACAACTCAAAATAACGCACCACATCAACGTCATCGTTCTCAGCCACTCCCTCTGTTCGCTGATTGGCCCGGTAAAAAAATTGTTCGGAGAAAACCAAAGTCTACAGCAGAATCCCAGACTAGTAGTACTGAAGTAAAATGAAAATTGAGCGGAAGTACATAGGAGGGCGGAGTCAGGCTACTTTTACTTAACCTGTCATTTATGTTCGAATAAAACTGTCAGTAAAACAAGTTTGGAAACAGCCACCTTTTAAATGTTTATAATTCAAAACAAATTAGAGCAGAAACAGTCATTAAAAACTAATTATAAAAACATTTTTATATACAAATAAATCCGTTATTGGTAATTTTACACTTTAATATACATGAACCAACTGACAGGATTCCCTGTAGGGTGGTTAATCGTTTGATATTCCCGATTCGATTATCGATTATTAAGTCCACGATTCGATTCATCGGTTTTCGATTAAGATTACTCGATACGCGATAACTTGATGTTCCATGAGGAGAGACGAGACGCGGGCGCGATCAAACTCTGTGAGTGTGAGTGAGTGAGTAGAGAGAGAGAGCCGCGGGCTGCGATCAAACTCTGATTGAGTGATGAGTGAAGAGAGAGAGCGCGGGCGCGATCAAACTCTGTGAGTGTGAGTGAGTGAGTGAGAGAGAGAGCCGCGGGCGCGATCAAACTCTGTGAGTGTGAGTGAGTGAGTGGAGAGAGAGAGAGCCGCGGGCGCGATCAAACTCTGTGAGTGTGAGTGAGTGAGTGAGAGAGAGAGAGCCGCGGGCGCGATCAAACTCTGTGAGTGTGAGTGAGTGAGTGAGAGAGAGAGAGCCGCGGGCGCGATCAAACTCTGTGAGTGTGAGTGAGTGAGTGAGAGAGAGAGAGCCGCGGGCGCGATCAAACTCTGTGAGTGTGAGTGAGTGAGTGAGAGAGAGAGCCGCGGGCGCGATCAAACTCTGTGAGTGTGAGTGAGTGAGTGAGAGAGAGAGAGCCGCGGGCGCGATCAAACTCTGTGAGTGTGAGTGAGTGAGTGAGAGAGAGAGAGCCGCGGGCGCGATCAAACTCTGTGAGTGTGAGTGAGTGAGTGAGAGAGAGAGAGCCGCGGGCGCGATCAAACTCTGTGAGTGTGAGTGAGTGAGTGAGAGAGAGAGAGCCGCGGGCGCGATCAAACTCTGTGAGTGTGAGTGAGAGCCGCGGACGCGATCAAACTCTGTGAGTGTGAGAGAGAGAGGAGAGAGAGGGAGGAGAGAGAAGAGAGAGAGAGAGAGAGGAGAGAGAGAGAGAGAGAGAGCCACGGGCGTGATCAAACTCTGTGTGTGAGAGAGAGAGAGACACGGGCGCGATCAAACTATGTGTGTTGTGTGTGAGAAAGAGAGAGCGAGCCGCGGGTGCCGTTTCTTTTACTGTCTATGGCCGTTACACGCGCTTGCTAACTGGAACTGTGCGCGTTCGTGACGTTCAACTTCTGGTATAACATTTTTTACAAAATAAAATGCATTTTTTTTCAAAAATAAAATCGATTTTTGAAAATGTAATAATCGATTCATACTCATTCATAACAATCGCGATTAATCAATAATCGATTTTTTTCACAAGCCGTAGTTCCCTGTATAGTTTACAGCATTAAGATTTTTCATACTGTACCTGAACAGGGTTTCTGCAGGTTTCACAGAGTCAAATTTAAGACTTTTTAAGACCATTATGAATGAAATTTAAGACCTATATCACAACATAAAAAAAAAAGCTCAAAGCTGATTGGCTGTTGCATGTTGGTCTATTTTGTAATACAGCAAATTATATTTGGACTAGCGAAATAAGGAACTACAACACCACAGAATAAAAAAAGCATTTCAATGAGATTTACATGGACGTAGGAAAATTAAGACCTGTTTAAAATGATTTAAGACCTAGAACAGCAAATTTAAGACTTTTTAAGGCCTTAAATTGTGATTTTGAAATTATAGACTTTTTTAGACTTTTTAATACCCCGCGGAAACCCTGCTGAAACGCATCCAAATGAACCTACGCTGAATCGAGATCGGAACATAACTGAATCAGAAGCTTATGAATCAAAAACAAATTAAACCGTGAAATTTGCATCAATGCCCAACCCTTATCCATAGTAGACATTACTGCTGCAAACCAAATACCTTTATGAAAGAAGAGAAACGTTTAGCCGTAACACCTTCTATTTTCTTCAGGTCTTCCACCTACAAACAAGAGGGAAAAGTCCATATTACATGTGTCTCTATGAATCCGTCTTCACAGGTGAGGACTCGATCTCTACAGGTGATCTTTCTCAGCATCAGTCAGCACTATACCTGTGTGAAGTCCCCATGAATCTCTCTCCAGCCCATGATCAGTTTGGCTTTCTTGTCTCCGATCAGCTGCAGGCTCTTGAGCTCCTTCAGAGAGCCGGAGTTCAGCGTCTGCAGGATCTTCTTCCTGGACTGCTCCAGTAATGCTGAATCCAGATGGGATTCCCAGTTGACGTCTACAGCGGAGGGTGGATCCACTCCTCCATTTTCCTTACCCTCACCCACCTAATGAGCAAAAAAAGTCACAAATATTTAATCTTCATGTCAAACACGAAAGTAATAGGGAAAGTAATTTTAATCGATTGTCATTTTGATAGAGTCCGATTCTTAAAATCCCAAGAATCAATCTTTTGTTCTATGCCATTTTCAGTTGATCAATGAACACTTTGTCGCATGCCTCCCATTCTATAAACTGTTCTTTGCTACTTTTGTAATGAAAAGGTCTCAGCTTTCAAATTGACAATTTTCAAACAACAAATACCGTTTTGTCGCTCTTTAATGTGTTGACAGATCGCTGTAGTAGGGCCGCAACGACGCGTCACATTAATTATTTACATTTAAATAACTATTTTGTAATATTAAATATGGGAATACTTTAAACTACGGCCCAACAAAAAGGTGCATTGTTCATTATGCAAAGCTGAAATGGCATACCATGGCAGCACAACTGCTATGAACGAGCATCTTAAAAGGAAATTATTACAGTGAGTTTTTGTTGCGGTCATACCTGCTGTGTTTCGGTCAAAAACGCATCGACGTCTATTAACCCTTTATGACCTGCCATAGAACAATTCCACCAGAGTATATCTTTGTATTTTTACATGCTGTGCTGTCATTTTTTTTTGAGCATTTTCATATGCCATACATCAAAATAATCCTTACTCTCTCAGTTTGAAGGCTATGTTTGTAATAAATCAATAGTAACTATATAAATATCTCAAAAGTGCAATAAACAAAGAATTTTTTTTTTTTTTTACATATTTTCTTCAATACAAAAAATTAATAAATGTCAACTTCAAACTTGTCAAGAAAAACGTGCACAAAACAATTTAAAACTATACAGAATTGATTTGAACTGTTTACATAAATTAGTTTTTAAGATACACTCATTTTTACACTCATTCAAAAAAAAGGCGTGTACTTTCGTTTAGACATAACGCTGCGTGCGTGCGCGCGCGCGTGTGTGTGTGTGTGTGAATGTCCTTGTATTTGTGAACGTCTAAAGGAGAAAGAAATAATAAAATAAAGCGATGGTAAAAAGACAATAACGATATAAGGAACATATAGCAAATGGGAGTCAAACGCATGGTCAAATCACGCAGCGTGTGACGTCACAACATATGACACACCCGGGGGTCATAGTGCACAGAACATGATACGTCAATGAGTCATCGGAAGACGTAAATATCAATCGCAGATCTAGAGAACATGTGTGGAAAGACGTGCAATGCATTTTTGTGTTGTTTTTTGTAAATGAATATTACGCAGTTTGTACAGACTGATTAGAGGGTGAAAACAACTCAACATGGGCATGTTGGAGGCTTGATCTGAACATGTTACATCTCTGGTTTTGTATGCAAAAAGAATGATTGAGCTAGCCATTTGGTTTCAGTTTCTATAGGCTTTTAAACGCCGGCGCTCCCGTCGGTCTTAGAGGGTTAAGAGCTAAAGCTGTCGGCTACAGCTTGTGTGCTAAGTAATAATGTTAATTGCATTCGGCGACAACAAAATGGACTTTAATTTATAACTTGAACTTAAATCAGTCAACGAAGCTTTCAGTGCATTTGCCAGTTTTTAAAAGTTGTGTATGCACATGTAGACTAAATACCTGCACTCCCGTGGGACCCAACGCAACGAGTGTGGCGCATGAATATAGATCTGATGGCCGAGTGCGGGCGCGGATGGTAATGCACTCGTGTGTGTGTGCTGTTTCGGAAGAATAAAACAGTTCGCGGGACTCCCGCAAAATATAAATTTATAAATTGAACATCTTAAAATGAATAAATTGTCATTCATCTGTTGCACAAAAGCAACAAGAACAACAAAATAGAAACGATTTACAGGTGGGGCGGGGGGGGTTTGAATGGATGTTTGGATACCCGGCTAACGATAAGCCTAGCTAACGTTACAGGGATATTCCACCATTTGGGGAATTAAGCTCATTTTCCACCTCCCCTTGAGTAAGACAATAGTTTTTTACCGTTTTGGAAACCATTCATACCACTTTTAGCATAGCTTAACGTAATTTATAGGTATGACGACAATACTAGGGGTGGAACGGTACACAGAAGTCACGGTTTGGTTCATACCTTGGTTCAGACATCACGGTTCGGTACGATTTCGGTACAATGGAGTGAAAAGCAAAACAAAAATATAGATAGCATTTTTAACATTGTCTTAAGCCTTGTATTTTTTAAATTAGTTTTAATAAATAAAGGCATAGAACCAGTTTATTTGTAGTGCACTGACAATAGTTTTATACAATTAGTTTATTAATAAAAATTAATAAAAAAAAGACCTTGAGATATGTTTGGTAATTGTACCTGAATGAATTTAAAATTAATTTGCTTTATTTCAGATCAATATATTTGTTGTCCTTAATTTTAATTAACCCTAACTTTATTCTCATCTGAATTATAAATAATTGATTTCCGTATAAAATAATACTACCATTAAAAACACATTTGATTTTCTTTAAGCAATGTAGAATTTGCAAATGAAAAATAAACAGATCAGTGCTCTGAGGACAAGAAATGAAAACCAACACGATATGATGAATGTCCAAAAGATAGAACCCACAGACTGTTTTGAAATGGGGCTGGATAAATATGTTTTGCTTTTAAAACTGTGTGTGCGTGTGTGTTGTGGTTGGGTGACAGTTGTAGGTTACAGTTTGACAAGAGTTTAGAGTGTGACAAAAGCACAATGTTGTATTTGATTGCGAGTGTACACAAATAAGTAAACACTTTGCAGTTTGAACGATGAACGATGATGGAGTATGTATTTGTTTCCAATGTTTGATTGCGCCCGCGCGCTACTCTCTCACTCTCTCACACACGCGCGCCTAACTCTCTCTCTCTCTCTCACACACACACACACACGCGCAATGCAATCTTGACATCTGTTCATTATACGTTCACACCAAACATGAATAGAGCGAAATTGATCGCCATCTAGAGTTTTATTTATTTTTATTCCGTGTATTCTCTGTGCAAATTCGCGCACTGAACCGTGACAGTTTCGGTTCAATGCGATTAACTTACATGTACCGTTCCACCCCTAGACAATACAATATTATTGTAAATGATATCACATAAAAAGAGGTGGCTTACGTTAAATAGCTTTTGTTTTTGCTCCAAAAAGCTTGACTTACCTCGAATTTCACATAATTATGTTCCTACACGTTATGAGTTTCCATCAGACTCGCGTGGTTTAGGCTGTGTGCTTCAAGATTCTGACGCAAGTGCTAAGATTCCGATTGGCCAAGAGAAAAAGTGCTAAGATTCCAATTGGCCAAGAGAAAAAGTGCTAAAATTCCGATTGGCCCAGAGAAATGTCAATTATAAGAATTATCCAATGTTTTCTCAATTCTAGCCTGCATGCATGCAGATGAAGGGCGGGCAGCCACGTGTAGGGATGGGCCGATCTGATCCAGTATCGGGACATATACCAGTGTAATTCATGTAACGGATTTTCCTGATCAAACCTGCAGAGATATCCGATATCCTTCTGAAATGACTCCAAAAGTGATTCCCGCCGGCCAGTCTGCTAGCTGACTGCAAACTGTGGAGTGGATTTCCTGAATGGAGGCGCGGCTCAATGAGACACAGAGACCCCCCTCAGGAAATCCATTCCGCAGTTTGCAGCCAGCAAGCAGGATAGCATTGAGCTGTGTGGAAATACTTCACACTGGAAACACTGCAGAGCAAGACAGCAAAATGCAATGTTTGCAAAGCCGTATTAATTAAATCATCTGTCTGTGATGCAAAAAATATCCAGGTCTATAATTCTCCGGAGTGAAATGTGCGTTACAAACGACCGAGTGTGTGGTGACAGACGCGGCAGTGAAGTCTAATCTCTTCACCTGCACAAAACGCACCCAAGAACGAAAAGCCTTGTTTTTCCTAGAAGGAAAATGATAGACACGATGTCCTGACAGGCTGGAATTCGTGCAACAAGCACAAACACAATAATTTACCATTATGGCATCTCTAAAACTCGATCTAGAACTTTCTCTGTCTCTCACTACCGCTCTAACTACAGCTGAACGCGAGCTCTTGTTTGCCTCGGCCTACGTCATATGACGCGTTGCTAGCGGTAAAGGCGTATTCCAGAGCCTAGCACTTTTTCATCAAAATCTCTACATTAAATGAGATTTCATTAGTAATTTCTACATGGGTGTTTTTAAAAGACCTCTTCAGACAATATCAAGTATTAATTCAGTTATAAATTCAACCTGCACGTTGCTCTTTAATGGCTTCATATTAATGTATTTTTTGCACAGTATTTGGCAGAATTTATGTGGCATTGATGTTACATGCGCTAAATTGGTGTTTGCATTTGAAATTCCCCAGTATAAAAAATAAAGTGGCAGAATTAAAAGTATTTTTCAGAAAATTAATTTCTAAAAGTTTGAAATACTAATGGTAGATGTTGTACTTATTTATTGGAAGGTTAGCCAGTGGATAAATCAGTTAATCCAAAAAATAAGCATTAGATTAATAGAAGGGGGGGGAACATCATCTCTTCCTCTTTACTATGTTAAAGCATGAAATAAACACGAATGAACATCAGAAGGTATGTTGAAAGATTACAACTTACAAAATCCATATAGTCACATAAATTGCTCAGTTTCAACCGCGGAAAGAACCCTAATGTCTTACCTAAATGTTTGCTCACTCATATGTGTGTTCTGTACTGTATTCAGGTACAGAAATACTACAGAAACTGTATAAAGTACTCATGTAAAATAACGCTGGATATCTTTTAGTCCTATATAAATTAAATTCATATAGGCTATTAATCTAGCCTGGGTTTCCCCATACTGCCTTACCGCAGCGCGATTCAATTCACGCTGAAAGGCAGTCTGGATACCATGGCCAGATTTTTCGCCTCATTTAGGGAACCAATCACAGAACGGGGAGGGAGCAGCTAGACGATGACGACATCTATGCGACACACGGAAACAGTTTGTTTATATCGATTTAACATGGCTGAAGACGCGAAGCTACTCTTTGATAAAAAACTTAACGTCATTGTTTACAAAAAAGATCTTTCCCATCGTCTTCTTCCTTGTCTAATTTCTGTCGCTCTACATGCGTCATCTGGTATAATCGAAACGATTGGCTATGAGCTACGTACAGGCATATTTGATAGACATTCTTAGCACCCAATAAACTGCGACGGCATTCTGAAACCACGCCTCAAATACGAGAAATTGCGCATGTGGTTCCCAGACCCAATTCTCAACGAGATTGGGTCTGGCGTTAGCCAGGCTACTATTAATCCTGATTTTTTTTAATCGACATTAATGACAGCACATATTAAGCTGCTGTCACTTTAAGAGCTAGTGCACAATCACATCTGTTTATGTTTAAAGACATAACTGACAGTGTTTACAAGGATACTAGCCAAGACAGGAATTTACATAATTTGACCGTTTAAAGAGATAGTTCACCCAAAAATGAAAATTCTGTCAGTATTTACTCACCCTCATGTTCTTCCAACCCTCTCAAGACTTTCGTTCATCTTCGGAACACAAATTAAGATTTTTTTTTGGATGAAATCTGAGCTCTCTCATAGGGTTACTATTGGCCAGCATCACATGACCAGCATCGCCCAATAATGAGCCTACGTTCTGACGTAGCGCTGTTACACCACGAGACCTCACTCCGAGGCCCACAGAAGAAAATTAATAGTTGAATAAAGTCGCTATTTTTGCGCACAAAAAGTATTCTTGTCGCTTCATAAACTTAAGGTTGAGCCACTGTAGTCACTTGGACTATTTTAAACATGGTCTTTACTAACTTTCTGGGCTGGCAAGTTTCGATCACCTAGAAGCCTATGGAGGAGTGAGACGGCTCTCAGATTTAATCAAAAATATCGTAATTTGTATTCCGAAGATGAATGAAGGTCTTACGGGTTGGAACGACGTGAGGGTGAGTAATTACTGACAGAAGTTTCATTTTTGGGTGAACTATGCCTTTAAGCGTAATAAGCAGTAAAAAATAACTCATTTGTTACTCTCGAGCTGTTCTTTATGTATGTGCGCAGAGAAAGCCATCTTTCAGACAGCGTACAGTACTGAATGTACTGTCAGACAGAACTGAATGGTTTAAAATAGCTTGACTGTTTAAAAATAGCTTGAATGTTTAAAATGTTAAGACTTAAAAAGATGAGTAAATGATAAACTTTAGTGATGAGACGTAACACTGGCCCGATTGTGCAAGTGACAATTCCGTCAACTTCCCCAACTCCCGAAACACGAGTCTAGTATCGCCGCCTGCAGATGCAGTGTCAATTACTTTTTTTAGCGAGAGAGAGAGAGAGAGGAGAGAGAGAGAGAGAGAACTGGAGAGAGAAGAGAGAGAGACGAGAGAAGAGAAGAGAGAGAAGAGAGAGAGAAAGAGAGAGAGAAAGAGAAGAGAAGAGGATCACTACTGAGAGAAATAGAAGCAGAAGAAAGAGAAAAAAGAGAAAAAAAGGAAAGAAAAAAGAAAGAAAAGAAAGAAAAAGAAAGAAGAGAAGAAAGAAAAAAAAAAAAAAGAAAGAAAGAGACTAAATAAACATCTGCTATGGCAAATTCATACACATGACATTATTTTTCTTCACCGGATGTCAGTAATCTACATGCAGATTTTAATTGTGGTGAAGTTTGAATGGTTTGTGAATTTCTTATTAATATGTAAATTTCTGTTTAACCATCATTTGTACAAGACCTAAATTAGATCTAAAAATCCCAGAAGTGCAAAATAAATTAAAGGTAAAATAAAGACGTGAACAGACAAGTGTACATTTTTTTCAGTCTTCTTAAAGACCATTGATTCAGTATTTGCATTTTTTGGGCGAACGATCCACTAAAGTGGCTTTCGTACAACACTGGCATTTAGACCTGCATCTGCCAATCACATATTTAAAATTTCAGTTATTGTATTGACCCCAAATTTCCTGGTTGGCACATTAATTATTGTTGTGCTTTTTAACGGGACACCAAGTTGCACACTGACCTCAGATTGGACCCGTTTCTTCTTCTTATCCAATAATTGAGAGGGTTTACACACACAGCACACTGCTGCAACGGCTGCACCTGGGAGACTGAGAAATACATCTGCATTTACTAACAGTCGGAAATGTTGTACAATTTCAAACAAAAACATGGCAAAAAAATTGTTTTGAGTTTGATTCGGAAGTTCAAAACAGCTTGCCAATGAAAACTTTTGGAAAAGTTTGCTCTGGTTGGTAAACACCATTGAACTACCATCGGCCCATGGTGATTATGTAATAGGTAGGTGTGGCTCCACCATATATTTTTACAGTACTATGGTAAAAACATGAACAATGGAGGGCTGCTTTATAGCACAAACTTTAGTTTTAACACGATTGAAAGCAACAAATACACTGTTTTGCATGTTTCATACTGTAAAGCTGTTTGCTGAAGTGCTATATAAACGAATGGGACTTTATTGGAGGGCTGAATTGCAGAGCTGGTGTGCAAACATCCACATCGCTATGATCAGATGCTTCTTAACCGCTGTCATTTTTGTTGTGCGTTTATTTTATTGAGAGGAAAAGTGAGCAGCACATTTTTTAATATTCATCTAAACGTCACTATCTGCAGCGTGGGCGGCTCGGGATGTTTGCTAACAGTACACCGCTGCAAACGCATTTCATACTTTTATACCCTGAGTGAAGAACGAAAAAGAACTGTATATAAGGGCCTTAAGACTGCAAAATAAAGCCCATCCGGAAGCAGAAAAGCTGACAGTAGCAGGATGAGAGGGGACGAGCAGAATCGCCTTGAGCCCTGAAGAGTGAAGCAACCACAGCATCACAGAAACAAGTGTATGCTAACAGAACATGTAGGGAGGAAAGACCAGGGAAATGTCTTTAAAGGGTCATGACACATCAATGCTGAGTGCTCATGCATAAAGGGTCCCAGGAGGAGAAGAGGATGAAGTTACCCTGTAGCGGTGTGACAACGGCCTGCTGTTTGCGCGGTCTGGCAGCTGTAGACTGTTTTCTGTGCAGTGGCGGCAGATCTGTCTTAAAGAGAAGAGCATCTTCGGACTCTTTCTCAGCATCTCCACTCTGCTTGTTAAACAGTTTTGCTTTGTCCTCCAGCTCTTTCTGTTTCTCCTTCAACATCTTTGGAGAGAGCAGAACACATATTTGAGTCACACATTGGCAGTTTTAGATGTGGAAAAGGTTTTCCAAATTGAGCACCATGACCACTTGAAAACTGGGTCAAGGTTCATGTGGACTCCAGTACAGTTTGCAGTTTATATTAGTAAACCAGCCTAATTTGCAATTTGACGAACTATAAGCAGGACTGAGGCATGTAAAACTGATGTTTATTTGGTCTCTTCTGATGTATTGAAATTCAGATGGAAATGCTAAAGTCAGACACCTGAATCTCTTTACGGGACTGTGCCACAGTTTTGAGCAGGTTGAGTCTCTCCCTCTCAGCTGAGCCCATCATCATCTTCTCCAGGGCCAGGAGCCTTTCCAGAACTGATGAATCTGGTGAACTGAAAAACATCTAATCTTAAAAAACATCTACACAAGCAGATCCATTTAAAAAAATCCATTTAACGATAAAATCCCCCCATTAATACACTCATCCCAGCAAAATTTAGAAGCAAAAATTGAGTAATAGTAAGTTCAGTTCACTTCTGATCATTTCAAAAGAATCACTCAAATCACACACAATTTTCTACATTATTCCAGTCTTCAGTGTCAAATGATCCCTAAGAAATCATTTAATATGATGATTTGATACTCAAACATTTATTTTCAATGTTGAAAACGTTGATGCTTAATATTTTTGTGGAAACATCGTCACATTTCAGGATTATTTTGTGAATAGAAAGTTCAAAACAACAGCATTTATTTGAAATAGGAATATTTTGTAACATTAAAAATTTAACTACACACTTAACACATAGCAGTTCACCCAAAAATGTAAATTTGCCCTTGCTTTACTCACCCTCAAGCCATCCTAGATGTTTGACATTCTTCTTTCAGACGAACACAATCGGAGTTATGTTAAAAAAAAATGTCCTGGCTCTTCCAAGCTTTATAATGCAGTGATCTGCTGTGTGTGTATATATATTATATATATATAATATATATTTATATTTATATATATATATATATATATTAATTATATATATATTTTTTTTTTTAAGTACGCATGGCATCAGAAGGCCTTTATTAACCTCCCAGAGCCGTGTGGAGCCTTTTTTTATCATAAGTGGATGCACTTTGATGGACTTCCAGATATATACGACTTTTAAATGCCATTATAAAGCTGGGAAGAGCCAGGACGTTTTATAACTCGATTGTATTCGTCTGAAATGATGACTTGAGGGTGAGAAAATCATGGGCTAATTTTTATTTTTGGGTGAACTATACCTTTAACTTTAACTCACAAACCCTAGTCTGGGAAACCCTAGGGCAAAATGAATGAATTAAAAGTCAATTCACAGCAAATAAATAGAGATTGAAATATCGAATATGCTTAAACACCCCCCCCCCCAAGACTTATACATGTTATGTATAAAGTACATATGTCCTCCCAATGAATGTCCAACAAGGCACATTTAGCCTGTGGTTTTCGGTATAGGGAGTCTTGCTTTGAGCACCAGCTACCAAATCGTGGCCTACCGAACAAAGCCAAGACCTGCTTAAGTGCTCCAGTTCAGTAAACCAGTTCAGCTGTTGTAACGCGTGTGCTTACCCATGATGATGTACGGGCGGCGATGGGGACTGTTCAGCTTTCTTTACCTCCTTAGACCTCTTGTTCTGGGGCTCAACAGAACCTCCAGCTTCCCGTTCCTCTCTGGATCTCTTTCCATGAGCTAAAAGAGAAGGGACAAATTACTACAATTACATATTCTCAGCATCCAAAAAAACATATACAAGTATACTGCACTGCTCACCAATTGTAGGGGCTAAAACGGTTTCCTTGACAAAGGGTCGATTGACAATCTGCTTGGACTTGGCGGCGAAGTTAAGGGCTGAGAAGGTGTCAAAGTAGTATCTGTACTCCGGTGCGATGTTGGTGATCATGACAGAATGCGCGGACCCACCCAGAGAGTCCTGCAGCAGACGGGTGAGTTTACTGTCCCTGTAGGGCACGCGGCCCCCGGCCCCTGTGTTCAAAGCGTCCACCACTTTACTGAGGGTGAAGAGGGAAAGGTTGATGGCTCCACTCTCTTTCAGACGAATGCCTTGGTTTCCTGTGCGTCGGTTGTCCTCTGAACCGGCCAGGTCAACCAAATACAACTTTCCTGTTTGTTGTCTGTGTGGCGGCCCACGCTGAGACTTCACTACCTGAGAGCAAAGGCATGCATTGATGTGATGGGTTAGTCTCTCTCAGAGGGTTGGTAACCTTTATAGGTCCCTATGAAATCAGTTTGATCTTCCGCAGTTTTTCATATATATATATATGCATTCCATTTTAATGGTTTAATTCAATGTCAAAAAACATTGAAAAAAAACTTTAATAATTTATTAATTTTAACAAGGGCCTATGAAATGTTTATTGTTCCCTGAAAGTCTGTTGTCTGTTTGTTTTCTTTACTGGATTCTGTGCTTTATGAATTTATTAATATCAAAAACAGTGGTAATCAATTGAATGCATAAAACTATCAATTTAAATAATCTCTTCAAATGTAATCAAATGAAATTGACAATTGCTTTCATTCTTTGGCACAAAGAATATGTGATATGCCTTAAAAGATTGTTTTAATACTGTATTACTGTTCTTACTTTGACAAATATATTACTATTGTACAGTAGAATGTACTTTTCAGTTGCTTTTATTTTGGCAGGTTTAGTGAACAATGTAACTGCGGTAAATGTAGATATAAATATGTAGACTTCATATTTAAATAGTCAAATATTCAGACACTAGTCCATATCACGATCTGATCCAAAATTTTCCCTAATTCTGTGACATTCTGCATTATACAGTAAATTCCACTTCTATTCATGAGAGATCAGTGTTTTCCGCATTGCAGAAATCATAGGGGTCTAGCTTTATAATACTAACATAAGTGTTCTCTCTCTCAATTACAACCAGCAGACACAGTAAAAAAGTCAGTGGTTTTGTTTGAGGGAGAGATTTATTTTCAGCACCAGCTACCAAATCATGGTCTACCACACAGAGACCAGGACCTGCTTAAGTGCTAATGGAGAACTAGAATGAAGTGAAATGTGCACATTCAGACCTTTATGAGGAGGATAGCGTGACTGCGGCTGGAGCGCTGGTTGAGTTTAGTAGAGGCTGTGGTGCGGTTTAGACTCGCGGGATGAAATGAGTGTCAAAATCGGCAAAGGATGAGAGGGGTGTGTGCGTTAGCCCGGGAATGAGGATGTTTCTGTCCTTGTCTTCACGGATGGGCAGGTCCTGGGAACCTGGAGATAACAGGTCCAGCACCTACAGACACAAAGCCAATCAATATTCCAGAGCAGATGCCCACTCAAATAGGGTATTAGTATAAACAAAATACATGTTAACATTTTTTTTTTTAAATAAGGCTTGCAAAAAAAGTTTACATTTGATATTTTATAACAATTTAAATAAACTGGACCAAATTGACCCTTCGCAAAGACCCGCCCCCCTTAGTTACTGTCGCTATGTCCGACAAGCTACGCCGCTCTCACGCAGTGAAAAATACATCGCGGCGCAGAGAGGAGACTGACAACACGCTGACAGACAAGGTTACTTTTCGGTTACTTTTGATATTAAACATTAAACAAAGCCTCACCTTTCAAATTTGGTCATTTTTTGAAAGAAATTTAAACAATAAATACCGTTTTGTGGCTCTTTAATGTGCCGTGACAGATCGCTGTAGAGCATCAGTTAAAGCTGCTCGTGATCCGATCATCTCTTCCTTCTAGTTCATTTATAGCATCAAATAAACATGAATAAACATAAGGAATGTTGTTTTAACCGCGGAAATGCGCCAGTATCAGTTTTCCAAGTTCAAATCCTCCCATGTTAATCTACTAACTCCCCTGACTGCTTTGTCGGACAAAATGGCGGATGGCGAAGTATGATTGGTCAGAACACCTGTCAATCAAGCTCCATGCGAAGGGTCAATTAATTTAGCAAGGATGCATTAAATTGTTCAAAAAGGACAGTGACATTTGTACTTTTACAAAAGACTTAAATGTTTCTATTCATTCAAGAATCTTAAAAAGTTACCACAGTTTCCACAAAAATATTAGCAGCATAATGTTTTTCAACTAATAAAATCATATTAGAATGTTTTCTGAAGGATCATGTGACATTGAAGACCTATTTTGTCTTCACACCTTATTAATAAAGCATACTGTATAGCCTACAGAAAAGCAGATGAGCCCAGAATATGAACGCAACGCGTTTAATTAAACACTAATTTTCGCAGTAAATCGCGCTGATTAAATCTAACAATCGCTTATATATCCATCTCAGATTTCATTAAAAAAATAAAAAATAATCTTCATTTGCGTTCTGAAGATGAATGAAAGACTTAAAGGGATACTCCACTTTTTTTGGAAATAGGCTCATTTTACAACTCCCCCAGAGTTAAACAGTTGAGTTTTACCGTTTTTGAATCCATTCAGCCGATTTTCTGATATTTAGAAGAATATCAGTAACTAGACAGTTTCTGGTCTCATTGACTCCCATAGTATATTTTTCTCCTACTATGGAAGTCAATGAGACCAGAAACTGTCTGGTTACTGATATTCTTCTAAATATCAGAAAATCGGCTGGATGGATTTAAAAACGGTAAAACTCAACTGTTTAACTCTGGGGGAGTTGTAAAATGAGCCTATTTCCAAAAAAAGTGGAGTATCCTTTTAAGGGTTTGGAACGGCACGAGTTTGAGTAAATGACAGAATTTTTGGGTGAACTATAAAAATAAAAAAAACTTACAGAAAAAGCTCTCATATGTGGGCTTTAAAAACAAAGCTTTAAAAATGCCCCTGGAAATCAAATAAAACACTAAGGATCAATATTGTCGTATTATATTATTTTCATAATGGACCTAAACATGGAAACTAATGAAATTAAGTTTCCTGCAACACAGAATCAAGATGTAAAACCCTCTTCTCCAAGTATAAAGGACTGTTATGAGTGTTTCTGTTCCTGATTATCCCAACAGGCACAGGAAGAGAGAAGATTCATATCAGCACCAGCTACCAAATCATGAACTACTGCACTGAGACCATGACCTGCTAAAGTGCTTAATAATAAAGACGACAGATTGCAGTTATTCGCTGAATTATCAACTGTACGTGGGTTGTGCCTCGGCACGGCATTCGCCTTTGCGGATGAATCCAATGTTTTGAGGAGAATGAGCAGCTGTCAGTCAGCACGCGGTGTGGAGACAGTCATTCGGAATCACAGATTTTACTTATTTGAAGTATGACCAACATAAGACTTTTCACAGGAAATGTCCTGAACAAGTAACATCCACTTTCGTTCTGACTAAGGAAAAAAAAACATTGCAGTAAACCGCAGATTAAATCTAACGATCGCGTAGATCACGTCAAACCGGTTGCGTCTCTTTTCTGTAGCCTGTTACGGCCTGAGCCTTATGTTAATTTGTGTGTACTACTTTGGCTAATCTGGTTCTCTCTCTCTCTCAAGGAATAGGCTCCTGCACACCTGCAGCCTGTTTAGTGATGTTCTGGGCTGTAGATATAATGGGAGATCGGAAGGAGAAGGGCGCAGAGGTTGATCGCTAACTGTCTCTGTGTGTGTGTGTGTGTGTGAGAGAGAGGTGCGATCAAACTGTGTTGTGTGTGAGAGAGTGAGGCGCGATCAAACTGTGTGTGTGTGTGAGAGTGAGTGAGGTGTGAGAGAGAGAGGCGCGGGCGCGATTAAACTGTGTGTGTGAGTGAGTGTGTGAGGCGGGCGCGATCGAACAGTGGAAACATAAAAACATACTCCGCCATTTTGTTCATACAGGACATCATTCAAACTGCAAAGTGTTTACTTATATTTGTGTACACTCGCATTGTGCTTTTGTCACACTCTAAACACTTGTCAAAATGTAACCTACAACTGTCACCCAACCAAAACCAAAAATCTAATCTGTTTATTTTTAAGTTACACATTCTACATTGATTAAAAAAGAAAATCAAATGTGTTTTTAATAGTAGTATTATTTTATATGGAAACCAATTATTTATAATTCAGATGAGAGTGGTTAGGGTTAATTAAAATGAAGGAAAACAAATATATTGATATGAAATATAGCAAATAAATTTAATTTTTTAATAATTTAATTAATAAACTAATTATATATAACTATTGTCAGTACACTACAAATAAACTGGTTCTATGCCTTTACTACGGTAATAAAACTTATTTAAAAAAATACAAGGCTTAACACATTTATAAAAATGCCTTCTGCATTTTTGGTTTGCTTTTCACTCCATTGTACCGAAATCGTACCGAACCGTGACTTCTGGATACCGTTCCACCCCTAGTGTCTTGTGGGTCTACGGTTGTTAATTTCTGTCAATATTATCGGTTGCAGTCTGGACACGCGAGTCGCGTGCTAAGAATAAATTGTTAAACTGTTATATCTCGCATTGCCTGTCTTTATGTTGCTTTCCCCCTCCTTTAACGAGCACTTCAATAGTGGGGTTCGTAACAAGCAATTCTGAAGTCTTTTGCATTTTACAAAGGGAGAATCTTTTGAAAACTTAAAAAGCGCATCTATTCTGTGGGAAGCAAGCTGCTCACCACAATAGAATACCTTTTCATTGTATATCTCCAAGTAAGACATCCCAACTGAGTATTCCCAACCATCCTGCCCCTTTTCCTGAGCTCCAACCAGATTGAAGACCTCCCTCACAGCTCTGGGAATGACCCCCGGCTCCTCTTGACTGCCAAACATGGTGTGGGTCTTTCCTGAAGAGAGGAAGAATAAGAAATCTTCCGTGTTAGAGAGTGAAATGTCTATATAATAGCACATAATGAAAATCTCAATAAGAATCACATCATAAAACTTAATTCAAATCTTATAAGGGAAATTAACTGCAAAGGAGACGAAGGCAGGAACGATACCTGCTCCGGTGGGTCCATAGGCAAAGACACTGGCATTCTGACCATTAAGGATGTGGGGAAGGATGGGCTTGACAGAGGTCAGAAACACCTCCTGCTGTGTGGTCTCTTCACCATGAAACACATCAAACCTACAATCCAGACCAGCGTGAATCAATCACTGCAAAAACACTTGCCCTGGTTTCACGGATGTTTGAGCGGTTTTAACTGAAAGCAACTTGCATAGCCTAGGCATATCTTCAAATATCTCACTGCCAGTGTTTTGTCTCAAGATGTACATCAGTAATGTTTTTTTCTAAGGAACATTTATGAAAGCTGCTTAAAGGTCCTAATTGAACTAAGTCCAAATCTTAGCTCATAAGCATAGTCTGTGAAACTAAGCCCTAATGGCATCTTTTGTTGAGTACCAAGTTTAATAATAACAATTTCATGTTACATATAATTTTATAAATTTGTAACATTTTGTCCTTAAAATCACTCACTCTCATGTCGATCCAAACCAGTAAGACTTTCGTTCCTCTCTGAAACTACGAAATGAAGATATTAATGAAATGAGAGATTTCTGTCCCTCAACTGAGTCTCTATAGGCTACCATAATTCACCCAACGTTCATAAAGAGATTGTAAAATAAATAAAATGTTGTTCTCACAAGTTAAAGCAAGCATGAGCTTCTGTTTACCAAATTTAAATGCTCATGTATGTTTGCTGATCAATGATTTGTGAATAAAAGCCTAAATTAAATCTTTTCATCATATAAAGCGATTGTGTCTCTCCAGAAGACTTTGATTAAACCACTTGATTCATTTTACAAACTATTTATGAAAGTTGAAGCACTTGGGTAAATAGGCTCTCATACTGAGGAACAGAAATCTCTGAGATTTCATAAAAAAAATATCTTCATTTGCATTCTGAAGATGAAAGTAACGGCATGAGCTTGAGTAACGTTAAATGACAGAATTTTTGGGTGAACTACACACACAAACTTACAGAAAAACACTGTTTAAAAATAAATTCTTCTCCCAAGTATAAAGAACTGTTTATGAGTGTTTCTCTTCCTGATTACCCCAACAGGCACACGAAGAGCCAGTGGATTTTTATTAAAAGAGAAGATTCATATCAGCACCAGCTACCAAATCATGAACTACTGCACTGAGACCATGACCTGCTAAAGTGCTTAATAATAAAGACGACAGAATGAGCGGAATAAATAAGAAAAACCTTAAACTTTAAGGATTATAACTGACTGGTATTGAAGGGTCTCGGTGGCGTTCCTCCAGTTGATGATCTCCAGCTTTTGTGGCCCCAGGCCCCTGACACAGGACCCCTCTGCTTTATCATCCTGCGTGTCCATGTAGGGCCTCAGCCGAACCGCTACACGAACTCTGGAAGTCCGCCTGGATCCAGCAGGAGCTTCACTCACAGCAACACGCTGTGCCATGTCTGAGATTACACAAAACACGATCAAATACTTCCTGATATCCACCGAGAAATAAAGAACCGATATAAAAGTAATAAAAAGACATGGAACGTTAGATATATTAGGTGAAAGAAAGTTCTTAATGGGTTTATTAACTATTTACGGTTACTGAAGTGACGTTAAAGGACTGATGCGTTTCCCTTTCAAAAGCACAAAAGCACACTATAACTTACATATTAACTAAATAAAAACTTACCTATTTACTTGTGTAACTGTTAAACCAGGTCTTTGATTATCTAATCCGGCACAAAAAATATGTTTTGCTAAATAAATATAACTCAGTGGATCAAAACATCTCTACTAACTCCTCAACAATGGCGACTGTCGAACGGTTACTTTCAAAAGATAATGACTCCGCCCCTTAACTAGTTTTAACCAATCACCACACCCGAATCCATGACATCCGTTCTTCTTTAGAGATTTAACGGAACAAGCAGAAGCGTCGCACTGCCATCATTCGGCAGTGTAGTGGAGTAAGAAAAGAGGATTTTAAAAATCAGAAATCAAAAATGCTCGTGAAACGATATCAATGTTTACCTGAAAATAACGGGACCTCCTTTTTAATGTATTTAATATACAAAAATTAGGCTCAAGAATTCCTACCGACACTAACATTTCCCTATCACCACCCATTTATTTATTGTAGCTACTCATAGTTACATTGTTCTTTTTCCTGAAGAGATTTTAACTTATTTACTTGAAACCTACATTTTCAGAATATAAAATGATTTGAGCATACCAATTTAGCTCAATTATCAATCATTTCGTCAATATATATCGGTCACAGTATGAATTAAAAAAGTGAATAACAAGGAAGCATTTATTTATAAAAGAGTTACTTTATTAAAAGCTTGCTCACTTCAGGTAATGTACAGCATAAATATGCCTTTTCTATATACACACACACACACACACACACACCTTTAAACATCTTACAATGATTATTACTGTATAAGTGTGCCAATTTTCGTAAAATATTAATGCTAGATTTATGTGCAAATTCTATTTCACAGATTCTATATTTTGTTACCACAAAATCTAAAATGTTGTGCCTTTAATGACAATGTACATTGTCTTACAATTTAGCATTTGCAGTATTTTCTTTGCAAAGTTCTATGTTACAAATGCAAGTTTACAAAGAAGAATAACTAAAATTGATACCTAAACATAAAAATGTTGTACTTTAATATCATTTTATTATCACATTGCCAAGGAATAGGATAAAAACATTCAGTGTTTCGCAGTACTCTAGAAAGGCAAAAGACCACAGAAAACCAAAGTTAAACTAAATTATTATTTAACTGACCTGTTTTGTTTGTAGCAAGAAAAGCCAGTAGCAGCTGATAACTATTTTAAAAAGAAAGCTCACTAATATTCTTAGAAAGCGTTCTGTGATGGGAGCTCTCCATAATTCTAAAAGGAAACATCAAAATATTTAAACTATATTAAACTATACAATTTTAAAATGTGTATTGCCCATTCAATATATAAACTGCTCATGTAAAACCTTCATTCCGTTTCAGTGATATTAATAAATTAAACATGGAGGCTAATTTCTAGATTTTTGTTGCATATCTATTCATATAACCTTCTGCAAAATGTGCCAGTAAGAGGCTTTCCTTCACAGAGCTGATACATAATGTCCTTCTCACTGGACTGAGATTAGTTTTGCACCTTCTCTCCAGCTTTTGAGAGTTTTTTTTTTATTCAATGCAAGTTCATGTCAATCACATGTGGAAGATCGACTCAAATTCATTGAGTAAGAATTCTACAATCTGGTTCTGGAAGACCATGTATGTGGTGATGTTTGCTGTCTCCACCTCTGGTTTGAGTAACGTTGGGCCGAAGACGATAGCCACATTCTGCACAGTCATTCTGTTCTCATTACCATGTTGAACGACCCTGAATGAAAGAGACAGGGAGACATGCTGTAGAGACATACTGTAATATTTATAAAAAATATGTAAATAAATGCATGTAAAAGAATAACAACATACTTGCGTAAATGGCTGAAGAGGGCCTCCATTGTGTCACGGTTGGGTGCTGGCAAAGACCGAACAATATTTCTCATGTGTGATATTTTATTGAAATAATCAGGGATTTCTGTAGACAGACAGACAGATAAATAGATTAGATAGATAGACAGACAGACAGACAGACAGACAGACAGACAGATAGATAGATAAATAGGCAGACAGATAGACAGACAGATAATAGATAGATAGATAGATAGATAGATAGATAGATAGATAGATAGATAGATAAATAGGCAGACAGATAGACAGATAGACAGTCAGATAGATAAATAGATTAGATAGATAGACAGACAGATAGATAAATAGGCAGACAGATAGACAGATAGACAGTCAGACAGACAGATAAATAGATAGATAGATAGACAGACAGACAGACAGACAGACAGACAGACAGACAGATAAATAGATTAGATAGATAGACAGACAGACAGACAGATAGATAGATAGATAGATAGATAGATAGATAGATTAGATAGATAAATAGGCAGACAGATAGACAGTCAGTCAGACAGACAGATAAATAGATAGATAGATAGACAGACAGACAGACAGACAGACAGACAGACAGACAGACAGACAGACAGACAGACAGATAAATAGATGGATAGATAAGTAGATAAATAGGCAGACAGATAGACAGATAGACAGTCAGACAGACAGATAAATAGATAGATAGATAGATAGATAAATAGGCAGACAGATAGACAGATAGACAGTCAGACAGATAAATAGATTAGATAGATAGACAGACAGACAGACAGATAGATAAATAGGCAGACAGATAGACAGCTAGACAGTCATACAGACAGATAAATAGATAGATAGATAGATAGATAGATAGATAGACAGACAGACAGACAGACAGACAGACAGACAGACAGACAGATAAATAGATTAGATAGATAGAACAGACAGACAGATAGATAGATAGACAGATAAATAGATTAGATAGATAGACAGACAGTCAGACAGACAGACAGACAGACAGACAGACAGACAGAAGACAGACAGACAGACAGACAGACAGATAAATAGATGGATCGATAGGTAGATAAATAGGCAGACAGATAGACAGTCAGACAGACAGATAATGATAGATAGATAGATAGATAGATAGATAAATAGGCAGACAGATAGACAGTCAGACAGATAAATAGATTAGATAGATAGACAGACAGACAGACAGACAGACAGACAGATAGATAGATAAATAAATAGGCAGACAGATAGACAGATAGACAGTCAGACAGACAGATAAATAGATAGATAGATAGATAGATAGACAGACAGACAGATAAATAGATTAGATAGACAGGCAGACAGACAGACAGACAGACAGATAGATAGATAAATAGGCAGACAGATAGACAGATAGACAGTCAGACAGACAGACAGACAGATAGATAGACAGACAGACAGACAGACAGACAGACAGACAGGCAGACAGATAAATAGATGGATAGATAAACAGATAGATATAGATAGATAGATAGATAGATAGATAGATAGATAGATAGATAGATAGATAGACAGATAGACAGACAGATACATAGATAGACAGACAGACAGAAAGATAGATATTTAAATAGATAGACAGACAGACAGACAGACAGACAGACAGACAGATAAATAGATGGGATAGATAGATAGATAGATAGATAGATAGATAGATAGATATAAATAGGCAGACAGACAGACAGACAGACAGACAGATAAATAGATAGATAGATAAATAGATAGATAGATAGATATATAGATAGATAGATAGATAGATAGATAGGCATACAGATAGACAGATAGACAGACAGACAGATAAATAGATAGATAGATAAATAGATAGATAGATATAGATAGATAGATAGATATAGATAGATAGACAGACAGACAGACAGACAGACAGACAGACAGACAGACAGACAGACAGACAGACAGATAGATAGATAGATAGATAGATAGATAGATAGATAGATAGATAGATAGATAGATAGATAGATAGATAGATAGATAGATAGATATACAGGCAGCAAAGACAGCTGCATAAATTGATAAAACCTAATGTTCATGTTATCTGGTACAATTTAGGAATGATATAAAGAGCATGTTGTGCTTCAATGGAAGCAAGAAAATCTGACAAAAGAGTAAATCTGCCCTCTGAAAAACCCAGACTGGAAACCCACTACACACATACGCCCCCCGTTTTTATGTACAATCCATTTACTGTAACCAGGATCTTACTGATGCCACAGATGAAATCATTGAAGAGATTGTAAGGGAACAGAGGCTCCTGCAGTTCTCGGAAGAAGAGCTTCAGCGCTCCTGTGATCACATGGATATCCCAGTTACCCTCCTCCAGGTCCAGATCCTCTGGAGAAACACAGAGAAACACACAGTCAGTCAGAGCTGCTGCTGGGAATCCTTTCTAAACTGGGCTAAAGCGTCAACAGAGCACAGTCAATATAAGTGGAAAATGCTTGGGGCATTCAAATTGAAATTCACCAAATATGAGAGAAACAATAATATAACAATATAAAAGTTTAAAACTTTATTTAGAAGGCGGGACTTATTCAGCCATATTGCGCATTGCACTTTCTCCCATTCATAGTAATATGAGTGCATGTAAAGTCTTTGGACAAACAAACAAACTATAATACAGAGTATGACATCTTGGTGAAGACCTGAAGAGAAGAGCGGAAAAACTGAGGATAAAATGAATGCAGATTAATTTTACCATGATCTGCTTTGAAACGCAGTTTCTGGATGACCGCCAAATTCCCACTAACTCTGTAGAGTCCATCGATCCCCAGACCTGATGGATGACAACAACAAAAATTAGATTTTTATATTAGACAAAGCTGTGAACACTCAACATTTCTGATATTTAATATTTGATGTTCTTGATGCTGCTCTGCTTGTTGTTAGGATGGCATAAAGTTTATGAGTTTACATTTTTAGACTGGCCCACCTCAGCCGTCTACAGCGCTTGTCAGTGTCAAAATGATTGAGTTGACCAATCAAATCAGAGGAGGCGGGCTTTACTGTACATATACACCGAACACTAAGGTGCTCTAAGCGATGTCACGCGTTTTTTAGGCCAACATTTTTTTTGTCACATACAGCAAACATCTCCTCACTATCCGCTAGCTGACTGTCCCCTGAACACACTGTAAAAAGACGCGGTCTCTGCAGACACCCCAGGCTCCACAAACGGCAACAAAAACAAACTGGGCTAACCCGCACCACGAAACATAACAAACTGTTCCTGCCAATAACCGACAAGAAGGGTTTGGGGGGTTAGTGCGCGGATGAGGAGGAGGGAGGGTCTAGCTAGCCTCCGTTTTGTTTGACAATACTTTAAACGGCGACAAGAAGTCACGTCACTCGACATTGCTTAGAGCACCTTTAAAGCTACACTGTGTAACTTTTTTAGTTTATTCTTAGCTAAAAACACTTAGTTCTTTCAAAAATATATGTGCTCATTAATGTATATTTACTTCGTTCTAGTAAAAAGTATTCTCGTGACTGTATAATATGCCATTGAAAATACATACGGGTAAGGGGTTCTAATGTCGGTCGCCATGTTGCCCCTCCATCTTGAAAGTACATTAGCCAAACAGGGACATACCCGTTAATTCAAGCTTCGCCTTTCGCGTTTTAACACGTGTGGGTTAGCACTCGAACTGCCTAACACTCAAACTGGAAGCCATGTTAATCTTGGACTACATTGGCCACTGTAGGAGTTAAAACGAAATCGGAATTGAGAGGAACAGAAACTAATATTCACTGGATGGTCATATACCTTTTCACCGCTAGATGGGGGTAAAAATCACACAGTGTAGCTTTAAATAAAAGGCCATTATGAACCGGCCTTGATATTAATGACATAAATCATTTCAATTAGTAATGCTGTTTGGCAGTTGGGTAAAGGTAACAAACCTCTTTTCTCTACCGCCCGGATGCATTTCTCCACAAAGCTGGGCACTCTCGTGTTCTCTTGGCTACAGAGATTGTGCAAGTGGCATCCAAATACATTTTCTAAAATGAAAGAGTCACATTAGAATCATTCCTCAATGAAATCTTGAGCTGTCAAAGTAATAGACAATGGATGAGGTAGAGTAATGGTCTGACCTCTGATATATCCCTTCTCTTTGACTGACTGCAGGGTGGGCCGCTTGAGGAGAAGCTTCTTCAGTTTGGAGCGAACCTTCTTCTGATCCGCTTCAGTTCCTGAACTGGATGAAGCCAGTCGAGATGCTAATCAACAGGAAGAGGACATTACATATTTACACTCATTACCATTCTCTGTTAGTATCTTTAGTTCTTTATTTATGGATGAACATTATTTACTCAACCTTATATCATTGCGGTCCAAACAACATTTAATGTTGGACCAAATAATTTTTCAAAATATGTTCTATTGTGTTCAACAGAAGAAAGAAAGTCACTCAGGATTGGAATGACATGAAGGTGAGTCAATGATGACAGTATTTCTTATTTTGGGATGAACTGTCCCTTTAACTCAAGTTTTATTATTATTATTATTATTATTTGCTTCATCATAATGGTTTGAAACTTGATGACTTTTGTGGCACTTGCTTTACATACAAACATATTAGTGCTGTCAAATCAATTAATCGTAATTAATTCTCCCACCAGATGGCACCAATCTTACACATTACTCTATTTATAACTTTAACACTGTATTCATTGAAAATCATATCAAAATGTTTTTATACAGAAATAAATGCTGCATAATTTAGTGAATATTGTCTAGTATCATGAAATCCTCTCAAGATACAAAATATTAAAGAGTAAATATCATGTAACCAAAATACGGTACATTAAATTAATTCAAAAAATGTTACGCCTATTGTATACGGTCTATTTTGAGTGCTAAGGGCCCCTAAAAGAGTAAAATCAGAGAGTGAAGAATCATTTGTCACACTACCATTGCTCATAGTTCTTTTGTCAAAGGGTTTTTCCTCTCTGTCTAAGCTTGAGGACTTGTCACTGATTTCCTCCTCATCTTCAGAGTGGTGCTGATCCAAATCCTGACGGCCCAGAGCAAAAACAGATATGATTATGCAGATTTCATGGAGAAAAACATAACCGAGTGTTTGTTATTGATCACGATGCAAGGCTTACCAGCTGGCCTATGGTATCTACGATGACTTTATACCAGTCAGTGATGATGCTTTCAGTGTCATACTGGATCAAGTACTCCACGCCATTCCGACTCTTCAGCTGAATGAACAAATACACAAGGAATGCATCAACAAGACACACTAGTAAAGTAGATGATCATCCAGCATAATCTTGGGTAGTGTTGAAACGGCCATACCTCAAACACATTTTTCTTGCTTGATTTGTCCTTGGTTGCCCAGCCAATTGTAGCCCCTTTCAGATCAACTTTGAATTCTGGGACTATATTGATTTGTCTTGCTCTACATAATGCAAATAGATTCAGTGTTACAAAACAAAAATGAAATACTTGATAATGCAAATTTGTGGATTCGATTCTCACCGATGCTCCGGTTGGCATAGACTTTGGGTCCTTATGGAATGTCAGTATTCCTCCATGGAGAACCGTCCAGGAATGACCCCAGTTCTTCCTGTGGGAGGATTGATCAAATGTTAGACATTTACATACAATTGTTATTTTTCACCAATACAGTTATAGCTATCAAAGCAGTACCACCACTGATTTAAGTTCATGATGGAAAACTTTACCTAATTTTCTTCCCGTTTTCAGACACCTTTGTTTTGTTCAGGATTCCAGCTTTTTCCAAGTTTGAAACCTGAAAAAACTATTAATGAGTTAATACAGCCTTTTTGGGAAAACAAACAAACAAACAGGATAATATCATGATAATAGTACAGAATAATATCTGACAACATGAAAGTGAAGTAAATTTTAACCTTTGAGGTTCACCTCAAAATGCAGAACAGAAAAAGTAGATGATTGTTTAGCTATATTAGCGTAGCTATTTTTTTAAAGGAATGGTTTTAAATTTAAGAAAACATTCAGAATATGACACTGTTTATTATGCTTATTTAATAAATCACAAGCAGCATATTGTTATCCACACAGGTAAGAAGTGTTTGAGCTAAAACTCCTTGATAAAATCACTGTAACTTGAATGTCCTATTGCTTTTATAAAATGAAGGAAACTATCAATATAATATATGCCAATTTTCATCTGTTAAACTTGTCATTAATAATAGTCAAGTAAATTTCATTTGTATTGCACTTTTCACAACACACATTGTTTCAAAGCAGCTTTATAGAAAATCTTATATCCTTAATACCGTCTTGCCTTATAATCGCATTTAGCAGATTTAAGCTTGGTGATTATATAGTTTACATTTTGGTACGGTGCAAGCAAATCAAGCTGTTGAGATTTGCCTTATACAATATATAGCCTCATGCTAGTATAGTGTATTTATACAGATAAAATCAAAATTCGTATATAAACAAAATAATATAATAATTAGAAATAAAAATCCAGTAATATAGTACTTCATTAGCCAATGTGTAGGCTGTTTATGGTTGCCAAGAAAACTAGTAACATTAGTGTATTAATATAGAATGTGCAGTCACAAGTGTTTGTTCATCTGTATTTTATATCTGGCTCATCCAATCAGAATTTAGCATCAAAACTGTTGTAACAATCCAATATTACATGACTACATGTATGAATGATAAAAGCCTTACTGTGGCAGTACCACGGTACAGTGATGTATCAGATAGTAAAACCATGGAAATCAATGGTCCTCTAAGATATTTAAATGGTAGGCATGGTACTACCAGGGTAATTTTCCAAAAACTCAAGATACAGCCATGAATTTGCATCTAAACCTATGGTAGTATCATGACACATTTGGTATTTGTTTGTCTAGTTGGAAGGCATCAATCAGGCTCTAAGTTTCACCAGGAACCACCAGAGGACAGTGTGGCAAAATATTGCGCTGGGTCACTCTTCTAGTCATAACACTTTTGGATCAAAGATCTCTCCACTAGTCCCAACCAGCATTTATTGTGGAACTGTATAATAAAAATGTCCTGTCATTTATGCAACACCTTTATACAGGCATTCCCAAGGAAAACCATTAACAAGCTCATGGTGCAGCATGTCTACCTAACAAGTCACATGACTCTAGCTAACATTCATGCCAGTAAGCTAATAATCAGCATATAATAATCACATGAAATGATGTTTGAACACTTCATTCACTTAGTTTATTGTAAAATTTCGATCAACTGCATTTTGCCCACTTTTTGTTATGCATAAACGTCTGAAGTGGAATCTTACATTATGTGGCATCTCAGGAGAGCTGGAGTCACTGTCTGATCTATTCAGAGAGTATGATGAATGACTCTTCTGTTAAGACAAAATCACAGATGTAAATCACACTCTGCATGCCTTCCAAGCTCAAAAAAGAAAGACAAAACTGTTGGCAAATATACAATTTTCAGTATTTTTCCAAAGCGTGTCTTAGTAAACACCACTAATAATATATAGTCCAGTATCAGTGTTTTAGTAACTGACTTCATTTCCATGGATCAGTTCAGTGAAAACAGAATAAATAGTGAGTATATGTTTGGATATACTACTGAAAGGACTGGGTCGGTGGGAAGGATTTAAATAGAGCAACTCTATAACAAACTGAGTCTCAGGTGCATTCTAGAGTCTATTTAGGAAACACGGTCACTAAGGACACACATGAAGGATCAGGTGTGCGTCACATGCGTCAGGGCATCGCTCCATGGAAGTGTTTGTTTATGAGTGCAGGATAAAGTATGACAGTACATTTTTATTACAGATATTTTACTCCAATTTCCCAGATTTTTTAATTTACCCAGAGATTTTGTTCTATAGAACACATGGAATGGATGTGCTTTATACACAAAAGGTTTATACAATTTTGGGCATTAGTTAAATTCGCAACTTTAGATGGAAACCTCTGCGAGTACATACATCTTCCTGGTATCCTGTACTGTGTCTCCAGCTTTGTATCGATCCCATTGAGTCCTGCTCTCCTGAGGCTCCATTTCCCACTCCATACTGCCCTGGATTTCCAGAGTACTAAAAGTGTGAGAGAGAATTTGTATTAGAAATTATGCCTTTATGATACGCTTTTGGACTTTTTTGAAATTGTGAGTACACTGAAAATAAAACAAAGATTATTGGAGTATGTTTTATAAGAAAAACATTTCTATCTTTCTACTGCTTCAGTGTGTTATTTTGGCATTTCCTTGTAGGTATTTGTGAAATTGGGTTTCAAAGTAAATCACCAGCCACTTGATTTAAATAAAATAGCAGCAAGGTTTTTTCATTTTGTGTTTTCACTGTATATAGAAAATGATGAGAGAAAATAAGTCATAGTTTAGGACAGTGGTTCTCAGCAATCTTCCAAGGGGGCCTTAAGATTACTTAAAATGATTTAAAATAAGACAAAAAAACTAAAAAAAACAATATATGTTTTACGTGGTTATTTTTATTTATTTATTTATTTTGAAGAAGAAGAACCAGGATTCTCATCATGGAAAGCTTAGATACAAAGGAAAGCCACATTTGAAAAGTATGATTTTCAAAACTGGAAAAGTCATGGAAATAAATTAAATATTGAAAGTCCATAGGCATTTTTATACACTTTATGAATAAGCATATTTATAGTTATGCCATGCTCTAAAATATTTGACTGAGAGAAATTGTCGGGAGACGGCAGAAAAGCACAAAGTTATAGTCAGCTGGTTTGGATTCGAATATAGTTCTTGTGTGTGAACAGAGACCCATCCAAAAGTTCCCCACTGTATCCCACCTCAGGTAAGTTCCACTGGGACTTGCTGCCGTCTCTTAGGTAGTAGTACGTCCGCCCTCGATCATCTAGTGACTTAATCCACTGTCAACAAGACACTTCATTAGTTCACCAAATTACAAAACTAGCCTACAGCCATACTATCATACACCTCACTAATAATAGCAAGTAATCAGCCCAAATAATATAAGTAAGCCAGCCCAAAACAAGGACACACCGAGGTCAGTGTCAAGAGTCCCGTACCTGTTCCTGCGTGATGTGGCTTGTGAAGACCCAAGTTCCCTCAGGGTCAATGTTGAGGGTCCATCCTGGTGGGGTGCTTTGATCCAGACTCGCCCTGGGAATAAAGACCTTCTTCACACTAATCAAAGAATATTCAGCTGGCATAGAGAGAGGAGACGCTTCCTCCAGTTCTGGAGAAGCTGGGTAGTCTTCCTCAGGAAGCGGAAGCTACATTTTGGGAAGCAAAGAAGGCAGTATAAACAATCAAAATGTAAGGAAATAATGGTAGAAATGAACTAATTATTTTGGCAGAAAAGGTTCCGTTTGGCACAGAAATGACAAACTTTAGTTTTAATTTGATTTTTTTTTTATGCAACTCTGGTCAATATATAATAATAATAATAATTCATTACATTTATATAGCGCTTTTCTGGACACTCAAAGCGCTTTACATAGAAGGGGGGAATCTCCTCAACTACCACCAATGTGCAGCATCCACTTGATGATGCGACGGCAGCCATATTGCGCCAGAACGCTCACCACACACCAGCTTACTGGTGGAGAGGAGACAGAGTGATGAAGCCAATCAGTATATGGGATGAATAGGAGGCCATGATGGACAGAGGCCAAGGGGCAAATTTGGCCAGGATGCCGGGTTACACCTCTACTCTTTCGATAGACATCCTGGGATTTTTTGTGACCACAGAGAGTCAGGGCCTCGGTTTAACGTCTCATCCGAAGGACGGTGCTATTTTGACAGTATAGTGTCCCCATCACTATACTGGGGTGTTAGGACCCACACAGACCACAGGGTGAGCGCCCCCTGCTGGCCTCTCTAACACCTCTTCCAGCAGCAGCCTGGTTTTCTCAGAAGGTCTCCCATCTAGGTACTAACCAGCCTGCTTAGCTTCAGTGGGCAACCAGTCTTGGGCTACAGGGTGATATGGCTGCTGCTTTTTATATTTTTGGCTCCACACCATATATTTTCTCCACAACAATATTCAAAGGCCCTATGATATTTTCTGTTGCTCATGATTTACTGGATAAAGATGAACCCTTAAATGCATACCTCGGGTCTTTATCGACCCAGGATGTCATTCACAACCCTCCCCCTTCATTTTTTATAGTTAGAAATCAACCTTAAAAAATAAAAAAATAAAATAATAAAAGAATGTCTGTTTTAAAAAGAAAGAAAGAACACAAAGTGGAGATAAGGTTAGACAGCACGAAGCGTCAGAATGCCAGTCTGTCAGTAAACAGTAAAAAAATGACTTTCAATTGATTCATTACAAAAGTGCACATCAAAAATGCTAACATGGAAACTCGAATGTGCATGAGTTGCTAGAACAGACCTTATTGGCCCTTTCCCCACTAGCACTCTCGTGACGTAACACTACTTTGACTGTTGGGAAAAAGTCTTCTGTGGAGCTCGCTTCAGTTAAGGGTAGCCACGGGTGCATATCGACCACAAAGGGGCCTTCTGAAACCTAAAAATGACAAATCGAACACCCTACGGTCTCTTGGACTACGGTCTAACGGACACGCGCACGCGGCAGCCATTGTAAGTCCACAAGACCAAAAGTGCTTATGAAGTGTGCCATTTGAGACAGGGCCATTGATGCACTCACATGTGATCTTCATCTTTTTCCTTTTAATGGGTTGGCAAAAAAAGAAAAGAAAAAAAAAAAGCTTAATCAGCCTCGATACCGATACTTGAGATCAGCTTGGGAATTCCCAAGTAACTTCATTTAGATGGCCTTTTACAGTGATATCTGCCTTATGTAAAAAATAATATATTATATATACCTCGTAAAATTCATGGGCATTTTTTAATGAATATATGTTTTGTTTTTTAGTAATGCCAGGCTATGAAATATTTCATGGGGTAGAAATTGTAATAAAACCGGAAAAAGTCATGGGCCTTCAAATATTGTTGTGGGCAATGGCAGGCTTGGAGTCAAAATGGTTGAGAACCTCTGTGATAACTAATTTAAAACTGAAAATTAGCTATATGTACATGAACACTATAATATATGAATCTGGTAATCATTTAGTACCATAGTACATATCAAAGTATCATTCGTTTGAATCAGCAGAAAAAGCTCCATACCGGTAAATCTTCCAGAAATTGTGTGTTCCCTGGTGAGCTGATGTCCTCCGGGGGATCCCATGAGCTCTGACCCGACACAGAGTTAAAGAAGTAATGTCTGCCAGTATTGTCATCCAGCACCTTCTCCCAGTCCGAGCTCCATCTCTGAGGAGAAGGGCCAGCGGGAGAGCAGACGGGAGACTGTGGGAAAGAAGGAGGAGAACGGGCCTCTTCCGTCGCCACTGACGAATCCATGGAGTAGCTGAGGGGAAACTCCCAGGTGCTCCGGCCCGTGGAGGGATGGAAGTAGTACTCTTGCCCGCTCTGGTCGTCAGTATGGACCTCCCATCCCGCAGAGTCCAAAAGGAGGGTATCGGGAGTGTCCGGGAAGTCCTGTAATGGAGGAGTAATGGGACTGGAGGCGTCAATGGTGCTCCGCCGCACACGTGGGATGTTTACATACACCGCTGTGAGAGCGTTGTCATCCTCTACCTGATGGACACAAATCAGCTGATATTAAAAGCATACAGCATAACTATTGTTCAACCCCAGTGTATAAAGTGAGAAATATCATCATAGAATAGATAATTTTATTTTATTTACAAATAATGTTTGTTCTTTGTTATCCAGCCAAGCGATGAATGTATAGAAGAGAAATTTTTTTTTGCTAAGGACAGTAAAATGAAATGTCAACTGCCCAGAAGCTAAAGATATCATGAAATAGTATGTAATAACAGTGATCATGAAATATGATAAACATATTGTGCATTTGGCTGAAGACATGCATGTGTAACTTGATTCACTTGACCTTCTACAGTGATCCTGACCGCATGTAAACAGGTGATTGTGTGATGTCACAAATGTTTACACAAAAGAGGAAAACATGCACTGGACGAGCGTCTGCTTTCACACCCTCCTCCCACAATTCTCCCTTATGCAAAATGTACCAGCATGAAGCTCAGCCCGAAGGGACTCTCCACATCACCAGAAACAAAGGCTCCCTAGCCTGAGTAACACCCACGCTACTGTCGACTGTATTCTGGACATGCACTGATGCTCAAAATAATAAAGTGATTTCAACTATAGGCCTCATGTGCCAATTACAGAAAGAGCACTTCCTGTGCACGCCGATCTCAGGAAACAGAACATGGGTTGTCAGCCGTCAAGTAGAAAACCACAAACAGACTTTCATCTTTATTATTTGTCCTATTTAGGCCAAAGCCCCACCAGATAAACCTCACATGGTCCTGATTAAAGAATGGAGCATGTTTCATCTCAGAGATTGAGACTATATATCAATGACAGGGGCTTTTTAATCTAGTTTTTGATTGCCAGTGTTTGTGATATGTAGTGCTGCTGCTGTGATGATGAACATTGAGACCAACGGCTGGTTATAGTGTGCTGCCATACAAAACGAGTACTTATTACAGATATAATACACTTACGTGCGTACTGAATGTAATGTTTTATTGAATGTTAATTGCAATTAAATTAAAAACTATTACAGTTAAATTTATATTAAAAGCAATTAGCTGTGCATTTTTGACCCACTTCAGTAGGACTAAAGTACGCCTTTATATGTATTTTTATAACTACTTGCTATTGTCTTTGAAATATGGTGTACTGCTGAATGTACTGACAAGCATTTACAATATTCTTTAAATGTCATTTCTAATTAAACTCGCATTTCATGTTTTTAAATATATTTGTAATTGCACATTTGTGATGATGAAGATGCAATTTAGTACACTTAAAATTATATTAACTTTAAATGTATTATCAAATAACTTTAATTTATCAAATACTTAAAATAATTTAGTCAACACATCAAAACAATTGTACTTCTTTCAAGCACGACAAAGGACTATTAAAGCAGCACTATGCAGGATTTACGTTTTTGTCAAACAGTGACCCCTACAGTCGCTGTGGGATACTTGTACTGTCGTAAATATCACGCATGCAGAGATGTCTCTGCACTCACGGCCTGATCCCCTCCCCCTGTACATCGGTACCGGTTCAGTAGGATGAAAGCTGTAAGGAGTGGAAATAAGGTGTGGCCCCTTTAAGAGCTGTGCGCGCCCTGTTAAACTGTCGGCAGTCTGTATTGTATGTGCGCCTCGAACACGGCGCCCGGCGACGACCACCATTCAACACGAAATCAGTAATATAAACATTACAATGACTCCAAAGCTGTTTGGTAAGGTAAAAAGGTTACTTAGTTCATCTTTAAGCTCACGCCAGCGAGCAAACACTGGACCAATATTGATTCTTGTCCGGCCTCTTGCTTTATCACTTAGCCTTTTCCTCTTCCAAGTCTTCTCAGACAAAACCTTTGGCCATAACGAAAGCAATAGCAAACGAAAACACACGCTGACTGTTCACTCACGTCCGAATTGGAGGAACTGGTGGGGGAAGTGACGTATGCCGTAAAGCATTCGAATTTTGTAGTTTATTTTTGTGCACGGGTGCCGACCCGAAACCCGAAGTTACATAGTGCCAGTAAAAGTGATACAGACCACGTCAGGCTATGGCTGACGTGTCAATTAACTTATTTTAAGTCGATGTACCATCACAAGGGTCTTGGAAATATATTATGAAGGTTGAAAAACTACATAGTGTTACTTTAACACACTGATTTAAAATATACTTTAAAGTAAAACTTTGAAACTATTACAAAGTGCAATTAAAAAAAATGTCTACTTAAAGGGGCTAGATGTACGAATGTTCATGTAATAATCACTTTTTATTGCCAATGTGTGAACAGCTTGTAACAAACTTTTAAAAACGAGACCTTCCTAGGTTGTCTATAAAAAAGCCTGAGACTCTGGAAGTTTTTGCCAGGAAACCCAGAAGAGAAAATCAGAAGAGGTGTTCTGTACTATAATGCCAATGTGTCAGATTTATTCAAACTACAGTCTTGCATAGTGTATAGTCTCAAATATACTGGGACAAAAAAATCGGCCCTGGCATTTTGGCCCAGACTGGCCCACTACATATGATCAAAAACACAACCCATATTTGCACGCCCTTGAATATATACCAACTTCTATTCCTTGAAACCACTAATGCCATGTAACAAGTGAGAGTTAACAGATGAAATAACTCCCAAATTGTAATTTATTAATACAATAGAACTATACTCCACAGTGATGTCAAGTGAAGTCTTCGCAGTCGGTTAGGAACCTGGGACCTAGGAACCGCTTAATAAACAAACTACAGCTGGTCCAAAACACAGCCGCTAGAGTTCTTACCAGAGCCAGGAAGTGTGACCATATTAGCCCAGTTCTGTTAAAACTGCATTGGCTCCCTATTAAACATCGTATACATTTTAAAATATTGCTTATTACTTACAAAGAACTAAATGGTTTAGCTCCACAGTACTTGAGCGAGCTCTTAACGCATTATAGTCCTTCACGTCTATTGCGATCTCAAAATACCTGCCAGTTGATGATCCCTAGAATATCAAAATCAACTGCTGGCGGTAGATCCTTTTCCTATTTAGCACCTAAACTTTGGAACAGTCTTCCTAACATTGTCCGGGAAGCATTGTCCATGCGCCCATGGTGGGGTTGCGCCTAGACACGACCGAAACGCATGATGTAATCAGCAAGATCTGCGCCGGATTTTTGGTTCCCTGCCACTGTTGCCTTTTTCGCCATTGGCTTTTGGCTTGCTTAGTTGGGGACATTTAATTTTATATTTAACAATATTACTTTCCTGTTATCTCTGTAAAGCTGCTTTGAAACAATCTGCATTGTAAAAAGCACTATATAAATAAAGGTAATAGTTCACCCAAAAATGTCAATTCTGTCATCTTATCATTTACTCACCTTCAAGTTGTTCCAAACCTGTATAAATGTTTTTGTGCTGCTGAACACAAAGGAAGATATTTGGAAGAATGTTTCCAAAATGGGCCCCATTGACTACTATAGTTTTTACTATAGTCAATGGGGCCCAAAATCTGTTTGGTAACCAACATTCTTCAAAATATCTTCCTTCGTGTACAGCAGAAAAAATACATCTATACAGGTTTGAAAAAACTTGAGCGTGAGTAAATGATGACAGAATTAAAATTAATGGGTGAACCTCTTTAAGTGGCCTTTTATTTTATTAATACTATGATATCTACTGGTATAGTGTGCACATTCAGTATATTAAGCACTTCTTTTTCACAAGTGTGTGCAAAGGTCACTGATGCAATTCTTGGTTGTTCAGGTGTTTGGAATGGTTTTTAACACATTATTATGTGGTTGCTAGGTGGCTCAACTCAAGTCTCTATCAAGTCTCTTTGATATTCTGGGTAGGGTTGCACCAGACGTTCGTAAGTTCTCTCTTAAAGTCCACACTAGAGGCTTAGTAACTACTAGCTAGTTTGTATCTAACTCTTTACTTTATTCCGTTGCACCATTTGTTCGTAATGGCAGAACGTCGCTAGTAGGTCGTAAGCTCTCCGTAAAGTAATGCGTAGTTGCATCATATGACGTTTAGTTTCGATGATCCAATAGCAGCCTTCAAAAAAGTGAGCAGAAGTTGTTTTTAAATGCTATGAATTTCAGTTTATCCTTCATTCTCACTTCTTTTGCCTCACTTAATTAACAGTAAAAATAAGTTTTTCATTAAATACGACACTTAATCATGAATAACATAAGTATTTTATATTTAACTTACATTCAGAAACTGTATTTGAAACGAATTAATACGGATAAATAAGTAATGATAAAAAAAAACACAAGAAATAACATTTATTGATTATGACTGATTTTATGTGACATGCACAACATGGGCGATGTGCGCTGTAGGACGGGTTCGTGTTGATGAGCCGCTAACAAAGTAATCTATTCACATAATGTTCACACCATTGTACATGACGTTCGTCGATTTCAAGAAGGCATTTGATTCGATAGATAGACCTATGATGTTTGCAATCTTGCGACACTATGGCATTCCTCAAAAGATCGTTGATGCTATCCAAGTCTTGTACGACGCATCGGTGAGCCAGGTGTACTTGGAGGGCCAGCTTTCAGAGCCATTTGCTGTCACAACTGGAGTATTGCAAGGTGACGTTCTAGCTCCGTTTTTATTCATAATAGATTACGTCTCCAGGCTATCTGCTGAAGCTTTGGATACCTTACACATAAAGGTCCTCCACACAGGAGACCGCAACGCGGTACAGCAATAGCCAAAGAATAGAGCAGAAGGCAAACTTAACGATTTAGCATTTGTAGACGATATTTCACTCCTGGAAAATGATTTTAAACTAGGGCACAACAACAGCTCACCCAACTACAACAAAAAGCTGGCACAGTCGGGCTAGAATTAAATGAGGAGAAGACTGTCCAAGTGCAAATGAATGCTTCCAGTGACAATGAACATCTACTAATAAACGGAAAAGGATGTTGAAATCGTAAACAAATTCAAGTATCTTGGATCTTACATCATATCGACGGAGAAAGACGTCAAAAATTGTATCTCTCTTGCATGGGTGGCCTTTACCAAGTTAAAGAATCTGCTTACCGCTCCACCACCCAAGCCAACGACAGAATTCAGGACTCGGCTCTTTAATGCAACTTGTCTATCTGTATTGCTTTATGGCTGCGAGACATGGGTTCTAACGAAAGCTCTAGAGGAAGAACTGGATGTGTTTGGGAGAAAGTGCTACCGAACCATGCTGGGAATTAGACAAACAGACGCCCATTTGAAAAACAAGGAACTCTATAGACTGACCAAGCAACGACCAGTCAGCGTGACCATCCGCAAGCGACAGCTAGAGTTCGTGGGCCACTGTCTTCGCATGGAAGAGAGCGAACCAGCCCACATCTATGCCATCTATCACTCCTCGCTTAACTTTCAGACATAAAATCCGGAGCTATATTTACGAGTACAACGAAAGTCAAAAAGCCCGGAATCAAATAGCTCTCCTCGCAGCGAAGAGCAGTCAGTCACTCACCCATGTCGAAAGGGAAGAGGAAACTAAAGTGATCATCAGCATCGCCAAGAATAGAGAATTGGGGAAACATATTGTCGAGCTCCATACCAGGGGACCGGACCAATGATGATGAATGTTCACTCTTTTAAAATGTAAGCGAGTTTAGCTAAATGTCAGCATTATCATATGTATAAAGAATTGAAATCTGTCAGGTAAAAGAAGAGCTGATGATGCAGTTCAGTCTGTCTGCTATTTTAGTCCATCCGCTACTCCTGATCGGAGGCTGCCGTAAATATTTAGTTGGAACGTACGTAGAGTTAAGTTTAAACTAAGTTTAATGGTACAGCGCAAAAAAACCCACCACACATCAGCTCAATGCTGGAGAGCAGACAGAGGGATGAAGCTCATCAGTATATGGGGATGATAATTAGGATGGACAGAGGCTGATGGGCAAATATGTAGCAATATATGTATCACAAATAGTGCTGGAAGAGACAAATGCAGAAGTTTACTAAATAGGGTTAGGGGTTTGTTCAAATGCTTAACTATAAGTATGAGAAATAGTATTAATAAAAATCATAAGCTATGGTCTTAAAGTTCATTTATCTACCAGAGATTGCAGCAAAAAGAAAGAAAGAAGTCACAACCCAGTGCAAGATACAGAAGAACGCATGAAGTTCCATGTGCATGCATGTGAAATGAAGATGGCTCTGGAATAGACGACTATACTGAGCTCACCTGAAGCCTCGAGAGAGGCCTGTACGAGGACACACCTCTCCTGAAAAATGTCTGAGAGAGATAGAGAGACAGACAGAAAAAAGAAAGAAAAAGAAATAGAAGAGCAAGAGTAACAATTGAAGCACAACAACGGAAATAAAAGCAAGTCAGCCGGCACGTCATATCCTGAGTCTATATTTACCCAGCCCTGGCACAGACAGAGTGTGTGTCAGCCACAACTGCCTAAATGCATCAACTGACAGGAAACAGGTTTATTATTATAATGATCACAAACAATAGCCGCACAAATACATCTACCACAAACAACACTGACTTGAGCTTATTTGGGGCAATGAGAATTGAGTGATAAAGATAGGGATAGTTCACCTAAAAATGAAACTTCTGTCAGAAAATGATTTAGCTACCCAACATAAACATTTGACTTTCTTTTTCTGTGGAGTAAAAAAGGAGAAGTCCTGGTCAATCTTTTCCACGTTATGAAAGTGAATGGGGATCTGGGCTGTCGAGGTTAAAAATGAAATATCAATGAGATATCAACAGCTTTGTGTGATGAACAGATTGAACGTAATTCTTCATTATTAATGAAGTTGGCATTAAAAGCAAATTGCGATCATATTTACTTCTTTATTATGACATACACTTCCTGTCGAAAATTGTTTTTGAAAAGTCTCTTATTGTCACAATCTCACTCAGTTTGGTCTTTTCCCCTGTTGAGTTTGTTGTCATGGTTGGTAATTTGATTTCGTCATTCAGTTCAGGTGTGTGTCATTAATTATCCTCGTTTGCATGTATACTTAAGTTCCTCTGTTTCCGTTCATTACTGTCGGGTCTAGTTTATGTTAGATGTGTTGTATGCTGTTCTCTTAGTGTGAATTATTGCCTGTGGATTTATTAAATACTGTCATCATTGTGTTCTACAACAGAAACTGTGACACTTCTCACCAAGGCTGTATTTATTTGATAAAAAATACAGTAAAAAAAGTAATATTGTGAAATATAATTACAATTTAAAATAACCGTTTTCTATTTTAATATATTTTAAAATGAAATGTATTCCTGTGATGTCAAAATTGAATTTTCAGCATCTTCAGTGTCACATGATCCTTCAGAAATCATTCTAATATGCTGATTTGCTAAACAAGAAACATTTCTTATTATTATCAATATTGAAAACATTTTTTTGCCACATTTTGTGGAAACTGTGATACACTATCATTCAAAAGTAAGATAAAAAAAAAATTAAGGAAATAAATCAATTCTTTTATTCAGTGACAGTAAAGATATAGTTACACAATATTTATATTTCAAATAAATGATGTTCCTTCGAACTTTCTGTTCATAAAATAATCCAGAAAAAAAATTCCACAAAAATATTATTCAGCAACAAAAACTGTTCACAATCACAACATTGACAATAATAAGGGCTATTAATTGAGCACCAAATCAGCATATTAGAATGATATTGATTCAATAAATTCCCAATTCATTCACTAGGAATTGATTGAATAATTGAATCGTAGTCGTTTGCTGGAGGCGAGAGATTATTGTCCCGCACACGTCATCAAAGAAGAGACGTCGCTGCAAGGAAAAGTTCAAAATGTGGATGAAAGATTATGAGGACACTAGGAATTAAAAAAATAATAACGATGTGCATAAACAAATCATAGAAATACTGCAATATTTCATAAGAAAAAAGAATTGAAAACTTTTTTATAAATCACAATTTTTTTATAAGCTTTGCTTTCCCTCTGTTGCAGCGGTCAAATCTCATTTGAGCTTCTGCATTTTCAAACTTATAACATTCAGTCATGTGACATTCAGTAGCAACTTAAATTTCACATGAGGCTATCAATAAACCTAAGAATATTTCCAAAGTAGTGCACAAGTAATGTGGACTTTTACTTTTACAACTTTTATGACACTTCGCCAGGATACTCGCTTGTTTTTCTTCTTCTATTGCTCAGTACATTCTTTAACATTCTTCCTTTTGTGTCATGCAGGTTTGCAATGACAAGGGAGAAAGAAATGACGTGATTTTCATTTTTAGATGAACGATCCCTTTAAAACATCTTAAAGCAAAGGGAGTGATGAAATCCCCAGCCTTAAATGTATGCCATCCTTTTTGTGAGATAAATTTAGATGATCTGAATGTGCTGGCCAATAGAGACAGCCATACAACCTGTATAAGTCATTGTAAAAGTAGGCTAACTGAGAGGAAAAGAGATGCAATGGATGTTTAGGGAGAAGCCTATAAAAGCAGGAACCGTCCTGCATTGGTCACACAGTCTATAGTTCATCACATACAACATTTATGGAAGCGTTATGGAACGATACAGACCGAACAATTATACAAAACTTCCTTTTTCTGTTTAGAACTGCAGAGATGCTAAAGGTCAGTGTCTTGGTGCTCAGAGTTTTACAGAGTTGGACAACTTTACAGTGACAAACACTTGACACCAGTGATGTCTAACAAGTGCATTTGATATATCAGCACCAGGGAGTGTCTCAACAGGAAGAAACCACATCCTAGTTGAGAACTGCAGAAACACGCATGTAAGCAAAGTCCAACTAATGCGCCATATTACTTGTTGACATTTTAATGCACAATGCTCATGTATAAACACCACACAATGTGTTATATATTAAACAGTCATGCATGCCAAAGTATAACTTTTTACATACCAACTCGTATCAAAATGACAACAAAGAGTCAGTGACAGCACTTCCGTGCCCAGAAACCCAGCCGGAAGGGGTTGTGGACGTACCTGTGTGTTCAGAGAGAGGGGCATTGCGCTTCTGGGCCGGTGGTTGGACCGGATCTCAGAGTAATAATCCATCATGTCTTTGTTTCGATCAGTCAGCAACAGCCACAGCTGATCAGACAACAGTCAAACTCCAAGCTATCCAATAGCGGGCATCATGGTAAACAGGCTGAGCCGTACTCACTCTCTCTCACACACACTCACTCATGCAGACACACACCCTCTGCGTCTGCAGTCGATGGCACAACTAATGAACATCTGTCTTGAAGCGCTACTCTGCTAGAGTGAAAGGGGGAGGGGGCAATGAATAGAACGGACAGATGGAGAGAGAGAGAGAGAGAGAGAGAGGAGAGAGAGAGAGAGAGAGAGAGAGAGAGAGAGAAGAGAGCAGGTATGAGGAGTGCTGTGAATAAAGGATGAATATATCGTGTAACATATATGAAACTAAATATATGACAAATATCTGCAAAGAGAGAAGTGTTGACACTGAAAAGGAGTGTAACTGCTAAATTTTAGGTAACAGATGAAGAATTAAATATAATTTTACAAACATAAAAAAAGTTTGAAGTTCCTCTTTTGTCCATCGAAACAGAACCTACACCAGTCAAGGTCACTGACTTGAGCACATTTCCTCGGTTTCCTCACATTTTGATGTAACATCTCTGACAGGCGATAAAAAAGTATGCTTGCATTTCTCAGTAAGCAAAACAGACTAGTTTTTAATCATTTAAAGTGAACATGAAATCATAACTGACCATAATAATTTCTTAAAACATATTCTTGGTCTTATTGCTCATGGTTCATTGGTGCATATTATTCCAAAGAAATTAAGTCTTCGTTTTGCTTTCCTCAAACATATATTCATTTGAAACAATGTTCCTTTTCCAATGACTTCCCTTTGGCCACACGTGCTATTGTGTTAATAAGTGGCCAAATAGCCATTCAGGCATTATTATATCAAACTGGCTCCATTCTGGTATGCAGGGAGCATCCACTTTTCATATTACATTCAATTCTCAGTGGAACTCTGAAATTTGTGGATAAATTCAAGTCTCACACTGATATTTTTCTTGTTGAATATCATCTTTCAAATGGGGTAACAATGTCAATTTGTGTCAAGTCAACTTAAAAAACTTAAATTTATAGTTTATAGTCATAAAATGAATAGCATAGCTCACATTTGTTCTTGCATGCGATGAGAAACGTTGAGTTAGTTAACTACTGTATATAGCCTTACAGGGCCTATGTGTAGGTTTTTACTTAAAAAAATCTTTAAGATAGAGTTTTCATTTGTACATTTATGAGGCAACCGTAATGTAATAGAAAGAATGACACCTTGACTGTCCACCACGGTTGCCTCTATCAGCCTTTAGAGGCTCAATTGACCCTTCGCAAAGACCCGCCCTCCTTAGTTACTGTCGCTATGTTCCGACAAGCTACGCCGCTCTCACGCTTTCACCATGTTCTCACGCAGTGAAAAATACATCGCGGAGCTGAGAGGAGACTGACAACACGCGGACAGACAGGACAGACCAGGTTACTTTTCGGTTACTTTGAATGTTAAGCATGTTAAACAAAGTCTCACCTTTCAAATATGGTCATTTTTTGAAAGAAATTTAAACAATAAATACCGTTTTGTGGCTCTTTAATGTGCCGTGACAGGTTGCTGTAGAGCATCAGTTAAAGCTGCTCGTGATCCGATCATCTCTTCCTTCTAGTTCATTTATAGCATCAAATAAACATGAATTAACATAAGAAGGAATGTTGTTTTAACCGCGGAAAGGCGCCAGTATATTCAGTTTTTTAAGTTCAAATCCTCCCATGTTAATCTACTAAGCTTGATCCGACAAAATGGCGGATGGCGAAGTATGATTGGTCAGAACACCTGTCAATCAAGCTCCACGCGAAGGGTCAATTGTGTGTGGAGGAGTCGGGTCCGAATTGGCGCGAAAATTCACAAAAATTCGTCTACTTGGGCTTAACCCTTAAAGACCTAGACCATTTTTGGAGCACATGACTCGCCTGCTCTTTTCTTTGTTTTTCTAACTCATTATAGCAGTCAGCCTCAAGCACCATATATCATTTTAAACAGGAGAACTTGATGTTTGATGTTTCAATCTAGCTCATTTAAATTACCAATTTTACATTTGTTTTGTCTTAGAATGGATAAATTTACCAAATTTAAGAAAAACGGCAGCAGATTTTTTTTTTTTTTTTTTACTCAGCTCAAACAAATCCTCCTGAAGTTTGGATTTTTTCCTTTAGAAAGTTGTACTTGGATATTCTAGATTTCCAGATGAAATTTTTACTACATGTAACAATCCCTAAGCAAGTTATAGCCATTTATTATAACATTATTATAGGCGATTTTCAGTGAAAATCTGGTGTTATTTACAATGTAGATGTATCCAAAAAAGTTCAGGAAGAAAAATGAATAGAAACATTGTAATAGAGCACTGAAGCAAATGTGACTTTATGTAGTTTCAACCGATCTGGGCTTGGAGGCGGGACTAAGCATCGACAAACTGCTCGTTTGGCTCAGAGGAACAAATCAGATGGGTTTCTTTCACGAATCAATGCTGATCAAAACTTGATGACGCAATCACATTCACTACGGAGCATCTGAATGTCCAATCGCGATGATCCCGATACCAAAATAAAGCCGAGAATCAGCATACAAATTGGATTAGTGGTTCAAAAGTTATTGAACATTTAAGAACAGCAGTTATTTTTAAGCCGCCGGCGGCCGTTTAGGTCTTTCCGTGGTTGTCTGGATTGTGCTGGAAGCTGCTCGCTTCTTTCCGTCCGCAGAGTCCATTTGAAACACCACTGCTAACGATTGCCGCTGCCGTACGGATGTAAAGGCCAATTTATACTTCTGCGTCCGGTGCGCGCGGTAGGAACGGCGTAGAATACGCACAGACGCGTTCCATACGCCGTACCCTTCGCCGTAACCTGACGCGCACCTCCTCAAAAATGTAACTACACGTCGCGGCGACGCGGACCGCAAGATCTGTGATTGGTCGGCTTGGTAGCATCGCGTTTCCTCCTACGCATTTCCGGCGTGTTCTTCTGCACCGCCCGCCATTTTTAAATTCTAAGTACAGCGAAACTGTTAGAAAAACTAAAAACTTACTGCTTTTCCACCTCGATAAGCTCCAACGTGATCCACTCTCTTTCAATCGCCATTGCTTGTAGTAACCTAAACTCAAAACAGTCGCGAGGAATCTTCTTCTTCTCTAGGAACCGCGCGGAATCTAAACACAGTGGAACATTAAAACCCTCCGCCGCCAACTAGCGTTTCGGCGCTGTACTGCAGAGCAACGCAGACCTAAACGCAGAAGTATAAATGCTCACAACGGCGTCGGCTACGTGCGTAGCCTACGCCGTACAATACGGCGTACACTCGACGCAGAAGTATAAATTGGCCTTTACATCCGTACGGCAGCGGCAATCGCTAGCAGTGGTGTTTCAAATGGACTCTGCGGACGGAAAGAAGCGAGCAGCTTCCAGCACAATCCAGACACCCACGGAAACTCCTCGAAAGTATTTTTAAAAAAAAGCCTTATCTAGTGCGGCCTTATCACAGAGAACAAGCATGAGACTGGCTGCAATTTCTCTAACGGCCACTGGTGTCAGTAACGGTTAGAAATTTCAGAACTTACGCAATGCTCCTTTAAGGCCTGGTTACACCAAGAATGATAACTATATTAGTGTCCACACCAGCGGACGATATTGTTCTGTTTAAAGTGCACACTGCAGTTTTGTCATCATGTCACTTTAAATGCTCGAGCTCTTTAAAGCAGGATGGATTCTGATTGGCTGTCAATGTTTTTATCATTCATCAGCTGGAAAAAAAACGTTCTGAAAGTGATTCCAACGATATAGTTTCTCTGTGCCGTTATCGTTGTAGTTGTGGCGTGAACTCTGCTAATCTTTGAATGATTTTTAGAACTATATCTTTATCGCCATCACTATAGTTATCATCCTTGGTATGAACGGGCCTTTAATTTGGACGCATTTTGAGACAATGTTGAGATCGCTTCTGAAATTTGTGTGAAATCTGAAATCTGGAATGTGTGAGACTTACGCGTTTACATTAACTTCTCATTTCTGTCTAGGAGGATCAGCTGAGACGCTAAAACTTGTGGATTGTGGAGGGGAGGGGACTTGAGAAGTCATATTCATCAGAATGTATCATTCACAATCAGATCTATAACATGCATTTAGAAAATAGATAGATAAAATAGATGAGTAGATAGTAAATAGATGAATTAAATTTCATTTAATGCTGATTTTAACATTAAATAGAGATAAGTGTAGCTCAACATTTACAAGCCTCAGATAGCTGACAGGTATAACAACATGTATTTTACATGCCATGATGTGGTAGCACAATAAAGTTCAGAAGACAAAGCCACTGTGTTTTGTTGTGACTTCTGATCGGCATTTCGATTGTGAATGTTTAATGCAGGAAATATGTTTACGTGGGGGAATTATTCAACGATTGTTCATCCAAGCAGTCTGACAAACAAGACCGCTTCCTTGTCTGAAATAGAATCTGTTTGCAAATTTTTAAATAATGCTGATTTCCCTGCCTGTGGTTGAGAGAAATAGAGAGATCCTAATGTATGGATATCATGATAAGCCTACACTCTTTTTCCTCCTTCTAATGGTGTGTGTAATGAAAGTGAGGCAGACCAGACATAACAAGTTCCTGGAACAAGCCTAAACTAAAAATCCACAAGCCTGTTAGGGATTACTATTCACAAAAGTTTTGTTATTCAAATCTTTAACATGGCAGCCTACAGCTATATGACCAGAATCTCACCCGAGAGTTGGGTAACAAAACAGAAAAAACACAGAAAACTAAACAGAAATACAACACGAAAGTTTAAAATGATGTAATCATGCTTATAAGATACTTGACCTCAGTGAAAGCCCATTTAAATTAAGTTCCTCCTGAACTTTCCTTTAGAACATATTAGCCGATTAGACACCAAAATGAGCAGTTAATGTGTAACGCAATGTCCCATGCTATTTATAGCACTCTGCAATTTCATTTTTTTTCCCTGAGGGAAACCTTCCATTTGATTGACAGCTGCTACTTAAATATCAATGGTATGAAATCCGTTATGATTGAGCGCACACAGAAAAATGGGAAAAACAGTCTAGTCCTTAGGTTCTTCAGACTAGTTTGTTTAAAAAACACAGTTTTTCAGGTGTTCTAACACACATGAGATTACTACTTTACGCAGTTAAAAACTGGATGTAGACGAAACTATACTATAAAAAAAATTATGAAATTTATGTCAGCCGTGGTTGCCAGAACTTTACAGTGGAAAAAAGACAGTAGTCAAAAGTTTAATGGATTGAACTTACATTTAGATTTTTAAAAAAAACACAAACTTCATTAAATGATACTAAAACCAACTAAAATACCAACATCTGTTTTGTACACTTATAATATTCTGACAACCACCATAAAAACACAGGTGTAATAGAGAAAGCCACATCTAGAATCCACAAGCTGAGGTAAATGCTAATATATTGAAGCTGCACAGTGTCACACACAAATACAAAACCACCATGGTAACACACGACACTAAAATGCAATAAACATTGATATAAGAACATCAGGTGTAACATAACACTGATGATAACAAAAAACTAAGAAGAATTATGATCATTTAAATAAAAAAACAAATGTGAAGTGTATTTTTTTACTATAAGTATACTTTTTTCACTTCAAAAAACGTTAAACTAATTAAAAGGTTTTTACGTAACATTTTGTAAATCTTATACTGTTAAAAGTATGATAATTTTATGATGTAAGAGCAATATGTTTGAGAGAAAAGTTTGCTTATCTATGCATTTTTAATGCAGTTCGTGATTTAATGCGAATCAAAAATTTAATGTGTGTCATTGTTTCAACATTAAAACATTTGATCCTATCTCAGATTAGCAGTGGGAACTAAGAATATGTCTGTAATTTGTATGATGATTTCAACAAAATCTACTGTGGCGCTATGAAAATATGACCAGCCAGATACCGCCAACATTCCTCAACCAATGGTGTGAGTTTGGGGGTGGAACTATCTATTAGTTTGACCAATGGAAAGCAGGGGAAGTGATTAGGAAATCAGTTCACCATAGACCGTAAAAAAAGACAGTCATTACAGCAATTACTGCACATTATGAAATGGACAGGTGTAATACTCTCTGTGTAATTATGAACATTTATGACTAATAGTTTCTGTGACAATGTCCCATTGGGCAAGGCAAAGTAAACCATTTGTCTCACTGAGTCAGCCTGACTTTAAAGCTACACTGTGTAACTTTTTTAGTTTATTCTTAGCTAAAAACACTTAGTTCTTTCAAAAATATGCGTATAATATGCCATTGAAAATACATACGGGTAAGGGGTTCTAATGTCGGTCGCCATGTTGCCCCTCCATCTTGAAAGTACATTAGCCAAAGAGGGACATAGGCCGTTAATTCAAGCTTCGCCTTTCGCGTTTTAACACTCGATGGCACCGTGTCGAATGTGGACGAGGTCGAACTGGAAGCCATGTTAATCTTGGACTACATTGGCCACCGTAGGAGTTAAAACGAAATCGGAATTGAGAAGAACAGAAACTAATATTCACTGGATGGTCATATACCTTTTCACCGCTAAATGGGGGTAAAAATCACACAGTGTAGCTTTAATGCTGCCTTTACCTGCTTTCAGAATTATCCTAAATATGAGTTTCGTAGTGGAAAATTGGAAATGAACAGCCTCTCAAGCCGTATTTAATATTGGGAAACTCAAAGATAATTTTGATGCCTAAAGTTGGGCAAGCCATAAACTTTAAACATGCAGAAGAGAAAACTATCGCTGTAGTGACTGATACGTTTTATTCATTTTTCCCACAACATCTACATTGCTTTCTCTTGCAGTTGCAGTTAAAGTCATGTATATTTATCTATATAAATAACCACTTGATGCATATTTTATGCATTTTACACAGCGAAAAAACATTTACAGTATTTGACCAAAATTCCAGAATAATCTAAATAGCGTGGTGAATGTTCACAATAGGTAAAGTAAAGTTTATATGGTTGCCAATGAATGAACACTACATTTCATTCAAATTCCATTGAATAGTTACTAAATATCTCAATACATTTCGGCTTTAATAAAATTTCCCTATGAAATAGGCAAGAATGAAACTGTGGTCCTCAATAATTCCTATTCTTTTCTTCAAAATAGCAACTTGTAATTACAACTTCAGAAGACAGCACATGAAGGCAGGATAGTTAAGAATGTTATGATGACCGTAAAAAATAATATACCATCTGTGGGCCTCCTTTTCTCGTGTTTTACCATTTTATATTTGGAAATGTAACTTTCTTCAGGTTTCACATCAAACACCATCTTATTCTGACACTGAGACGACGTATGAAACAGGATGTAAGAAACAAACATCATTTCTGTCTGACGTACTGATAGCCAAGGAATTTACAGCGACAATGAATTCAGAAAGAAGTGATTGTAGGGTGCATAGACGGGACAGCATGCTGATGATTACTTAACCAAATTACTTAGCGACCAATGAAATTGAGGCTGCAGAATCAGCAGCTTGAACTCCTCTCTCTCTCTCTCTCTCTCACACACACACACACAAACACACACAGGGCCATTGAGCGGACCCAGCAGCCCCCCTCTCTGTTACATCACCAATCATGGCCTGGAATCCTGGATTCCCTCATTGAATACTAAAAGTCTGGGCTTGTGAGAGCTCTAGCACACTGCAGTCATTATCTGCCTATCATTCACACTCAGGTACTTTTCCTTCCTCCTCTCTCAAAGATATAGTGACGTCCACATACTGTTAGTTAATGCAATAACCTTAAATATGTCCAACTTCAACACGGTTTCAAAGTGCTTTAAAGAATTATGAACAAATGTGATTGGCAAGCTGTTGCAATGCAGTTGTGTTTGGGCTGGTTTATTGGTAAGTCTTTGTGATATTTTGGTCCCTCCTTCAATGCAGGGTCTTTTTAAAATTGGTTTTATTATTGGTTAGATGAGAATCTTGAACCCAAGCGGTAGCATGTCTACACTAAAAATGTGCTACAAGGCTCTTGATAATAGTTTCACATCCTGTTCTGAGAGGAGAGTGTAATATGAGTATACTCAACATTAAAACTTACAATAGGTTCCTTTGACCAACACATTTCCATGATTTATCCAGTCTTTCATGAAGATTAGAGGAAATGATTTTGAAAATAATCATTTTATATAATTCACAAGGACACTAATTTTAGCCAATTAAATATTGCTATATAAGTTTGATATTATTGATTTGACCTCTGTATACATGTCATGGGTTGATCAATGTTTTCAATTTGATTTGAAAAGACAATAACCTTGGTTTACTTCTGCACTTTTATTTCCTGAAACTTTTGGTGTCCATTGACTATCATTCTATGGACTGAAAAATTCTTCTCATATCTTCTTTTGTGTTCCACAGCAGAAAGAAAACCATATGCTGCATTCGAATATGCCTACTTCCATACTATATACTGTAGTAGGTTAAAAAAAGCATATGAGCGAAGTAATAAGTCTGAATTTATTGATTCATTCCAGCGATTCTGAAGTGCACATTCGGTGGACAATTTACTATCCCATGAGGCCAAGGGAAAAGAGTTGTGAGTGGAAGTGTAGTGATGCAACTGACGCTGTAGGTCTTGTGATGACCATGTGATGAAAACATGGCGGATGTAGTATATGTTCACATTTCAACCATACTACACACATATAGAACATACTTTTTAATGGTCACAGAGTAAGTTTAAAACCAAATGTGGTATGAGATTTTGGATGCAGCAATCATTTTGAACAACATGGGGCTGATTATATGTAACACAGATGTTCTTTTTAAGGCTCCTGGGAAATAAAAACACAGGCAACTCGCGTAACTTGGGCAATTGTTTTTGGTGTACAATAGGGCTGTCACTTTTTATTCGATATTCGAATATGCATTCGAATATGACGTGAAATAACCGAAATCGAACTATAAATAAACTATCCGGTTTTTAAAGTGCCATGTTTTGCTCATTTTTTACAGTTTATCATTTGCTATTTATTTATTGTTTGCCATCTCATCCAGTAGCGGCCGCTCTAAACGTATTGTAGCGTCGGCCCATGAGTCCAAATCAAGCGAATAATAGCCAATATAGCCAGCTTGTTTTGAAAATGGAAGATAAAGACAAGACGAAAGAAACCGCGCTATAATTCCTGCCTATTACACACACACACACACACACACACACACACACACACACGACCCACAGAAAAGACGCGTGTTAAGTATCGAGTTCTCTTTCAGGCTTGAACAAACCATAACACACAAATTATGTCAAATGAATGTAAGAGCAGTCTTTATTTAAAAATTATTTAAATAAAGCCTTAAATGAACGTAGAGATTTGCGAGAAAATGGGACGCATGTCAGATCCATCTCTGTGTGGTCAGATCGCGTCTCCTTCAGCAACGGCTGGTCTTAAAGTGTCAAAGAACAAAGGTAAGAGAGTAAATTACTCACCCAGACCCGGCGAGAGGAGGATTATTATACTGGTATGAATGTGTGTATCATGAATCATGAATACTCCGCTATCTTTTAACACATCTCCGGCGAACGGCTTCTTCACGCAAAAGAAAAACTCTTCATGAAGCACAGTTAAATTCAGCGACCATATGTGGCGTTTCCTGGTGGATCGAGGTTGTTCATTAACTTTTACATTTTACTCGTAGATATTCGAATATATTCGAATATATTGCTTGATATTCGATATCCGTTCGAATGTGATTTTTCTCAAAAGTGACAGCCTTAGTGTACAAGCTAGACATGATCATGAGGATATTGTTTTGACATAGCTTTACAATTTACAAGTCAGAGTGGTCACTATAAGAACAGGACATGAAATGGTCTACAGTACCTACATTTCAAAGTCTAGTAAATGCATTTGAAGGCACGACACAGAATAAGAATAACACTGCACTTCTGTACTGCATATTGGATTTAATTCTCCAATAGCAAAGACCAAAACTTCCCCTATTCACACCTGAAATCCCACAGACATCAAACGAGAACTGAGAGCTCTTGAGTGCTTTCTTCTCACTATACCTGATGGGGAAGTTTAGTGTGTTTTTTGTCAGTGAAGTTGTTGCATATAATCATGTAATGTAATATAATTAGTGCTGGGCAACAATTAATCACGGTTAATTGCATCCAAAATAAAAGTTTGTGTGTGTACTGTGTATAATTATTTTGTATATATAAATACACAAACGTATGTATATATTTAATAAATATGTGTTATTTATATATAATGTAAATGATGTTTATATATATATATATATACACACACACAGTATGCAAATATTTCTTAAAGGGGTGGTTGATTATGATTTCACTTTTCTGTTAGTGTGTAATTTTGCAGTTTGAGCATAAACAACATCTGCAAAGTTACAACACTCAAAGTTAAATACAAATAGAGATATTTTCTTTTAAAGAAATTGCTTTTTAAGGACGATATCAAACGGCTGGTAGGGTTACAAGACATTCCTCCCGGGTTAGTGACATCACCAACCCTAATATTTACATAAACCCCACCCCCGGGAACACGATTTATAGATTATCATGACAGAATATGCTAATCAATGACTAGAAGATAACTACACATTAAGCTACATAAATTCATCAACTAACCATTCAGAAATGTCCTGTTGCTTCTACATGTTGTCACTTCTTCCCAAATCTCTCATCATTGTCTGACTCCGGTTTCAACATTAGTGATGGGAAGTTCGGATCATTTTACTGACTCGGATCTTTGAGTCTCGTTCAGCAAAATGAACGAATCTTTTTTCGAGTCATTTCGTTCATTTCGTTCATTTCAGCACAATATAATTAAAATGGCATGTTAAATATACCAACACATCTAGGACTTACGAAAATGTTGATTACATTTGTAAAAATAATAAAAATAAACAATAGGGTAATGCAGCCAAAGCCAAATTATAGGAAACCTAAATGTTTTATTAATTGATTAGTTGTTGGGTTATTGTATAGGGTATTGCAGTCTGATTCTGTTAGTTCACCTCATCTCCTGATCCGAGACGTTCTTTCCTTTGCAACTTCATATTTATATCAGGTTAGTTCTCCTCTCGTGTCTCGAGACGTTAGTTGTCGACTCGTCAGTGTCTGACTCTGATCTGTCTGCTGGGCCGACCGTGCCGTGTGTGATACAGCAGGACCGGAAAGAGAAATGATTAGTTCATCTTTCGAGTCTCGGGTTCGGCCGGGTCCGAGTCCTTCGTTCTTCCTGTCAGTCCCATAGAGCCGATGCTGTCACTCCCGGAAAGAGAAATGATTAGTTCATCTTTCGAGTCTTCGGGTTTGAGTCCTTCGTTCTTTTGTCACGTGACCGCTGGTATCTGGTATTAGATTCGTATTATTGACTGCGTCTGAATGTATAAGCCTATTGTTTTATATTTAGGAATATACATTTCTAAATATGTGCAATAAACATTATCTGAAAAATAAAAGTTCCATCTTATTATTGTCCCTGTCCGTCTCTTTTCTAAATGTTTAGAACTTGTGCATGTGTTTTATTATATATTATACATGAATTAACTACTATTATAACTACGTGCTTGTTTGTAAAAAGGTTGTTAGTAGGCTATTCAATACGGTGACAAGTCACGTGACAAAAGAACGAAGGACTCAAACCCGAGACTCGAAAGATGAACTAATCATTTCTCTTTCCGGGACTGACAGCATAGCCTCTATGGGACTGACAGGAAGAACGAAGGACTCGGAGCGTCCCGAACCCCAAGACTCGAGAGATGAACTAATCATTTCTGTTTCCAGTACAGATTCAGAACCCATATGTTGCGCAATGCGCATGCGCGGTCAACACAAAATGAACTAATCACTCTCTGACACAACTCGGTAGTCCCGAGTCATATTAAAGATTCGTTCAAAATGAACGAATCGTTCATGAACGACACATCACTATTCAACATAAAAGACTAAAAGTTCTAGAAAATTTTCAGTGTGTGAGGTAAAAGGACACAAGCTCTCGAAGCTCCGCCCCCTGTGGTGCATTTTTGCTCACCTTCAAAAAGTGACAATTTTAATATGCTATATAAAATATCTATAGGGTATTTTGAGCTAAAACTTCACATACACACTCTGGAGACAACAAAGACTTATTTGACATCTTGTGAAAAGGGTATTATACCACCCCTTTAAATATATACACACATATGTGTGTGTATTTATCTATACAAAATCATTATACACAGTACACACACATTATGTTAACACAAACTTTTATTCTGGATGCAATTAATCGTGATTAATCGATGCCTATAGCACTAAATATAATAGAATATCAATACGTTTTTAAACATGTTTAATCTGATTTTTGTTGTGTGAATTTTTTTTTAATAGTACAACCTAACTCCTTTTAATAATCATAATATACACATAATATAATATTACAAAAAAATATTATAAAATAGTTTTAAATGGAGTATATGATTACACACTGCTGACATTGCTTGAAATTTCAAGGCAGCTACTAGCATGCAGACCATCAGACAAATGATATTTGCCTGTGGTATCAAAACAAACCGGTGGAAAAGAAACTTCCCACATTTCATTGAACAGAGCAAGGCAGAATCATGATCATGCAAGGAGATCAAACATGCTGAATGGACCTGAAAACGTAACAAATGGCTCAAACATTCAAACGCTTGTCCCGCGGATTTATTTGGTCCGGAACGAACAAATATTGATCCAAAGTCTATAATCTGTAAAGTTGTATATAATGTAATGAGTTACCAGAACTACTGTTAGAACTAATGTTCACACTAGTAATTGTCAAGGAAGTTTGCATCATTAGAGAAATGGGCTGCACCACTGCGCTAAAATTAGACGCCCCACCTATTAAGGGCCGTCCTAATTACTAAACGAAGCGCAAAGACATTAATGAGCACATCAGCACAGACTAGCAACAGCCAAAAGACATAAACACTTCAGGCGGACAACTCAGCAACAACAAAATAATTAACAGTTAATCACATGACTTTTGCCATTTTTAAAATCACGTATTTAATATTTATCTTATAACATGAACATTTTGTAATTGCACCAGTATTACTGTTGCAAAGCACGAACACATTTTACAGTCGGCATGAAACGAAAGTTGATAGTGTTTTATTCTCTATGGCGGCGTACATCCGAGTGAAGCGGCTTCTTAAAAGAGAAGGTGGGACTTGATTTTGTCCATGGGGAATTGATTGGATCATTGTGGTTTGCTATTGGTTGCCCCGCCCTGGTGCCAGTAATCGTGTCATCAGAGAAGAGATGTTGCTGCAAGAGGGAGGGGAAGTTATTTTGATCAAAGATTATGAAGGCTCATGAATTAAAAATAATAATCATAATTTGCACAAATAAATACTGCAATATCAGTCCCTTAAGTATAGCAATAGCTGAAGCAAACACACACCTTTTTTGAGGTGCATGTTGAAGAAAATAACTTTGTAAAGACAGTATAATTGACAAAGTGTGCAGTTACACTCTTGTCTTTACTAAATACTGCAAAATTCCATAAAAAAAATAAGAATTGTCCATTTTGATTTCATGGGGACTTTAAAATAATGTAGTATACACACTGGTGATATTATGATTGCTTGCTGAGCTGAGTTTGAACAGAGCTTTTGCAATGTCTTAATGATTAGAAGAAGAGAGAGGGAGTAAGGATCAGGGATGGGAACATAACCCAGGCCAGACTCAAACCCAGTCTGAGGTATATGCCTGCCAAATACTCGGGTAGAGATTCATTGACAAAAGCAATATCTCTCTCTCTAAACTCGATTGGACACATACAGACTTGCATCTCTTGTCATTTTAATCTACTCCATGTTGCTCACACTCCTGCGTGTACTCCTGTCGTGCACATGCACAAGGATGGGGTCTTCCAGTGCACTGCGCTGTGTGAGATGCATTAGCATAAACTGACCTACATATCCGGGACTGCACACCAGCGCTACACATTGTGCCCGCCGGACTGAATAGCACCTCAGCCATGCCACTGCTGAAACCACCATCACTATGGAAACCAAAACTTCACTGGCAGGCCTCCAGAGATCTTGTGCTATCCGACCAAACTAAAACCCACAGAGAAGACAGCAGCACGCGCTTACAAACCTGCTGAAATGGACACTTCAGGGATATATGCAGAGAATTGCATTTAATGCACATCAATTACCTAAAAGCAAGACTGAGAGCTCTCGACTCTATGATGACATTTTTATTTTAAACAAGCAAAAACATAAATCTTTGCTGCCTATGTCTTTTAATCACACAGTGACTGACCACTAATGGAAGAGAGTGATGCATACCTAGTAAAAAGTGATGGTATCAGATGGTAATACCATGGTATTTTGATACATGGGTCAATAATTAATAAGAATGTCTGAGATTATAAAAAAAAAATCTTTCAATTTAAAAAAAAAAATGTATTTTAATTTATTTATAATATAATAGCCTATAATATTTTTTTCCACCAAATTGTTAATTGGTTAAGCGGTGTAACCATGAAATAAAAAGTATTGAAATGCATTTCTTTGCAACTTAATAATAATCATTATAAAAGTAAATAATAAATATAGCTGCGAGCAGCGATTACGGGCCCAAGCCGGTGGCACCGCAACCCTGGTGCACCAGGGTGGCGCTACCGTCGGCTTTGGCCCTTCATCGCTGCTCGCAGCTATATTTATATATATATATATATATATATATATATATATATATATATATATATATATATATATATATATATATATATATATATATATATATAAAGCCAGTGGCACCGCCAGCCTGGTGCCTTTAGGGTTATTGTGCACGACGTGACACAAAATATCTGCTCGCTATCTGCCGAACGGCTCTGGTAGTTCCGCTTCAGCACTGATGATGTTGTAGAAATAGTGTGCTCTGGTTGGTCTGGATTATTGGGGATTTTTTAATTTATGCAGAAATAAGTTATTTATAATACAGATAGAGAATAAAGTTAGTGTTGATTAAAATGAAAGAAAACAATTATATTGATCTGAAATATAGCACATTAATTTTAAATTTATTTAGGTTCAATTACCAAACATACAATCTTAATTTAAAGCAAACAATACATTTAAAATATATGGGTTGTATGCACATAAAAAAAAAAGAAGATATATCCAAAAAAGACAAGGCCTTAAAGCAGTGGTTCTCAATCTTGGTCCTAGGGTGCCACTGCTCTGCACATTTTATATGTCTCCTTTATCTGACACACCCACTTCAGTTAATAAAGCTCTTTCCTAACCAGCTGATGATCTGAATCAGGTGTGTTAAATGAGGGAGACATACAAACTATGCAGAGCAGTGGCTCCCTAGGACCAGGATTGAGATCCACTGCCTTAAAGGGTTAAACTCTTTTCACTGTAACACACACACACACACACACACACACACACACACGTCAAGTCACTTACATTTTAGATGCAATATTGACAGTTTTTCTGTTTCAGCAGCGAAAATAGTTAAACAAAGATCACAGCAGAACCATTGCGCATCTCACAGCAACATGTTTTCTCATTACTGAATGATTCAGCATTTTGGACAAATTGGTTTACTCAAAGATTGACGATATCATCGTCCATCTTGATGGCTGACAGACATCACGATGTTAAAGTCCCCATGAAATCAAAATTGTCCATACTTACTTTGTTTGCCTAAATTGATCGTTTTGTGGTGAACAATTCATCCGTGCAAGTCAATCCACACAAAAAAATGTTTTGGCTTCGTAATCTTTAATCAAATTCTGAAAATGCCCCTCCCCTCTGCCTTGGAGGACCTTGCCCGATGACGTAGGCTTGACGGTTTAGGTGTCTGCTTAACATCCGTAATCACGCCCCTCCAACTGACAGTAGACAGGCACACAGCGTGTGAAAGGAGAGATGGCGAGGAGGTGCATTTTTCTAGATCCAATCAGGTGCTAGTTGGAAGAAAAAAAGCCACGCTCACTATTTTGCCTCATAAGTATTCCGTTTCTCTCGGAAATACGTCACAGCACTGGAGAAAAGCCGTTTGCAACTTCCGGTTCATGGGGACTTTAAGCAAAGAACGTATATTTACAAGAAGTGAAAGCCAATAGAACGTTCCATTGCAACACCAGCGCCCAGCAGCAGCGCTACGCTTCCGCCATTTTGGGGTGAAAGCCATATATTTAGTCCGTGCAGAGGTCATTTTTAGGTTGAAATAATTATGTAAAAAGAGGAGGCAGCGCCAGATTTTTTAACGCAGGTGCCGAGGGGGTGCTAGATCATTGACAGGGGGAGCTGCGCACTTATAGCCTATATTGTGCTACTATTATTAAATGAGCAAAACTTCGATATTTAATATTCAATCATTTTAATTATCACAACTAAAGTTTTAATTTTACTAAATTGAATAAGAACAACATTCAGCATTCAATCAAATATATTTAAAGATGTATTATTTATAATGTTATTTCAACATAATATCTCGTTATTTCAACATATGTGAGTGTGCAACATAATCAGAGAGTAGCCTATTTCTTTTCGTTTGGAATAGTTTCGTTTAAATATTTAGTTGCAAGCTTTCTATATTTCTCATGTCTGAGGCATATTTCGGTTAATTTATGATGAGATTCGCTCAAGACAAGCGCCGGCGCCGGATGTCATGATTATGTCTGCTATATTTGCCATTTATTAAATCCAGCCGATTAAATTAAAAAAAATAAAAATAAGATAGAATTTATACAAAACGAAATTAATTTTAAAGAAAGGCTTTCTACAAAACACAGCGTAGGCTAATGAGTCAAAATCATGTATGAGCCACTTCATGTCTCCCGATATCATACTCATGCTGTTCACTTTTCATAATCAATATGGGGAAAAAAACATTATAATATTTGAACAAATATGAAACTAAATGCGCTTATTTAATGGCTACAACAACACGTATACAGTATTAGGCCTACAAACTCTCTATTTGTACAACTATTAGGCCTATACAACAGCAATAGAAACAGCTTTACAGTAAACTTCTTATATCGTATATTAATGACCGTTAAAGCAAGACTATGTAAACAAAAACACTGTACAAAATTGTGGCAATTATAGGATAACGGACACAGCAATGCATAATGTTCCATAAGATCATCATGTTTGTAGCATGATCCAGGGGATTAAAACGTACAAAATATATTTCAGGCCAAGTGGAGTTGGTAACTAATAATAGTAGTAAATGTGTAAAGTTGCATAAAATGGAAATATTCTATAATGCAAGAAAAAACTACCTCAAAAAACTGTTATCTGTGCTGTTGTCCAGTAACTCCCGTTGGAATATTCATCCCAAAATGGCGGCCGCGCTCCCGAAGCGCCACCTAGTGGCTGTTACCAGAAAAGCATCAGAGTTTCGCCTCTTGTGCCTCTTTGCTTTAAGCCAGCATCGCTATCCCCCCCCCCCCCCCCCCCCCCCATGTTTCCATGGTGACGCGTCATGCTTGGCACGTGATTCACCACAGCCAAAATAGACATGTAACGTTAGCGCTTTTATTTATAAATATTAACAAACCTGGTTACCATGTCATTAACTATCTTCTATTCTGATTCTCAAATGTGTGTAAGTGAGTTTGTTTTGTCGTTTAAAAAACAGTTTCTCCCGAAATACATGGCCGGTGAACTGGTAGAAGAATAGAGTTAACTTTATAGTTACTTACACTGTGTGTCTGATATGAATAAAATCCGTCGGCAAATATATTTGAATGGGTTGTTATGGCTGCTTCCATAGACACCATTGTGTATTTTACAAACTATAAATGTATTGTTTTGCTATAAGTTATATGCATTTAAATGTCTGAAACCTAAAATAAACATTATGTGGTTAAAAACACTGAATAGTTGTGATATAATATGACAAGCACTGAACGCGTCTGTCTCTGGCTCAGCGCCAGCCACAGCGCGAAAGCACAGTCTGGATCTGGCTGCTCTGTCACGTGTACATTGTACATCATGTACATTCGCTCCTAGTGGTCAGCTGCTGCAGACTCAGAGCGTGCCGAAATCAAAATTGCTGATGAGATGTAGAGGAAAATATCTCCGCGTTGTGCCTACGCCCCTTAGCTGTTCTAAATCCACTGTAAAACACAGCTTTGCGGGGCTTATTGCTTAAGTAAAAAATTAAAACGTTAGCCCCGACCCTCCTCCGATATCATCGTCCATCGCGATGTTTCACTGTACACATCGTCTGATGCCAAATTGGTAGACATCGCAAACCCTAGATTCAATGACCAATCCATACCTGTCTCATTCATGAATGACTCAGTCGTTCGAACGAATGTTTGAACGAATGAATCAATGACTCGCTCATTAAGACGGTAGCCTGGCGACACCTAGTGACGGTTCAGTGTTATGTTTAAAAGTATCATTCTTTCCAACGATTTTTAATTGACTCATATTTAAAACAATCTCATAACATCATTTAATGCATTGTTATTTTTCAATGTAAATGATGTAATTTGATCAGCCCTACCTAGGGTAACAGCCATATAGTATCTTATTATTCTAAATAATTGAATTTATTGATCAAATTTACAAATTAAAATGAAAGATGAAGCATACATTTAATAAGATTGGACTAGGGGTGCCTTGCAGATATTACAATTATGCACTTTTAAATATACCATTGCCACCCACCGTCAATTTGGTGTGTGTGTTGTGTGTGTGTGTGTGTGTGTGTGTGTGTGTGTGTGTGGGTTGGTTTGTGTGGGTTGGTTTATGTGATTTATGAGGACACAAATTTGTATAATGACGTGTATTACACTGGTATTACAACTTATGGGTGGTTTATGAGGACATTTCAAAAGTCCTCATAAATCAAATGGCTTGAAAAACAATAAAAAACAATGTTTTATTAAAAAAAATTAAATGCAGCATGTCTGTTATATGCCTTTATTAAAAAAACGTATTTAAAAAATACAAGGCTTAAGACATTTATTTTCTTTTTTAATGAAGGCCAAACCACACAATCTAGCCCCACTCCCCCTCCCCCTCCCCCTCCCCACACTCACAGACACACACACACAGAGAGCAGGCACATAGCCCCACTCCCCCTCCCCCTCCCCACACTCACAGACACACACACAGACAGCAGTCACAGAGACGTAGGCTCAGAGAGAAATGACCATATTCAAACCAAAATATCTGACTTCCTCTTGGTTGTTACTAATGACTGTAAATTAGAAAGTTGTCTGGCTGGAGGAGAACTATATAAATACAGATTTTTGTAACTCTAGATGAAACTAACCCCCCCACTTTTGTCAAAAGGTGGCGCTACTGAGTCCCTGCACCACGCCCGTTTCTGAAACTATGCACATGTCACCTGGCTAATAAATGTGATCTGTCTGTCGAGTTTCATGCAATTTTAAGCAATTTCAGGCATGCTAAGAGTCTCAAAAGCATCCAAAAAGAATATTAAAGTTTGATGGATTGCCACAGCAACAGTTTCAAAGATATCAAGAATCCATTCACAGGTCTTCATCTGCCGTGTATTTACATTATACAAATGAAGTTTGAAGCAAATCGGGTAAAAATAAGAGGGTGATTTCAAAGCATTTTGAAAGTGACACACTTCCTGCTGCCAGTTGGTGGCGCTATAACTTTGACTCACAATAGTCACATCCATATGATCGGGCTCTTAGAACGAACACACTGCTGAAGTTTCATCAAGATTAGTTAATGTATGCAGTAGTTATAACACACTTCCTGTTTCACGTTTCTCGCCATAATTTTGTTTCCTCGCCACGGCCAAACCGTTCGAGATATCAAAAATCCCCTCGCAAACTTTCATCCTCAATGTCTTGACTTCACGCTGACCGAGTTTCGTGCCGTGTGTTTGAATTCTCTAGGAGGAGTACTTCAAATTCCTTTGCGTGTGTTTTACCAACAACCCTAAATAGGGCTGTCACTTTTTATTCGATATTCGAATATGCATTCGAATATGACGTGAAATAACCGAAATCGAACTATAAATAAACTATCCGGTTTTTAAAGTGCCATGTTTTGCTCATTTTTTACAGTTTATCATTTGCTATTTATTTATTGTTTGCCATCTCATCCAGTAGCGGCCGCTCTAAACGTATTGTAGCGTCGGCCCATGAGTCCAAATCAAGCGAATAATAGCCAATATAGCCAGCTTGTTTTGAAAATGGAAGATAAAGACAAGACGAAAGAAACCGCGCTATAATTCCTGCCTATTACACACACACACACACCACACACACACACACACACACACACACACGACCCACAGAAAAGACGCGTGTTAAGTATCGAGTTCTCTTTCAGGCTTGAACAAACCATAACACACAAATTATGTCAAATGAATGTAAGAGCAGTCTTTATTTAAAAATTATTTAAATAAAGCCTTAAATGAACGTAGAGATTTGCGAGAAAATGGGACGCATGTCAGATCCATCTCTGTGTGGTCAGATCGCGTCTCCTTCAGCAACGGCTGGTCTTAAAGTGTCAAAGAACAAAGGTAAGAGAGTAAATTACTCACCCAGACCCGGCGAGAGGAGGATTATTATACTGGTATGAATGTGTGTATCATGAATCATGAATACTCCGCTATCTTTTAACACATCTCCGGCGAACGGCTTCTTCACGCAAAAGAAAAACTCTTCATGAAGCACAGTTAAATTCAGCGACCATATGTGGCGTTTCCTGGTGGATCGAGGTTGTTCATTAACTTTTACATTTTACTCGTAGATATTCGAATATATTCGAATATATTGCTTGATATTCGATATCCGTTCGAATGTGATTTTTCTCAAAAGTGACAGCCTTAACCCTAAATAGCCTACTTCCTGTTGGGCTGGGGTAAAAAGTAAGAGTGTGAAGTATATATGAAACGATGAGATCTACATGTGTACCGAGTTTCATATTATTACATGCAAGCGTGTTTGATTTATGGACCATGTTTTCGGACCCCGTTCCAGGGGGCGCTGTCGAGCCCCCCTGCCACGCCCGGGTACCAGCTTCAGCCCGGCCCTGATGGCCGCGGGTTCTGACATGTGTGCAAAGTGTCAGGAGTTTTTGAGCATGTTAAGGCCTCCAAAAGTGTCCAAAAGGTAGTAAAAAAATAATAATAATAATAATAATAATAATAATAATAATAAATAATCCTTAGGAAAACAATAGGGCCTTCGCCCTTTGGGCTTGGGCCCTAATAAAACCCATTTCCAAACACACAAATACAATATATAAAACTCAATAGACAAAAAGAAAAATGAACTTCATGTCATTGACCTGTTATGCTGAGCGGTTGCCTGTTCATTTTAAAGCATTGTTCTACCATAACACACATCCAAGCATGGTACATTATCCATTTGGGGAAAAAAACATGCCACTTTTTAAAATAAATGTATACCTATTTAAAATTTGGTTAATTTCTAATTTTGCTCACAGTCACAATAAAACATGAATACTCTAAACGCAAGGTTTTGCTAATTTAACTTCAATGTTATCTATAATGTTATAAGATCAATATAGCCTAATACAATTATTTTTTTATGCATTTAAGGCAAGATACAGGTGAATAGGGTAAAAAAAAAAAAAAAAAAAAAAAAAAAACATAAACCATACTATAACCAAACCATACTTCCAAAGATTATTGATTACATTAAGATTTGCAACAACAAAAAAATCATTTTCTGAAATGTTATATGCAAATGAGTCGTTATCTAATTACATATACAATACTTTGCATACATTTTTAGAACAGAAATCTGAACACTAGATTAAGCCAGATTCAAAATGATGGTTTCATTTTGTTGACATATTGGTTTTTACAAAGGGGATTTTGGATTTTTCTTTTTATCACTCTGATGTGAATTCTGTCAAAATGTTAAATTAGGCGAATTATGAACAAACCCCTCTGTATAAACCTTCGGAATATGGATAGGAATAAACTATAAAGTGGTGTGTGTGTAAAGCTGCTGAATTGGAGACTTCTGCAGATACATAAAGTGCAATAAAAACACTTAAAAGTGTACTTTAAGTTCCACTAGTTTATAACAGCACTTAATGAAAAGTCAAAAGCCTAAAATCTCAAAATAACAGATAGGCCTACATGAAAAGTGTTTTTGTCGGTAGCGTCTCATTACACAGTGCTAACAAAAAGTGTTGTCCGTCAAATCACCCCATCACTCCCAACCGGAAGCGCGGGGTTATTCTGTCATACCTTATGTGTGTCTGCACAGGTGAAACCTTCCCGTTACAAGAAGCTGAAAAGATATTCCAACCGGCAGGAAAACTGATGTTTAGAATCCATATTTTTAACGCTGACGTGCTTTATCCGTCACTCCGCAGGGAAACAGGTGTTTGTAGGAGTGGTTGTAGTAAACGCCTGGCTGGTACTGTATACTTCCCTACAGTGCCACTCACACTCATAAGGGCACTTGGCAGCAACTCACCTAACCTGTTGTGCTCTTGATTTGACTCTGATAGAATGGTTAAAAACCCCTTCCCCCTACACAGTCAAATTAGGCTTAGGCTACAGCCTACTTTGGGACCATGCATCACGTTTCGACTCCCTTAAAAAATAACTAGGTAATTAATTATCAACTCGGTACCTACTCTACAATACAAATACAAGTTTTCCTTACGAACCGCGTCGTGTCTTGTTTACCGATGTGGAAGGTGAAACGGATGGAGAAGCCGGTTCGGTGCCGGTGAGGGGCAGCGGCCGTACACACAAACAGACAAGCAAACCATTGACATGCAGATCACTTGGCAGGGAGCTCCAGAAATTGAGTCTGCCTGGGCGTTTGAAGAGGGTCAAAACGTTGATAATAAACACAATCCGGGTACAGCGCTTCAAACGCAGAAATTTATAACGGCTAAGTTAGCCTGTTTTGTCCTGTTAAAACCTATTAGGACGCATATTACGAGGAGTTTCTTGACTCTTCACGGTTAAATTTTCTTCATTTTATGAGCAGTCTAAACAACGTTTAATTTTACATAGTTAACGTTACATAAGGAAAGTTTCAAACATCGTTATTTCACAACAGGACTAGGCTCGTGTCGTGAGGCTGTAACTATAGCAACAGTAGATCGCCAGCGGTTAGGATCGGCACGGGATGGAACAGTCGGAAGCTATGCTACTATTTTTTTTGTTATTAGCAATTTACATATGTTTACATATCTTAAGTAGGTCTTTACCACAAAACGTACGTTTGGTTACGTACTTAAAAGGGAGGTAAGAGCGTTTATTAGCCCATTAATTTCTAAAATTAAATCTCAGCTAAATCACCGGTAGACTATGAGTCAGAGCACCAGTTACATTGGCCTACTGTAAAACATTTTTTATATAATGTTAACCCGGCAAAGCTTGACATACAAAATAATAGTCAGTAGTTTTTTTTAAATGCAATTTTGTGCAAACTTCTTATATCTCTAAAAATTAAGATGAAATTCTGATAGCTTGTTGTAATGTAAATCAATGCGAATTTTATGAAAGTATAACAGACAACATAAAATGCATATAAATATCATTTGCCACTCTACATGTTTCAATAATATGTCTTAGTAGATGATATTTAAAGGCTGTTTTATGATCAGAGATTCAATCAGATTAAAGATCAATCAGATGACATGTAGGCCTTCAATAATTTGTAATACAGTTTTCTTAGCAAAGTTTTGATCATTTCTATAATTTAGAGGCCTTTTGTTATTTTAAAGGGATACCCACTTTTTTGGAAATAGGCTAATTTTACAACTCCCCCAGAGTTAAACAGTTGAGTTTTACCGTTTTTGAATCCATCCAGACGATTTTCTGATATTTAGAAGAATATCAGTAAGCAGACAGTTTCTGGTCTCATTGACTTCCATAGTAGGAAAAAAAATATACTATGGGAGTCAATGAGACCAGAAAATGTCTGCTTACTGATATTCTTCTAAATATCAGAAAATCGGCTGAATGGATTCAAAAACGGTAAAACTCAACTGTTTAACTCTGAGGGAGTTGTAAAATGAGCATATTTCCAAAAAAAGTGGAGTATCCCTTTAAAGTTCTTATTCAATGTTCATGTAATGCTCGCTTTTGTAGGCTCAGATGCTAGTTTGTATACAGCGCCCCCATGTGTTCAAGAAAAGCAGCTAAATCCCTCCGATTGCGAGCAATCCAAGTCATTATAGATGAGGATACTGAAGTATACTGGGTCATCATCATTCTTCACAGACATTTTATAATGAATGAATAGGCTATACCTATAGCCTTTGTCACTGAGCAACATTGCTGTTGTTACAAACATATTTGGAGAATGGAATAAAATAGAAAATTGTTTAGGCTAATGCAGCTTTACTTAGCACATGGAGAAGTATTACTTACCAGAGGCGTATCTGGTGTAACTGGGGAACTCTGTGTCTTTACTGTCATATTATCATCAGGTTTTGAGGATTCTGGTTCTCTCACCATATTTATACTCTCATACACATTCTTGTCTTTATCCATGAGGTTCCACATGTCTTCACTCCAGCCAGCTCTAATGAGCATTTGGATATCTTGATTCAGGGCCTTTGAGTCCACCTGAGGACTCTCTATTGACTCTTTTGGATTCCCAATTGATTTTATCTCCAATTCTGAGGTGATATCTGTAAAAGCAGGCGTCAATAAGATAGAGGGTGGTGTTTCCCCATTAGATGGAGAACCAGGGTTGAAAGAAACATTGTCATAAATCTGGAGTTCAGGCACAGGACCGGCCTCTGCTTCAACCTTTAGGGGATCTGGATCCAAACCCTTCAGTTCAAAGAATTCCTTTGGAATAATATACGTTGATATTCTATGGCCGTCCTTCTCTGAGTCTCGTTTTATGGAGTCAGGGACTCGAAGCGTGACCTCTTGAGGTTTAATGTTGGCGGGAAGACTATCTGGAGCTGTTTCGGAGCTGGGCTTGAGGGGTTTCAATCCACTAAACTCTTCTGGAGGGTCCAGCGGAGTTTGGTTTGTTTCAGGTGGGAGCTCGGTCACATACATAGCTGGAATGAAAAAAGGCTTGTCCGTCTCGTGCCCTCGAACGTGCCACCAGGCTTCATTGGTCTTGGCTACCAGGGTGTAGTGCTCGTTGGGTTTGATGGACACAGTCCTGCCATCTCGAGCAGTGTAATTGTATTCAAATTTCACCAGAACCTGCTGTGAAAGTGACATAGTGGCCCACGTCTGCTGATCGCAAACCTGTTAAGTGGCTGGTGTTTGGCGCAAACAGGAAATCAAGGCTCATATATAGTCATCATGAGATCTGAAGATAAAGGAGAGAAAAAAAATTCAGATCTGAAGCTCAAACAAACATATACATTTACTCAGGACAAGAATATGAAAACCAAATCAAAATAAAAAAGCAAAACTAAATTTACTTACAGATTTACTATTAAGAAGAATATATAAAAAAGCGAAACAAAACTTAACAGATTTACTAGAGAAAAAAGAAGAAAAAAAACTAAACTTTATGTATACATTTACTAAGGACACGAATATAAAAAACAAAAACACAGATTTGCTATAGGACCAAGAACATAAAAAACAAAACAAATCAAAACTTTACTTTACTTACAGATTTACCAGGAACAAGAATATAAAACAAAAATTAAAACACAAAACAAAACTTTACTAATAGATTTACTGGGAAAACAAACAAACTTCAAAACAAAACTTTTCTAGGAACAAGAATATAAAAAAATATGCAATTCAAGACAAAACAAAACCATAATTAATTTTTAAGTACAGACCTTATAGGGTCAAGAATAAAAAAAAATACAAAATAAAACTTTACTTACAGACAAAAATGTAAAGAATGCAAAAAAAGCCCAAACTTTAGGTGCTCTTTTATCTTGGGACAGTAAGTAACAACCTAGCAACCACCCCAAACACTTCAGCAACCACATATCAGTGCCCTAGCAACCACCCACAGCACCCTATAGCATCATTAAAATTCATTCATCATTAAACATAATTATTAGCCAAAGAGAATATGTATATGTACTATAAATTAAATCAGTGTCACAAAACAACAACAAAAACAAACAAGGGTTCTTTAGAGCATTGCATAAGGTTTGTTTGTTGCAATGGGGGTTTTCGGATGGGGTGGAACAACATACTTGTGAAGCAGAGGAATGCAGAATAACCAGAGGAACAACATGTGTGTGTCAGAGTGAGAGAGGAGAGAAACCTGACAGCAGAGAGCCTAAAACGGAATATTTATATGGAAGATTATGTCCAATGCATTCTCTACTTTAACAGAGAGGAGAGAGAGAGAGAGAGAGAGAGAGAGAGAGAGAGAGGAGAGAGAGAGAGAGAGAGAGAGAGAGAGAGAGAGAGAGAGGAGAGAGAGAGAGAGAGAGAGAGAGAGAGAGAGAGAGAGACGGCCCATGAGTTCCCCGTGAAGAAATGGTCATATAAAACAGGACAGGAATAAATAATAATACATTTGTGGCAAATGCAGTTAACAAACATAGGCTTTAGATTAAGCCATTAGGACATAAGATAGCTTTTATAAATGCTCATAAATTTTAAAAAGAAAAGAAAACAAAACACTGGCAGTGACACATTTTAAGATATGCCAGTGAAAGTTACTCTCAGTTAAAACAGCTCAAACATCCATTTTAGTCTGGACTAGTCCTAAACCTTGTCTGTGAAACCAGAGGTTAATATTGCATCTTTGTCATGTTTGAAAAGCACTGATGTTCAGGATGACGTAAATTTACTGCCTTCTGTTATCGTTTACTAACCCTCATCTTGTTCCAAACCTGTATGACTTTCTCTTCTGTGACTAATAAGGTATTTTGAAGAATATTTTGTTGGCAACCAAACCATTTTGGTTAGGCTACCCTTGACTTCTATTGTATGGACAAAAAAGCAGACTCATGATTCAAATAAATGAATCAATGAATCATTAATATATGTTAAAAAGACACTGCTCTCTTTTTTTTTTTGCAGTCGTTGTTACTTTTGGTTTGTAATTTGTAGTGCAGCTATATTGCTTGTCAAAAGACAGTATTTTAACTTGAACATTAAGTTAAATTATGATTAGTTCCCCATTATTACTAAACAGCTATGCTACAAGCGTGAACATTTAAAGCAGCAGACAGCTCTTCTGCACAGCACTTGCTACAGGAAGTGAGTGTATTTTGCAGAGGAACGCTGCACTAACCCCAAACCTACACAGAAGAAGAGATGCCAAAATAGGAGAAACGTTAACTCGTAAAACAGGAAAACACATCATGCTATGTGCAAACTGCAATCTCGGTTTCATTGTGGTTGTTGCAAAATACTAATGACATAATAGCTAAAGCAGATTTGATGTTTCTGGATGACTTATTAACTAACAACTTATTTTAATTATAAAACTGCCACACCAACAGCTACTGACAGACATGAGCGTGTGTTTTAATGTGCTGTGCTTCCAATGAACTATACAGTCAACGCCTCTTGTGTCAAGAAAAATGCATAAGAACAGTGACAGTGTTCAGACAGTGTTCAGACTGCAGAACAATTATGAATTCTTCCATATAAAATGTACACGTGACTTGCACATATGTGTATACAGTTGATATATTTACAGTATATACGCACGTTTGTATAACACATACAGGCCTATAGTGAGATCAATAGCCTATACAAACAATTATGAGATGTTAATTACAAACCTAATACATTTTAAATCAAATTCAGTTTTGTAAATAAAGCACAGCATAACAATCAAAACAACACAAAACTCCTTTAAAGCACCCCAATAATGAGTGTACAGCCAATGCACATGTAATGCACACTAATGTCCATGCACTGTAAGTGTTGTGCCAAATTAAGTTTGGTACATGGAAAAGTACAACTATTATCAATAACATACACTTAATACTGAATGAACATACAGATTGAAGGAAATAATGTTGACAGCTGTTCATAACAAAACTGCATGCACATATTCTAAGCGCAGTGACAGTAACACAGTGAGATGAGGTTTTCTGGGTGAATGAAATATACAGATAAAAGTAACTTACCATTGAAAAGCAGAATAATCCATCGACTCCTTCTTTGGTGAGCTCTGAGATAACTGGAGTATTCACATTAGTAATGAATCACCTCTGTCTCTCCCTCGATTAATCCAGGATGTGTCAGCCCCATACTTTCGACCTGTAGTGCTGTTGTGTCAGTGTGAGAAAGAATTGTGCCGAGATTTGTGTTGCTAGACGGGTTTGAGAGTGGCTGAGTGAAGCGAGCAGAGGGTGTGTGTGTATGAGTCGAAACATTGATCCTCGAAGCGAGTGATTTACAACAAAACTGCTTATTAAAACCACCAGTGCTTTTACAGTCACCAAGTGAATGAACAATTGTCAAAAGATGGAAAAACTGAGAAATGAGGAAGCAGGAAATAAAAAAGAGAAACATTGAAGAGAACTTGCCAGTGCTCATGTGTTTTTAAACTGACATGGCAACGCCGGTGATGGGCGTGAATAAACTGAAGGACTGTACTTTGTGTTTCATTAAAGTCCTTTTCGGCATTATGACTCATATATCCGAGTCATATTTGGAAACCACAGACCAGGGGCGTAGCACAAGATCCCGGGCCCTATGTATAGGCAGTCCTGATGGGCCCCATGGTCCAAATAAAATATATTCCAGATATTCAAGGGCCCCTGGTAATCAGTACTGGTTTTACCCCCAGTCCGACGCCCCTGCCACAGACTACAAACGTGGGTGTAGGCAGGAATGCTCTGACTTTAAGGAACCTTTGTGAAGGTTTTAAGGTTCACGCATCAGTCAATGACTCTTGTGTTTTCTTTCACTCTGTGAGCCATGCTGATAACATGGTCCATGGTCAGGAAGGGGTCTTTGAATACCGTCTGGTCTTAAAGTATGGGGTGTGGTTGAGGTAGGTAGGTTATCATCGAGAAAAAGACGTCCACAAATTCAATAGACTATCACCGTTCCCCAGTTAATTAAAGAACAAGTTTTTTCTGAAATGCCTTTAAAAAAAAATATTCAAAGGCATTATATCTAATTAAAAATGCAGTAATTTAAATAGGCCTACATTATAGTATGTAAATCAGGTGAATGTTAATGTAATGTTAACTGTAAAAACCTTCAGAATGTAGATAAAACGGGAAAATTTGGTGTAAGTGCTGCTAAAGTAAAAAATACCTCATAACTCATTTTTTTTTTTAAATACCTCATAACAGCCCTCTAGCGATTAAAAAACAAAACTGCATGCATTTTGTGGAAGAACACTGTTTTGGTTGTGCTTCGGCTCTGAATGACTGTGCGGATGAATGACACTTTACGATGAACTCTGAGAGCTACATGACAGTATCTGTTCAATAAAATACTTTACTCACCTGTGTAATTAAAAAAAAAGCCTTCTCCGCGATGCTTTTATTTAAAAAAATCATCACCCATCTCCAAAAGCCTGTTATTATTCAATGTTATAGTCAGTGTTGATACCCGTTTTATTACTTTGATAGTAGACTGTTCGCGTTCGTTTAAAATGGGTGATTTCCCAGTTTGAGATTTAGCATGCTCCATGTCAACCTTTCTAGCCCTTTGTGACAACTAACCTATGCCACTACCACACCATACAAGCCTCAAAGGAGCCGGAGCAACTTTTCTCTATTTATGGATATGAGGAGACACACAGGGGCAAGTGACTTATGTGGCGGCTCCAGGATTTTTTCTTGGGGGTGCTTAACAGTTGAAAGGGGGTGCTTAACAGTTCAAAGGTGATAAGAATAAACAATCCCTAATGAAAAAAAAGTATACTTCGAAATATATTCCTTTTCAATACATTGCAAATATAGACTAACAAAAAGTACCTGCGTGTGACTCCTCCCCCATTAAAACCATTGTAGGCACATTAGCACTGCGCCGGTGCTAAGCTCATTTTTGGTGGGGCTAAAAAGCCAAAGCCCCAGTCTAGCGCTGTCACTGCTTACGTAGCCTACACAATCTCCCGCGAAAACCATCCCGCACGGTGTAAAATATAAACACTAATAGGCTTACCAAAGTGAATTAGGGTAAGACAAAACACTTTGGAAAAAGTACTGATCATGTATTGAATGTGAAAAAATTGTAATTGAAATCCATGCCGATGTAAACAGACAAAGTGTAATAAAATAAACACTTAAATATGCATGTTGGATGCTTTCTTTCCTCTAGTCTGAAAAAAAGACATGTCATGGAAGCAAAATTCAAAATTGACCAGTGCATAAAAAAGTTTTTCTCTGTAGTATCTTAAGTAAAAAATAATTTATTCAAACTCTGATCCAGGTTTAGTTACACAAGTTGCACTCATTCCAAGATTCTAATATGCTCACAAACACATTTTTAGATGGAGTTTGTTTGGTATAGACTGGTGTATACAGATGATGGATGGAAAGAAACAAACACAGACAGAAAAAGAGTGCCAGGAGGTAAGAAAACAGGAAGAACCAGTCAGAGACAAATGCCGCGTGATGTGGTGTGAAGAGAATGACAAGTTAGACAAAAATATGTATCCATCTTTCAATAGCTGATGATTCCAGGGAATGCTGTTTCTTTACGTTACATTAGCACAAACATACACCCGTAGACAGCACGAGATCAGCTTAAAACACAGGAGCACAGACTAAATCTCCAGGTAGTTGTGTGTACTGTAAATATTGTCGGCTTTTATAAACATTTCAGTTTGAAGAGTCTGCTAAACGACTATATGCACATTATTATGAGGATAACATTTACTCTGAAAGAATTATTAATAATAAAAGAAAAGGAGTTAACATTAAATTTAGATCAAAACAAAAGCTTCAGTATTCATGACTGTAAAAAGAGTATCTGCCTGCCAATTTATGTTGAGAGACTTTTGCTTAGGTGACACTGCCCCAAGTGGAAAAACAGAAGATAAGAAAGACAGAACGTCATATGGGAGTTTTTACTTGAACAGGTGATGTAATGAACTTGCCATAAAAATACCAGGAAAAACAGCATTGTTTAAAAAAAAAAAAAAAGAACTCAAAAAGGAACATGTTATCTCTCTCATTCAGTTTCCAATGTAAAACAAGTGCTTATGAAGCAGCAGTCAAAGCTCATAGGCAAATCAATTATTAAAAATGGACATTCATTAAACCAAGAATCAAATATTTAAAAAGAGTTGATCCTTTTTATCATCCACAGGGCCTTTTGATTTTGTGGCATACATTAATAATTCACATTGACTTATAATAGTTACATTTTTGGAACAATCCATTTTAGTGATAATGAATGCTCCAACGAAAGTTGAAAATAAAGGCACAGTATAGTACAAAAATGACCCGTTAAAGGAGGTTGTAAGTGTTAGTACGTTTCATAATTTCATTAACCACCTTCTTTAATAGGTGTGTACAATTCCTGCATATACAAGAATATATTTATTAATGCACACAATGTTTTGTAAATTTATAATGCTTCATATAAAACTTGGCATGTGACATTCAGATGTAAAACAATAGTAAAAAAAAAAAATAAACAAGAAAATATAAAAACAAGAGCTTTAATATCCTTGGCATTTAATTGTCTTAAGTTACATAAATATTACTTTATTAGCTGGACTAAATCAATAATGACTATGCAAAATAAAATAAAAATAAAAGAGAGAGAGAACTAAGACTTCCAAACACAAATCTGCAGAATAACAAGTGAAGGCCAGAGAATAGATTAACCTATAATAGTTGAATGTTGGTGTGTTTATAAAGTTAAAAAGCAAAAATCATAGCTTTAATAACAGTTCTTCCACCATTGTTTTTGGCATTGTTGACATCTCAGGATTGAACATACATGGGTGTTGTAATGTGAGTAAATATGTACATATGTATGTGTAAATAAGTGCACTTAAGGCGAGTTTCTGATGAGTCCAATAAAACTTTTAGTGTGAAATACAGATCAAGCGCTTCCAGTTGGTCAGCTAACTGAGAAAAATAAGATCACTTTACAATAATATGGTACTAACCCTGGATTCTGAGCTCTGTAGATACGACAGCAACAGAGAACTTGGCACATGACTTTTCATGTTTTTAACACACAGCTAAATCAGTCCTCCAAGTCCCTCTCCAAATATTTTTGTATTCGAACGCAGCGTGGACAGACCGGACACTTGGCCTTACAGGAGGAATGAAACACCGTCTTGCAGACACTACACCTGAGAGACAGAAAACACACAGTTACACCATCATTCTCATGATGAAAAAAGAGTGTAAAAGTGTATTTATTCATAGTATAAGTCTATGTATTCATAGTAAAATGGCAGTGAGTATGGATGCGCATGATTTAATAAAGAGTATTTGCCTAAATTTGACTTTACATAGGGCAGTATTGTATAACTCTAATATTACAGCCTTGTGTCCGTTTAAAAGGCAGCTACAGTAAAAAGCTTAAAGGATACTCTATGGTTTTTCATATTAAACTGTTATTCCTAACTAAGACGATTTATACGTACCTCTCTCGTCTCAGTGCGTGCACTAAATCGCTGTCTTGCGGCCAAACTTGTTAGATCTTATGTCAGCCCTGTTGATTCAATACGTGCCAAGAAAAGAAGCGACCAAACACCTCCACGTTTTCCCTATTTAAATACAGTTACTAGAGTAGTGTAACTCGACCAAGAACGGTGACACAAAATAAAAGGTTGCGCTTTTCTAAGCGTGTAAAATGGATAACTACATTGTATGGCAGAATACCATAGCAAGTGCTTGGGAGCACTTCGACTCGGTGCAGTAATATCATTTCTCGTGAAAAGTCCGCTCCCGTTGAAATGAGAGGGAGCGGGGGAGAGGATTTTTCATGAGTGATGATATTACTGTGCAGAGTCGAAGTTTGGTCGCTTCTCTTCTTGGCCTAATCTAACAAAGTTTCACGGCAAGACAGTGATTTAGTGCACGCACTGAGACGAGAGAGGTATCAACTCGTCTTAGTTAAGGGAATAACATAGTTTAATATGAAAAACCAGTAGAGTATCCCTTTAAAAAGCGCTTAAAATGTGGCTTTTCGTCAGGACAGTGCATCATATTTCAAGGCCTTATGTCCACTTTAAAGAATTTAACTCTGTGGCGATTGAGAAATGTCGCATTTACAAAATTCTACACAGTGTGTAGTGTGTACTTATCCGAACTGACCAACTAGTTAGACCAACTAGAGTCGCTCTACGAGTGAAGCTTAAACAAGAATCCCCAAAACGCTTATAATAAGTGGACATGGCAACACTGCAAGAATACTGCAAACATCACAGTTTCGGTAAGATGTCTAAAACTTTATTGTATGCATGTGGCCATAAACTAGTCTAGCTAAAATAATCTAATTAAAAACTGATTGGACGTAGAAAAGAATTAGGCTAGTTTTAATGTATGTTGAGTAGGTAGGGATGGCAACCCCGTTTATATATTTTAGGTATAATGTGTGTTATATGACAATACCTGGAGGTGCATTCAAACTGAAAGGGGAAGATGATGTTGTCGGAGTTGCAGATCTGACATATAAAGCCCCTCTGAGTGCAAAGGTCACAGTTGTGCACGTGCTTGGACCCAAACTCAATCAGAGACTGCAGGTAAGATTCATAGTGCCCGTCTGCAATCTGTGTGCAAAAACACAAGTCTGATCATGTAAAGTAATAGGACTCCACTCTTCAACGAGGGTTAGGGGGTCTGTCAAATTAAGGCTGTGCGATATTAAGGTTGAAACATTATAAATTTAGCTTAAATTTACAGTAAAAAATGCATTTCATTAACTGATATGTTAATATACCAACCTATACTAATATCTGTCTTGTACCTTTCTGACAACCACCAAAAACAGGTGGTGGTGAGAAAGTCACATGATGAATCAAAGTTAATCACAAGCAGCTTTTCCACAAGCTGAGAAGGTAAAAACTAATATATAAAAGCTGTGTCATCCACACAAACACTAAACACCATCATGGTAACACACACAACACTAATGCAATAAACATTAATTTAACAACCCTAATGTACATAACTGATAAGGAAAAACTAAGTAGTCAATTTACATTTTTTCACTTAACTAAACTATACAACTTGTTATTTTTTACTTCCAAAAACTGCAAATTTAATAATATTTTAAATGTAAGGTTAGATCTATTACAGTTATTCATTGTATATGGTAAGGAAACTTACGGTTGACCAATTAATACGTTTTTTTTTTTTACAGTCTTTTACTGTTAAAAATCACAATCCTTTTTTTCACTGAATAAATACCTGCTGTAAGTCCAATACACTGAATACATCACTGTTATCCAATAAATAAGTCCTCTGCTGAAGTCTGGAAATAAAAAAAACGTTGTTACGTATCTGTTGCAAACATCAATTAAAGATTTAATGGTGTGTAAATTCTAAACATGCATCTAAGAGCACACACAAACACACCTGGGTTGGACTTGTTTGCTGATCTTGCTGCGGCAGATGAGGATGTAGTCTCCGAGGAATCGAAGTTTCTGCCTCAGGGTTTGTACTTTAGCCACGGTGTCAGTGTGATCAAACAGGTCAGGATTCAGAACGTCAAGGTTCAGAAGCGGCTCGTGCTCGATTTGAGTCAGCAGCTTGAAGGCTTGTCTTGAGACCTGAACATATAGACATGCACAGTCACACACAGCTGAAGGAAATAAACACTGTAAGACATAAGCACAGGAGAGAGAAGCCGATTGTCCTCATCTCATGTAATCTGACATGTAATATGTTATTGCAAGCGGAATAATAATACTGTCTTAGAATCAAATCATAATTATTTGCGTATTCTGTACACGCCACCGTTCAAAAGTTTGGGTTCAGTACAATTTAAAATAACTGTTTTCTATTTGAACATTTTTATTAATCCTGTAATGCAAAGCTGAATTTTCAGCATCATTACTCCAGCCTTCAATGTCACATGATCCTTCAGAAATCTTTCTGATATGCTGATTTGCTATTTTTGTGGAAACAGTGATACGTATTTTTCAGGATTCTTTTATGAATAGAAAGTTCAAAAACAGCATTTATTTTAAATAGAAATATTTTGTAACAATACAAATGTCACTTTTGTTAAATTTAATGCATCATTTAATGCAATTTAATAATAATAAAATCGTACTGACCCCAAACTTATGAACAGGTGTATAAATCAGCATATCATGGTAACACTTTACAATAAGGTTTATATACAATAACTATATTTTATAAGTTAAAGCAGCACTATGCAGGATTTCTGTTTTTGGTCAAACAGTGACCCCTAGAGTCGCTGTGGGACACTTGTACTGTCGTAAATATCACGCACGCAGAGATGTCTCTGCACTCACGGCCTGATCCCCTCCCCCTGTGCACCGGTACCGGTTCAGTAGGATGAAAGCTGTAAGGAGTGGAAATAAGGTGTGGCCCCTTTAAGAGCTGTGCGCGCCCTGATGAACTGTCGGCAGTCTGTGTTGTATGTGCGCCTCGAACACGGCGCCGGGTTATTTCCATAGACATAATATAATACATAGACGCCCTATTGGCCGCTTTGGAACGTTGCTGCGATACGTCAACGGGTCCGCCATTTTGCGGAGGGCAAGACTGCACTGTAATCAAGGGTGAGCTGCGTTTTTTTCTGGATAAAAACAAAAACTGTTTTTATATTTATCAACCGATTTCAGTGGTTTGTATGTGGTGTACAAAAAGTTCCATCTCTAGTTATTTAAAATCTCAATAGTTACACTTGTAAAATATTTGTTTTAATAAAGAATGGTCAATTCCATACTGAGATATAATTTAAGTTTTCTTATTGTGGAAAAAGCATTTTCTGTGATTGACCAGATTTGAGCAATAACAAAGATAACTGATGGATCCATGCTAATACATATGTTATGGTACAACTAACATTTGTGAGAAGTAATAGTAAATAGTTTAGTCAATAACATAAACAAATAGTATACAGCAAATAAAATAGTAATGAATAGTATAATTATATAATATCATACAATAATACAATCACAAAAATATTGATAATAGCATATGGTTTATTAATAATACTATAATAATAGCAATAGAATAAGAAATATCAATTACAGAATATACACAATAAAAAATAAGTTAAATAGTGACTTATATTTAATATTTAACTCTTTTTGTTAAATTTCAGTTTTATTGATCAGTAATAGCAGAAGTAGCTTCAGTCAAACATACAGCAGGATACAACGTTAAAAAAGCCTAAATATAAAGTTATGAAACTTCACTTTGCCCTCAGCCAAAACGATTTACCAGGGAACCATTTATAGATTAATGAGACCAAAGATCGCCCGTTAGATATACACAAGACGAATAATATCTCATGTTTAATCACTAGACTAGAGACATCCGAGCCGGCGGCAAACTTCAGACGCTCTGGCCGAGGTAAGGCTGTCCTCTGCGGGCTTAATGAGCGCCGAGCGCCCGGTGATCGCGTCGTACAACTCCGAAACCGTCAGATCAAATTTTTAAATAGGCGCCATCTTTATAAACAAACCACATATTTAAGCTTTAAACAACTACATTGTCGACTGAAAAACTATTAAAACTACATTTCGTGACACAATAACAGTAGTATTTTTTAATTTATCCTCTGAACGTCACTATTACTAATTAAATAATGACCAAATACAACCAAAAACAAACGTTCAGTCTTGCCTGTGAAAGATAATTCCTCGAAAGCTTTTTTCAATTGTGTGGCGATTTGTACAGCCCCAAGCAGCGCACAAAACAGGCATTTTTCTCATTCCCAGTATGAGAGGTATGGGAAAGTTGCCATCCCCAATATGGCGGCGCCGTTGACGTGCGCTCCAGCGGCCAATAGGGCGTCTATGTATTATATTATGTCTATGGTTATTTCTGTTTGATGCTCATTTTAGCAGATCTTTCTTTCCGTAAAGCAATTCGTTACATCGCGAGACCTGATATCTCGCGACACTTCCGGCTCAAAGTTGCAAGTGCGTTTTTTCCGCTCACAGCCAACAGGGGGGGGCGAGACGACCACCATTCAACACAAAATCAGTAATATAAACATTACAATGACTCCAAAGCTGTTCGGTTAAGGTAAAAAAGTTATTTAGTTCACCTTTAACATGAACTATCAGTGAAAATACTTCTAAACCCTTTATTATTAATTTTCATAATAATTTCAGCATTTATTAATACATAATCAAAAGTTGTATTTGTTATTATCATTTAATGGACGTGAGCTAACAAACAAACAATGAACAGTTGTATTTTTATTAACTAACGTTGACAAAGACTAAGGAATACTGTAAGTAACAAATGTATTACTCATTGTTAGTTAATGTTAGATAATACATGAACAAATGTTAATGAATGGAACCTTATTGTAAAGTGTTACCCGTTTCATGTAAATTTGATCAAATGAAAGCTTAAAGAACAGAAGAAAAAAAATACTTTATTGATTGGATTGATTATTAATTTAATAGCTGTAAAAATATGACAATAAAAACTAAGAACTACAGGAAGAACCACAATGGGTTAATAAAAAAATTAAAAACAAAAAAATTCATAAAGAAAGATTTAAAAAATAATAATAATAATCAAGGGCGCTCACCTCGCGTGTTGTCAGGTCCCAGTTGTGCACCATGCGGGAGGGGATGATGGTTGCGTCTCCTTGGTGACAGGAATCACAGTAATACTGGCCTGAGAACTCACAGAGTCTGGCTCTCCCGAAAGACACGCCGATCTGCCGAGGGCAACCTGGGTACACGTTTACAAGAGCTTTTACTTAGAGCCAGAGAGCGCAGGTACAGCGAAAAACACTTCAATATCGACATAAGGGACTCGTTTCCTCAGCCTCACAAAGCAAAGAAACATGTGGCTAATGGCTCGTTTCTGGGGCGATGAAAAGTGAAGACTACACAAATCCATTTTAAAGTGCATGTGCACAGCTCTAATCTAATATTGCAGTCTTGTTGGTTTCATTCATTTCTGCCAAATGTATAGAAAATGTCATGTGGTGTAACCAAGTAAAAATTAAATTTTTTCCATACATTTTTACTTTTCAAACACCGATTAAAGAAATATTTAAATCATTATTAATATTTAAATCATGAATATCATGTTGTCTACCACTATGAATACTACATTTGAAATGTAAAAACCTGAAGTAACCTTGCCATATAATAAAATATTTAAATATCTGATATATACATTTAAAAAATAAAAAAAAATATATATATATAGTTTTTTTTTATTCATCAAGGACACATTAAATTGATCAAATGTAACAGTTAAGACATTTATAATGTCAACAAGGTTTTTTATTTCTAATAAATGCTGTTCTTTTAAACTTTCTATTCATCAAATAATCCTGAAAAACTTTTTTTCCCTGATTTCAACATTAATATTAATAATAATAAATGTTTCTTGAACAGCAAATCATCATATTAGAATGACTTCTGAAGGATCATGTGACACTGAAGACTGGAGTAATGATGCTGAAAATTCAGCTTTGATCACAGGAATAAATTACATTTAAAAACATTTTAAATTGTAAATCTATTTTACAGTATTACTGTTTTTACTGTATTTTTTTCATCAAATAAATGCAGCCCGGGAGAGCATAAGACTTCTTTCAAAAAATCTTACCAACCCCAGACTTTATTAGACTATTACTGATCTAAAAACTACAGTTACTAGAGTTTACATGAGTCTTCTTTATGGTATCATTTCCTGTTTAATGGTTTTCTTGTCACATGACAACAAAGTGGCTTCCTGCATGTTACACCACACTAACTTGATTTGTTAAATATTTTCTTCAAATATGGATGATAAATATAATCACTTTGATGCTTTTATTTTCAGTAAATAATAATATAATAAACAAAATAATTATACATTTAGTATATTTAAGAAAGCCAAACAGTTCAAGTCATGAATTTCATTTGACTAGAATTCGAAATAATTTACAGATAAAAAAGAAAAGTCATCATGCCATCTTCTCATACCTGCACATTTGAAATTTTGCGCGTCTAGTCCTCTTTCCTTCGGGACCTCAGACAAGTGTGACAGCAGCTCCCCGTCTCCCTTCAGTCTGTGTTGAACCAGCTTGTGGACGCCGCCGGGCGACGAGACACCCTGAAGCGCTCCATCATCCTCCGTCTCCAGATACGAGTCGAGCGCTCCTCTGATCAGACTCCTCCACCCGCTGGCTTCCTCGCCGCTCTCTGCCCTCAGTGTCAGTGTGTCCCGCGCAGTCAGAATCTTAAAAAACGCAGGACTACCTAATGAAACATCTGGAACCACATCCCTGATGTTACCAATGGAGTATGAGAAAAGGAGTGTCTTGGAGTCATCTTGGACCCGGTAACCTTTGAGGGTCTCCAGGGAGAGCGAGAGCACAAGAGACCGCCAACCCCTCTCCTCCAAGTTCTGGTAGACCACCGCTTCCTTTATGGCATCGAGTTCTGGGTCCTTATGACGGGTCCAATCTAACTGAGGGGGATCTGGAAGTTCTGAGATGGTGCGTTCGGGGCTTGAGGGTGCAGGCGAGGGGATTTCCTGATCACTGGACGTATGCAGCACCTCCCACTGTTCGTCTCTTATCAGGGGACGTAGTTTGCTGATGGCCTCCATGATGCGATCGACCCAGTCTTCAGCCTCCCCATGAGACGGTGCCCGCAGGTAGATCTTTTTGCTTAGGAAGGAGAGCCGAAAACGGCCCTCGGAGCCAGAGGACAGACGGACGTCTTCGCAGCGCAGCAGGGACAGGTTTTCATAGCAGATGCGCTCCTCTGCATTGACGTAAAGCCGTAACTCAAACGGAGAGAGCTCGCAGTAGTAATCCCACCACATGCCCACTGCACTGCGGCGCTCCAGCTGACCCAGCTTCAGCAAACCCCTGAACGGGTTAGGAAGACCTGAGAGAGACACACAGATGATCTTATACACACATCCACTATTTCTACTTTTTATTAAACATCTGTCTTTTTCATCGTATTGCTGTTTTCAAGGTTTAGTGTAACAAGCATTTTTAAAGCTACACTGTGTGATTTTTACCCCCATCTAGCAGTGAAAAGGTATATGACCATCCAGTGAATATTAGTTTCTGTTCTTCTCAATTCCGTTCGTTTTAACTCCTACGGTGGCCAATGTAGTCCAAGATTAACATGGCTTCCAGTTCGACCTCGTCCACATTCGACACGGTGCCATCGAGTGTTAAAACGCGAAGCTTGAATTAACGGCCTATGTCCCTCTTTGGCTAATGTACTTTCAAGATGGAGGGGCAACATGGCGACCGACATTAGAACCCCTTACCCGTATGTATTTTCAATGGCATATTATACACTCACGAGAATACTTTATTCCTTGAACAAAGTAAATATACATTAATGAGCACATATATTTTTGAAAGAACTAAGTGTTTTTAGCTAAGAATAAACTAAAAAAAGTTACACAGTGTAGCTTTAAATATATATTGCAATGGTATATTTGCAGCATACACACACACACACACACACACACACACACACAACACACACACACACACACACACACACACACACACACACACACACACACACACACACACACACACACACACACACATATATATGTATAAATAATCTAGCGCTTATCTAGAAACCAAGCAAAGGAGAGTGTAAATAACAACCAGTCAAAAGATTTGAATCGGTCCGATTTTTTATGATTTTAAAAGAAGTCTCTTCTGCTCACCAAGGCTGCATTTATTTGATTAAAAAACTAAAACACTAATATTTTGTCATTTCATTACAATTTAAAACAGCTGTTTTCTATGTGAACATATAGTAAAGTGTAATTTATTCCTGTGATCAAAGCTGAATTTTCAGCATCATTACTCCAGTCTTCAGTGTCACATGATCCTTCAGAAATCATTCTAAAATGATGATTTGATGCTCAAGAATCCTGAAAAAATTTTACACAACTGTTTTCAACATTGCTAATAATAATGAATGTTTTTTTGAGCATCAAATCAAAAGGATCATGTGACACTGAAGACTGGAGTGATGATGCTGAAAATTCAGCTTTGATCACAGCATAAATTACATTTATTAAAATAGAAAACAGTTATTTTGAATTGTAAACTGTTATTTTTTTTTTTTTATCAAATAAATGACTTCTTTTAAAAACCTTACCGATACAAAACTTTTGACCGGTAGTGTATGTCTGCAAGTTTTTTACAGTCATTATTCTGCAAGAAGGAAATAGTTAAAAATACAAGAACATTTAAGCACAGATAACACATCAGAGGCTACAAAAATAAACATATGAAATAGCACTTTTTTTTTGCAACTTTTTTACTAATCAAGAATTTAGCATAAGCAAATTCCTGTGTTTTATCCATCTTACCGTTCTGTCTCCGGTGCACTACGCTTGGTGGGGGCTGAAGGGTGTCCGGTTCAGAGGTGGGCGTCACCTGCCCGTTCAATTGCGTGATGTCAATGACGGCATATGCTTCAGAACTGCCCGTTTCTTCTGGCTTGTAAAAGTCATCCTCTGATATCCAAGATGTGGATTTCTGAGAGACAAAGAGATTTTAAAAGACCATTTTACATCTTCTATTAGCATCCATCCTCAGGGTCAAATAGTATTGGCATGAATATTAATTTCACAAATCAATTCTGATTCCCAAGCTTTTGATTTGATTCCGGTTCGATTAGAGTCAATATCTTTACTTTCAACAAATCAATTGTACTTAAGGAAAACAATCTCTCAATTAATGCTGTAATTATACAGCATCCCTGTCAGTTGGTACATTAATATTTCTATATTATTAAAGGATATTATAGAGAGAATATGATTCTTTGAAAACACTCACACAAGAGGAATACAGAGAGTCTGAAGATATTTTCCTGCTGACGGTACTTGTGGAACGTCTGCATGGAGCATTTCGGGCTTGTTCTACTGAAATAGGGGCAGCAGAGGTCTCTGGAAGAAGAGTGCCAGGGTCTTTACTGAGGTCAGAGGTCTCTGGAAGAAGAGTGTCAGGGTCTTTACTGAGGTCAGAGGTCTCCTTAACAGTAGAAACAACAGATGAGTCTCTGTTCTGTCTCTTCTGCTCCCTTTCTTGAGTCTCAGTGACTGCATGTTTAACTTTTAGTTTTGTCCTTTTAACTAGAATCTCGGGCTCTTCCATTGTTCCTTCTTTTGTCTCCGGTAACGCTTCAGCTGATATCTTTTCTGAGCATGCTTTAGATCCCTCTGTGATGTTTGCATCCAATAGATGTGTGTCCGTGTCCGTGTGTGTTCTTTCATCAACAGCGTGTTTGGCAGAGTCACTCTGGAGCTGAATATCTGGAGCTGACATGAACGCATCAAACTCTTCCTTCTTCAAATCCTGACTAGAGGAATTGTTCTCTCTATAAAAAAACAAGTAGGTTAAATAAGTATTTCAGACAACACGATAACTTCTTTCAAATGGGAATTTTTCAAATAAATTTTCTGGCATTTCCTTTAGGAAAGTAAGGGTAAGAACCTTTGCAAAAACTTTCAAAACATGGAGGCAAGATTTCTGAGCTCAGTGTGAGTGAAATGCTGCATGAAGTGACAAAATCCCGGTCAATCAGTACATATGTGATTCTTAATATACAGCTGAGGAAAGGATTTTGTATAGTTATGAAAATAACTCTTCTCTAATCTCTAATGACGTGTTTACCAGTGATGCGCGGGTCAATGTATGAACAACCCGCAGACGTACACATGACAAAGCCAGCACTTTAGTCATCATCTTTCATTATTTCGGCAAATGTCTCCCACACTTTGCTCTTTCTATTTGTGTATTACGGAGCTTCCACTCCAAAGTCTTCACCTTTTCTCTTGCCGCCTCCATCTCTACCTGCATAATGAGCTTGTGCGTCATCTTCGTGCCAGTTATTCAGCCAATGAAGTGTAGGCCTATGTATTTCATAGACAATTGTGTCTAGTTCTATATAAATTACAAAGGTTTAATTGGCATCATTATTTCAAACGACCCGACCGACCGTGACCCGAATATCATTAAAAATATTTTTGGATGACTCGTAACTCATTTTGGATCAATCCGCGCATCACTGGTGTTTACTGTAGTGAGGGCGGAACAACCTGTCACTCACATGAGATCCACCAATAGCAAACCACAACAATCCAACCATCCAATCAATTCCCCACGGACAAAATCAAGTCCTACCCATCCTTTCTTATTTGAGAAGCGTTTCATTAGGATGCACGTCACATCAGGGAAAAAAAAGACAATCGCAACTTCCGTTTCATGCCGACTTTAAAACAAGGTGATTTATCACTTGACACTTTAGCGCTTAGTTGAGACATGTCGCAAGACTTAACAGAATAGACTAACTTTTACTCACTCAGTAACGGTGTTCTGTTGTGCTTTGTGGCTGATTTCCATGTCACAACTCCAGCGTTCCTTTTCAGGACTCCTGGGCTCCTGACCCTGAAGCAGACTATCAGAGCTCAGGCTGGAGGACAGCTGTGACGATCCTGACGTGTTCAGACTGATGTTTGATGAGGTAAGCGGAGTGCTCGTTTCACAACCCTCGTTCTGCTCTTTCCTCGACTCCCTCTGAATCGCTTCCTGAGCCCAATCTGAGCTTCCGGACCCTCCAGATGACTGTGAGACTGTATCCCAAGACTCCTTGCGCTTGGGGCCCAGAAGGTGCTCGTCGGCAGGCGTGAGGGGGCAAAGGCCTGCGAGGACCAGTGGTGTGTTGGTCCACTCATTCAGCACAGCTGATTTATAGGAGAGCTGGAAGGTCATCGAGGCCAAACCCTGCAGCAGGGTTAGAAGAACCTCGCGGTCCTCCGGGTCCAGCAGAAGAGCCCCGGGCTGGTAGTAGGAGCCCAATTTGGACCCCTCGCGAAGCAGCGAGGTCAGGTAACACTCCAGAAGCCCGTCATTTAGAGCCAGGCGAACCCAAGCTCTGCAGCGACCAATGTCTGAGTTTATGAAGCTTAGACGTTCCAGTTCTTGAACTACATCCCTATAGAATCAAAAGAGTTGCATCATGTGATCACTCAAAGGGTTAGTTCAAGTCACGGTAAACGGAAGCTCAAACGTGCTTGCTTGAGGCTCGAGAACCAATAATGTTTGTTCTTACACGTAAAGCATGAATGTTTAATCTTCCGTTTACCATGTTTGACTTGCATTGGTCAATAAATGAATAAAAACCTAAATTAAATCTGTTATCATTTAAAGCTACACTGTGTAACTTTTTTAGTTTATTCTTAGCTAAAAACACTTAGTTCTTTCAAAAATATATGTGCTCATTAATGTATATTTACTTCGTTCAAGTAATAAAGTATTCTCGTGAGTGTATAATATGCCATTGAAAAATCATACGGGTAAGTGGTTCTAATGTCGGTCGCCATGTTGCCCCTCCATCTTGAAAGTACATTAGCCAAAGAGGGACATACCCGTTAATTCAAGCTTCGCCATTCGCGTTTTAACACTCGATGGCACCGTATGGAGGAGGTCGAACGGAAGCCATGTTAATCTTGGACTACATTGGCCACCGTAGGAGTTAAACCGAAATTGGAATTGAGAGGAACAGAAACTAATATTCACTGGATGGTCATATACTTTTTCACCGCTAGATGGGGGTAAAAATCACACAGTGTAGCTTTAAAGCGATTGTGTCTCTTCAGAAGATTTGGATTAAACCGCTATGTTCATATGGATATCTTTCATGTCTTTATGAACTTTTTAAAGCATTAAAGTTTTGAAATGGATAGACCGAACTCTCTGAGGATTTATCCTGATCTTCTTTTGTTCAAAGTTCGGAATGACATAAAGGCGAGTACTTGATGACATTTTCATATACTGTAATGCAATTCTTTTTCTCACAACATTGTGTCAATACTTATTCATTTGTGTGCATTCACATCATTTTTTTGAGAGAAGGTTGTCTAAAATAAATAAGTGCAAACATTGACAAATACTGCCATTTCTCGATTCTGTCACTTCTACAAGGCAAAGTGAAATGAACCACACTAAAATTTACATCTCTATGCATGTAAAATTACGCATTTGTGAAGTACATCATATTGTGACGTACTGTGATTTCCATAATCACACTGCATGGTTCAAGTGACCCAAATCCGATTCTTTCCTCCCATGTGGCACAGATCGGATATGACCCATGAACGTGTAAGCAGGAAAAAAACGCATGGATTCCGATTTTCTCAGATCGGATCCAGGCCTCACTCATATGTGGTAATAAATCGGATATGAATCGGATACGTGCATTTGCGTGTGCCATGTAAGCAGACAAATCGGACATTCCCCAGTAAATGCAAGTCGTACGTCATTAAAAATCGACGTCAACTCAGGGGGATACCACAACTGCGCGATCACATTCTTATTATAAGCGCGAGGGAGAAGGATACACACAGTGGAGCGATGCGGAGGTTTCATGCCTTTTGAGTGTTTGGGGCGAAGAGACAGTGCACGCAAAAATGCAGGGTTGTTACAGAAATAAATCCGTGTTTGAAGACATTTCACGAGATATGGGGAGGCACGGTTTTAAGCGCTCGTGGCTACAGTGCCACACAAAGATAAAAAGCTTAAAAAACAAATATACAAAACCAAAGCAAAACACTGGATAATTTTATTCGCATCTGCATCCATTGTATTTCGTGCTGTTTTACGTCCTTTTCCGGGTCAGAACGTCTACATTTGGTAGTTTCAGCAGTGTATAGTGTAAATGCAAAAATCGGATACGGGTCACTTTTAAAAGATGATGTAAGCGGGTCGTCAAAAAAATCGGATATAGTCAGAAAATCGGATTTGGGCATCAAGACCTGCAGTGTAAATGCAGCCTTTGTCAGTACCGTCTTTCTCAACTTACTCCTACTTCACTCAAGACTCAATACAAAGACTGAAAACTTTCCTACTGAGTTAACTACGAAAGACACCCTCAAGCATGAGTCAAACTGCCTCAGAGTACCGAGTGAGTGAGTGTCACTTGACTATTGCCCATAGGCTCTGGAGCCAATTACTAAACCACATGATTCAACTAATCCTACAGGCTTGTCACAATCCTCACAGAGTCTCCCTGACATGCCTATTTCTGTTTCCAAACGGGTGACAGGGTGCTCACTTGGAAAGACTTGGTTAAAATTATTTTGAAGCATGAACCAACATCAATCGACTTGGTTAGTAAAAAAACCAAATGCGTAGGAATGATTTTGAAAAGAGTGGTGTATACTTTAATCCAATAAGACTCATTAATAACATTTAGTTCCCTCTAGCATCCAAATGCTATCCCTTGAGGCCATGGGAGCCAATAAAAAAAAAGTTTGATGTGGCCCTCGCTGACTGATTTGCTGAAAGGAGGAAATTGTTTGGTGGGTGCACTACCATTTAAAAGTTTGGTCTCTTATTCGGGTCCAGTCATGACATTTTTAATTAAACATTACAAGTTAAAACATTTTTTTTAAGGGATGGTTGATTATGATTTCACTTTTTTAACTTTAGTTAGTGTGTAATGTTGCTGTTTGAACATAAACAACATCTGCAAAGTTACAACGCTCAAAGCTCAAAGCAAAGGGAGATATTTTCTTTTACAGAAATTGCATTGTAAGGACTACAACAAACGGCTGGTAGGGACTACAATGAGCTTCTTCACGGGTTAGTAACATCACTAACCCTAAAATGTACATAAACCCCGCCCCCGGGAACACGATTTATGGACTATCATGACAGAATATGCTAATCAATGACTTGAAGATAGTTCACTCCACATAAGCTACAAAAATTCATAAACTAACCATTCAGAAATGTTTTCTACATGTTGTTACTTGAGTCTCTGCATCTTTGTCAGACTCTGGTTTGAACATAAAAGGCTAAAAGTTTTTGAAATCTCCAGTGCGTCTGTGTAAGGTATCGAAGATGCTAACACACGATCTCTTGAATGCATCTCATTTGCATTTAAAGGGACACACACAAAAACGGCACGTTTTTGCTCACCCTCAAAAAGTGACAATTTTAACATGCTATAAAAATGATCTGTGGGGTATTTTGAGCTAAAACTTCACATACACACTCTGGGGACACCAGAGACTTATTTTACATCTTGTGAAAAGGGCATTATAAGAACCCTTGGCTTTTAACCCCCAAATTAAACGAATGCACAAATAAATTGTTCACAATAATATCCAAAAATATGCATTTTTAAAATAGATTGGGTGAATTTTTATTTCATGCCGACTTTTTGAAATCAATTTCTATTTTATTTCCAATTTGCTATTCTAACCCATGACCCACCTGTGTGTGACGGTCTTCAACAGGCTCCAGAAGACAGGTTGAGGAAGTGCTCCTCGTGATCCTCCTTTGCGCAAGTTTCCTCCATCAAATCTGATGAACTTGCTCTTGATTCCATGGATGAAAACCGCCTCCAAAGCAGAACACAGCAGGTTCGCATCCAGGTCCTCGCTGGTGACCGCCGTGTCCGTGGTGATGTAACGCTTCTGCAGGGCCTTTAGCGTCCGTGCGATCTTTTCCTTGATCCACTGAGAACAACAGAAGGGTTAATATCGCTCTGTTTAATATTCAGTAAATTTGACTACACTAACATGAACTGAACTTGAATTGAGCTGAACAATGACACTATTGAACTATATGAGCTGAGATCAATCAACACTGAACTAATACTGTTAGACTTAACCTCGGCCTTTGATACAGTTGATCATAAAACTCTTTTATCCCGACTAGAATATTTTGTGGGCATCCAGGGAACTGTCCTCAGTTGGTTTAGATCGTATCTAACTAATAGAGGTTTCTCTGTCAAACTGGGTAATTTTTCTTCCTCGCCAGCCCAACTCTTTGTGGAGTGCCGCAGGGGTCTATTCTCGGACCCATTCTTTTTCCATATATTTACTTCCTCTGGGCTCCATTTTCAGAAAGCATGGTGTACCATTTCACTGCTATGCAGATGATACACAAATTTATTTGCCTCTGAAACGCAACAAAGATACTGCTCTGAAATCTCTTTTTGAATGCCTAGAAGTAAAAATGTGGTTCTCTCAAAATGTCTTATTTTTGAATGAATCCAAAACCGAGGTTATAGTCTTTGGCCCCCATGACAACCATAATAGCAGTAACATTGATCTGGATCATCTTTATCCAACTTCATCTTGCATTAAGAATTTAAGTGTTCTCTGGGATCAGAACCTCAAATTTGAAAAACAAATAAATGCGGTGCGGTGATTAGTTCTTGTTTTTTCCAGCTACGTCTTCTCTCTAAGATCAAATCCTCTCTCTCTGAGAAAACCTTAGAGATTGCTGTCCATGGATTATTGCAACTCTCTTTACTATGGCTTACCCAAACACTCCATTGCTCGTCTGCAATTAGTACAGAAGGCTGCTGCAAAGTTCCTCAAAGGAAAACGTAATTTTGATCATGTTTCACTTATCTTAAAATCCCTGCATTGGCTACCTGTGCATTTTAGAATTGAGCTTAAAATTCTTCTCTTTGTTTTTAAATCCATTAATAATCTGGCACCGAGCTATTTGTCTGAGCTACTCTGCCCACACAACCCCACACGAAACCTGAGGTCTGGTGATCAGAGACTTCTGACTGTCCCCAGATCACGGTTAAAGAATAAAGGAGACAGAGCCTTTGCGATTGCTGGCCCTAGGCTGTGGAACAGCCTTCCGGTTTACATCAGAGCGGCTCAATCTCTAACTGTTTTTAATTCCTCTCTTAAAACCCTTTTTTTTCTTTAGCTTTTAATTCATTGTGATATTTTGTCATGAATGTGTGGTTTGTCCTTGTTATTTATCTTGTCTATTGTTCAGCACTTTGGTCAGCCCTGTTTAAATGTGCTATAGAAATAAATACAAACTTGAAACTTGAACTGAATTGAGTTGACACTATTGTCACTATATAGTTGCATCACTGATTCTGTTATTTTTCTGTTTATTATTTTGAAGCTGTTTTGAAACAATCTGTATTGTATAAGTAAGGGATAATCCACGGCTAGATGGGATTTTAATGCACGGCGTAGAGGCAAAGAACTACATGACGCAAAGTGGAGTGCGTTCATTACAAAGTGTAAAAGTGACGTGAAAGAAATATGGTAACACATATTCTGAATTTTTCCTCTGCATGTAACCCACCCATAACCCAAGTTAGTGCACACACGTTAGGAGCAGTAAGTAGTGAACACACACACACACACTGCAAACCGTGGACACACCATTTTGCTGTGGCGTCCGGGGAGCGATCGGGGGTTAGGTGCCTTGGTCAATAGCCTCAGGAATTTCCTGCCAGTACTTCGTGTTACCAGTCTGACTCTCTTACTATTAGGCTACAACTTCCCAAAGGGTTAAAATGGTTTAATGCACAGCTAGCTGTGGATTATCCCACATATACCATGGTCATTTGCCAGCACTGAAAACTTAAAGCTAATATTTGACCGGAGGGGTAAAAATTTTGTTTATTTTCGTCAGTTACGGCTCGTTAGATCAAGCATTCTGTCTTATTTAAATCAGACACAGTGATAAAGTAGTAAGATTAGTCTACATTTATTTGAACTAATAGCATTTATTTGAATTAATTATCAAGCGAGAGAGAGAGAGAGAGAGAGAGAGAGAGAGAGAGAGAGAGAGAGAGAGTGTCTCTCTCTATTAACAACGAAGCTGTGACTTTAAATACTTCAAAACCAGCGATGTTACTCCCTCATTGCTGAGAAATATAATGAAGTGATTCAATAGTGAAGCTATTTTATTAATAGTAGCACCGTTGATGCGGTTTTATGCTCCTGAATGTTTCCGTGTGAGCAGCATAATCTCCGACTCCGAGTGACATATGAGTGTGTGTGCTTCAATTAAAACAGTGCATTAATATTGAAGGATGAACTCACTTGGAACGACCTGTGCATCAAACGGTTTTAATGCACACCTTCCAGCCAATCAGAATCGAGTATTCAGAAAGACATTGGAATAAAGCACTATATAAATAAAGGTGAGTTGACTCTGTAATGCATCTGTTTAGACATCTTTTCTTTGACAAGATGTCAAAACAAAGAAACCATGGCGGAAAATACCAGGACACGCATGAAATCAATAGTCATTGATTTAGTGATCCAGCAAAAACGCTCCTGTTTGACTCAGTCAAAATAAATAAAGTTTAAGGGTGAGTAATTTGCATTGATTGTAATGCATGGTTGGTTTGAGATCAGGTCACTAGAATGATAGTGACATTTAGGTCAGCAGAACGAATCAAGAAAAGCTCTTGCAACAACAAAACAACTTTACACAAAGCTTTGCAAGCATTAGGCTGCCTTGGGGATCTAAGAGAAGAAGGCAGAACAGAGATGCCATCATGTTTTGCCATGTGAATGTGAGCAATACCTACAGACAGACTGTCACCTGATGTCAGCTGACTGATTACAAATGAGCCAAAGCGCTGTCAATCAAAGCTGTGGAAATTCAACATGGCAACTTTAAATAAGTCAAATAGCATGCAAACCTCAGTAGTCAAGTTTCTGGGAAGAATGAAGTCAAGATGACTAGAAAACACTGACTTTTTGTCAATCATGATAAGCACCTAGTATGACGAAAGATGAAACTGGCACAGATTACATTTAGATTAGATTTTTTTTTTTAAAAACACTTGATATCTGATCATCTAACCTACCTCTTTAAGAAGAAATTTTAGATATGATACATATGTAAGATATGTTCTTTAACACAGTGAATTAATCACTTTATGCGTGTCAATATTAAGATACAAAGACAATAGTGTGCCGAAGTTACGTCACTTTGTAGGCCAAAACGCAGAAGTGAGTTTGAGCATTTTAGCACTTCCGGTTCCCTCGCACTAAAGTCTATGGGTTTTTTGAATGGGTTTTTGCTAAATCGCCTGAAATAAGGTCTGTGGTTAACAAAGCCTCTAAATATTTTCACATTTTGATCTATGACATAAAACACACCAGTTATAACCCACTTGTGGTTTTTTAAACTATTTTGTGTTAGCATTTTGTATCTGACGGCTGTATTTAGGCTTCAAAATGTATACATTTTGGATTAACTTGTGAAGATTATCTTGATAGACAAAACGTGTAAGGGTCACAACTTTTTGTTGAACACAGATCTTATTTTTTACGATTTTCCAAAAGTCTATGAGGAAAATGCATAGCTTTTCGATCGAGGGAACCCATGCGCCGTTAACTTCCGAGTTGTCCTACAAAGTGACGTCATACCTTCGGCACTCTATTGTCATATTCTGTGGTGTTCATGTTAAAAGCTTGCAAAATGTTTTAGATCCTTCATGAGACATTTTTCAGGGTTTCTGCAGGTTTCACAAAGTCAAATTTAAGACTTTTTAAGACCATTATGAATGAAATTTAAGAAATTTAAGAAAAAAAAAAAAAGCTCAAAGCTGATTGGCTGTTGCATGTTGGTCTATTTTGTAGTCGTAATACAGCGAATTATATTTGGACTAGCGAAATAAGGAACTACAACACCACGGAATAAAACAAAAAACATTCCAAAGCGCTGCGGGAGAATTTCAATGAGATTTATGGACGTAGGAAAATTAAGACCTGTTTATATGACCTAGAACACAATACTTCAGCAAATTTAAGACTTTTTAAGGCCTTAAATTGTGATTTTGAAATTTTAGATTTTTTAAGACCCCACGGGAACTCCGTTTTTAAGTGTAACATTTTTGGATTTTCAGATGAAATCCCTTTTATAAAAATCCTCTTGTTCAGCAGAAGAGAAAGACATTATGCATTTATTTTCATATTGCCTTTTTGTTGCTGTCTATTGGTCTAAAATTACCACTGAATTCATATAGGGTAATTTGGAATGATCATACACACACAAACAGAAAAAAACTTTATTAAACTCAAGTATTATTTTAGTTGGACCGGTAGTCTTAAATGTATATGTATTTAAAATATATTTGAAACAATATAACAACAATACACCGTTAGAAAAATGTCAAGAGTTTGAATGGGTAAAGAAATGGGCAAAATTAGTGAGTTTCTTGGGAGATTAAAGGATAATTCCGGTATTTAACACATTGAGTCTATTTTCTAGTGTGTTTTGGATGAGCTAGAGTGGTGGACTAAGAAATTTTGACAATGGGTCCTGTCTCGACATTTTGACTATTTTAGGATCGCCTCTGAGTGCTTCAGAGTGGCTGTCTACAGGCATACTCAAACATGTCCTTAAAACAACACTTAACATTAGCTCTCAAAACTGTGACACTCACCGAGTGATTAGTGGTGTCCGTTGATGATTAAAACAAATATATCGGCGCAATGTATGCTTTCAATCCGTGTTATTTACTATAGTGGAACTATATTTTCAGATACCTCACAACCGCGTATAAACTTCCGCTCGATATTTGAGTCTGAAGCGTTAGCACACTCCCGACCAATTGATGGCGACAACCACTTTGCCGCAGTTGCTCTGCTCACGCTAGCCTTCTGAGAGACGGAGAACCGAGCGAAAAGACTACAACCAAATGTAAACAGTCCCTTTCGGTATCCGGGAGCGCAGTAATATCAACGAGCACTGAGGCTCCAACAGACATCACTGGAATTTTAAAAAATGGCAAATAAAACACGACAGAAACTGTATTTCGCTACGCTAATTGTTTTGGATCATCAAAGAACACCACTAATCACTCGGTGAGTGTCACAGTTTTGAGAGCTAATGTTAAGTGTTGTTTTAAGGACATGTTTGAGTATGCCCATAGACAGCCACTCTGAAGCGCTCCGAGGCTATCCTAAAATAGTCAAAAAGTCGAGACAGGACCCATTGTCAAAATTTCTAAGTCCACCACTCTAGTTCATCCAAAACAAACTAGAAAATAGACTCAAAGTGTTAAATACCGGAATTATCCTTTAAATAAGTTTTGCTTTTACTAAAGTGATTAAAGGAGCTGTATGTAAGATTGTGGCCAAAACTGGTCCTGCAATCACTTTCAAATTACTGCATCCCCTCCCCCTCCTCCCTGACTTGAGGTTGCCAGATAGGCTGCAGGATCCAGCAGGAACGTTTGTAGCGGAACTAGAGCAGAGCTGGCAACCCGGATGCCGCAACACTACTGACTTTGTGATTGGTAGATAGGTGGAGGGTGGAACATCAGACCAAAACATAACATGACAACATCAACATCAGTTGAGGGCTGCAACTTCAATTTTTAAATGACAATATCCTGGCCGGATTACCGTTGTCAGTGATATAAGTATTTGAAATTAACATGATTTCTTAATGTCTAGTGACATATCAGGGCTATTTTATGATTAAAGTGTAAATTGCAGGTTAACCACCACAACCGATTATTGTGTACATTAAAGTGCACAATATGGATATATTTAAAAATTTCTGTCTTAAAATGCGTTAAAATAGCATTTATTGGGGTTTCTTCAAAGGTAGCGTGTTTTTTACCGTAACTGGGTGATGATGTCATAACAGGGAGCTGTGGGCAGTAATGCACTCACTCTGTGTGTGCTGTTTGAGGGAGAATAAAACGATTTGCGGGACTCCCGCAAACTAGAAATATCTGAATAAAACGTAAAAACTAATACATTTTTATTCATCTGTTGCAGAAAATCAATAAGAACATCTAAAACAAAATAGAAACGGTTTACAGGCAGAGTTTCTATTTCTAACATGTCAGCAGCGAGGAGCGATGTAGCCAATCACAGACATATGTGTTGATTTCTTGAACGCAATAATGGCCAATCAGAAGCATTTACGATAGATTCCCCTCACCGCTCAAAACAGACTTTTTGTTCAGTGCTGAATTCTGTATGCTGGCAAATCCTCTAATTATAACAAACATAGTGTAACATTATATATTATGGAAGCTTCATTGATAATAACAGAGATGTGCGAGATCTCTGTGAACTGATGTCAGCTTTAGGAATTATTATGGGATCGCACTTTGCGCGCAGTCATGCCAAACCATGCACGCAGTAGCCCGCTTGCTTTTATGTTATAACAGTGGTTTGTGTGTTAATGCAACAAACAATTGATCAGGAGCACGTATGCTGATGTGTATGGTGGGCTAACACGTAGGCTAACTTGAAAGTATTTGGAGGTACAGAAAAAAAGTATTTTTGCGGGCGGGAGCGGGACAAAACATGAATGTTGCGGTCGGGAGAAAGTAATATAAGAAAGTAGTTGAGCACGTCAGTTATAACGACACACGTATTCAAAAATAGCCGGGTTTAAACCGGGCTTGGGCTCATAATTACAGTTTATGTGTCGGGCCGGACTCGGACACAGCGGGCTCGGGTAACGTTAGGGTCTTGCTTGATGTTTTGGGCCGATCTAAGCTCTACCTCGGGTAAGTTATGCGAACACTTACAGGCACGAATCAGCCGTTTGTCCTTGGGGAACTTGTGGAGCCTCTCCCCCGTTTTTGATGTATTCGTACATCCCGCACAAGCACAATAGTTAACCATTTTCGCTAGCTAGGACTCCAATATAACGTAACTCTAGGCTTGTTGCATAGACCGTAAAAGCTTGGAGTCCCTGTTATGACATCACGCCCAGCCTCGTGGAAGGAGGGGGCGTGGTTAAAAGCACTGTAAAACGAACCAACTTTTCATTATATTCAGCATTTGGTATAAAAAATATTAAAAAAAACAATGGTGGGCGGTTCTTATCTTTATATTTAGTAAGCACATTGCATTATCTTCGTGAAAATTTTTACCTGCAATTTACACTTTAATTGAAATACATTTCTTACATACAGCTCCTTTAACTGATCAATTAGATAAAATAATTTTATTCGTAAGCCTAAATGTACAATGTTTGGGTAATTGTGTGCTTCAACTTTTTTTATTACATTCTTTTGCTTTATTTTATTTAAGTATATTTATTTTATTAGTTTTGAAAGATAAAATTTGTGTGTGTGTATGTATGTATATGTCGTTTAGTACAAGAATGTATGTATATTTTATATGTCGTATAGTACAAGAATGTATGTATATTTTATATGTCGTATAGTACAAGAATGTATGTATATTTTGTATGTTTGTATATTTTATGGTTAACTACAGTATGTATATATATATATATATATATATATTTGAAAATGTTTTGTTTGTTTCATTATCATAAGAACGAATAGTAAGAATACTAAGAATTAAAGAGCTAACGAATCACAGTTGCCTGAGTTAATGTTTCAGATAGTACAAAATATTAATCTGATTGAATCTGTGCATTAAGTTTTGTGTAAATGGAGCGATTGAACAGTTTTGTACACATTTTCCTCGTCTTGCTTTAGTCATTCCTCTATGTGAAATCTTTTGAATACAAAGTGCTACAGAACTGCAGCTAATAACAAAAGTCTTAAGCAAATAAAGAGGAAATGGCCAGTAAGAAAACATTATCTCTAGAACAGACACTTCTCTCGTAAGCTTAATACTTGTCTAGTTTCCATTCTATGCGTGCGGTCTGACAAGACAACACGCAAACTATGGTTTCCTATAAACTTCTTTTAACAAACTGTATTAAAACAGAACGAGAAACAATGTAATAATAGTGCAACAGTGTTTACATTACATGCAAATCAACCTATGCATGCCTTAATGATAGAGTTCTCTGCATATAAGCTGTGATATGAGAAAGTGTTTTAACATTCATCAAACAACACACATCATCTTTGATTTAACACAGGTTTACAAGAACAAATCCAGGTTTCCACAAATTCAATTTCCTCTAAGAACCTGCTAAACAAATATTCGAAACATTCATATCAATGACCTTGTAATGTTCAAAAAGATGAGGAAGTTGCAAACCTGTTTGACATCTTTTGCCTCTGGGCCGCTCTCAGGTGTTTGGGTGGCCAGCATGGCTCCTCTGGCTTCGATCAATCGTGCTTTACACACTGCAAAATAGACAAATTACTACAGAGGAGATCGGAAGTAACATTTTGTAACACTGCAGCACAGTCATTTTGTAACACTGTAATGCAGTCTCAAACTGAAGTAGTTTCAAAATCTACAACTTATCAGTGTAAATCTGAACATCTGAATCAGAGCAAATTAATAGTAAAAAGAGTGCCGGTGTTACAACCTACCACACAGATGTAACACAAATAATGGACACTGTTTCTAGGTACCATTTTCATTCAAAACACAAATAACACCAGAAGCAAATATAGAAACACATAAAACAACTCAAGCAGACAGTGTGAGTACATGTTGGTCACTCTTTCATTTTGTGCCATCTTTTGTTCTACGCTGGAAAGTGTTACAACCCTCCGTGTTTCTCAGCCATGATGTTTTTTAAACATGTACATGAAATACTTTGAGGCTGTTAAATCAATTTACACATGAGAATCTGCTTATTTAAATGACACCAATTCTGTTCTCTCAGCTCATATATAATAGTGATTTAATCTGTAGACCTTTTCTAGGTTGTTAGACTGATGGTGTTACAACTCATGTTATACTTCCCTACATGTTCATATAATAAAAGATATTATATGGTAGCTAATAAAAAAACAATGAGGAGAAGAAAAGTGTGATTACTGGCAGTCTTTGTTTAGACAGTGAATAGTGGAACTGATACACACAAGCCAACAAGTTTCCTCTTCAGATAGATACTGTCACACCACACGTCAAGTACATGCATATGTTAACATGTTCATTTTACATCAAATTAAGTGGATCCTGAGTCCAGTAAATGCTTGTATGTACATTCAGCAGAACACTTCAACCAAATTTCAGAGATAACAGAAGAAATTACATTTAAAACTGTACATAAGTGGGTCAAACAAGCACTATTAAGTTTAACTGTTTTTTATATAAATATAAGTTATAATAGGCCTACATTTAAGTGTCCAAACACATTACATTCACTTTGCACTTAAATTGTAAATATTAAATTGTACTTCTTTTGATGTCATTTGCACTGGAGACTCAAGACAACACAAAATCCATGACAGTTCACTCACTGAATATGAAAGATTAACACGACAAAACATCCAGAAGCATTGTTTATATGGTCAAAACAGTAGCATTTCATCACTAAAAAGTATTTTATTTAATCTCCGTTGAGAATGAACTTAATCGTGAGTTCAGAAGCATCCAAACGACCTTATATTATGACACACGAACATACAGACTTTCTTATTGCTCACGAATCTTTCATTACACAACAAACAGCTATCCTCATTATTATTATTATTGCTAATACAATCATACAGCACAATAAGCTCGTACACTCACCATGTTTATTCTGCGTTTTTCTATCGCGGTGGCGATTCAGCAATGCACGGTCATCGCTGCTGTGTTTTCTTTCCTCTTACCGAATCGACATGAGCACGAGTCGTGTGATATCTGTCACTCGCGTTCGCTGACCCAGGAAAACAGAAGAGCACTGGCGGTGTGATCAGATCAGCTGACGCGAAAGGCAGGATGGGAAATGAACGCAAGGTTCATCGTGTTCCTGTTGATGACTGGAACCATAGAAATCATATAGAGACTAGAAGCCCTATTGGCCGCTGGAAACCGAGAAATCCGGCCGCCATCTTGAACCGGTCGTATTCCTAGTTTCGTTGCGTGGCAGCAGATAAGATGCCAGAGCATTGTGGAGCATTTTCCTGTTCTAATCGCCGGACCATCGAAAATAGGGCTTTACACAAGTAAGTCTTAACATTACCGTACTATTGGTTGTATTTTGTGAATAGAATATTACCAGGTAATCGAGAATGAGCAAGGATATTTGCTATTACTGTACTGAAATCGTTGTGAAATGCTGTTTACTGCATCAGCCGGTGTTCACCCGACATGGAGAGGTGGGGTAACTGTTAAAGTAATAATTAAGAGCTTCTAGGTTGTCAGATAAGCATTCAACTGCCCTGTTGTATAGGTTATTTATTTGTGTTTGCGCACATGATATCAGGAAGCAATGTTACACGCATGACAGCGATGCTTATTTGAGTTAACGTTACCCCTCCAACTTCTAGTTTTATTGATAACCTATATCTTATCATATGCGATTTGGCTATTGATATTACAGAAGTCCTGTGGTAAAATTGCATTAACTTACTCCATCTACCCTTGTAAAGTTAATCCGAATAGGGCTTTAGTCTCGACATTTCCCCCTCCCACATCCACATAAAAAATGTAACGTTATAGGCTTAATGTTGTCCGAATTTAATTTTTTAGAAATTACTGATTCAAACACGTTGAAAAGCTTTCTCACTTTTTATTACAGGTGGCTGCGTTAATCGGTGGATTCGGTAGCTGCGTTATGTGTGTGTGTGTGTGTGTGTGTGTGTGTGTGTGTGGAGAGAGAGAGAGAGAGAGAGAGAGAGAGAGAGAGAGAGAGAGAGAGAGAGAGAGAGAGAGAGAGAGAGAGAGAGAGACAGAGACAGAGACAGAGAGACTGTTCGTGTTTGTTTGTGTGTCTGTTCGTGTGTGTGTGTGTGTGTGTGTGTGTGTGTGCGTGTCACAAATCATAAATTGTTTCTTCAACTTATTAAAATATCTTACTTTACTGCAACTATCTGTTTCTGCTTCTTTATTATATTTATAGTCTGATTTATAAAATACATATCCTTCATCACACATATTGTGTCTGGTCACTTTATAGATATAGGTATTTTATATATTGGACATATTTATACTGTTTCTCTTTTACTGTATTCTGTTTTTATTCAGAGCCTTGCAACGAAATCTCTCTCAACTGTATATTGTGATGTGAATGTACTGTTGAATGACAATAAAGTCTGTCTAAGTCTGTAGGAGAATATTATATTACTGTTAAGCCTAATATGGATATTAAAATACGCCGAACCATGTGTCCTGTATCATAGCTACATGAATGACCTTTGCAGCAAAAAAACCGCGTGAAAATCAGTTCAGTATTCAGTGAGATATGATTAATTTAATGCGCTGACAGCTCATTGCACCTGCCAAACAGATTACACTGAGCGGAGCGGATGACCGGTTTAAGATGGCGGCTCCAATTCTCGTCCGTGCCAATAGGCAGTAGCGGTCGATAGGGCGTCTACCTATATGATGTCTATGACTGGAACTATTGCGCAAGTCGTGCGCAGCATTGAGTGTGTTGAAGACTCCAGCGAGATGACCTGGATCAATAAAACAATTAAACAGACGGCGAAAGTCAATTATTATTTTCTAAATGCTGGATTTATGTCTGCTGGAAATGAACGAAATGTTACAACCAACAATCAGCATAGTTGAATAAAACAGAAAAGTAATTTAAAGTAGAGAAAACAATCAAATTTAGAAGAAATAGAAATAGGCTAATATTGTAAAAGTGACAATAAAAATGATTCATTAATGAAAAATAAACCATAAGAAAAATATGGTTTTTCTACAACCCCTTTGCGTAGGACATTTCACACATGAGTTTCAAAACAACTAAATTAAAATAACAAATAACGTAAAATATTTATATACACCCAACAGACATATACAAATAAATCCTTAACAGCTAACTATTTTAAATGCCAGTCTTCATTTATTTAAGGTCAGAGTTTATTTGTTATGCTATTTTCCATAGGCTATACGTTTATGTATTTAGCTTATGAGGGTGAATGCAGGGAAAGTGGGTTGTTTAAGCTAGATTGTATTGTGCTGCTCAGTAGACACTGTTTCTTTAAATGATAAAATAGTTTTGGTTGATGCAATATGACACTGGTGGTCCTGACCACACATATAAAAAAAACTCCATATGAAAGTAAGACATAAGATTTTCATTTCTTTATTTAAACAAATTTAAACAAATATTATTGTTTGTTACTACAATGAATAAAATGCAAAGACTAAAAGGCTCAGTTTTCTTGTGTTTACATGTTGCTGACCCACTTGTGGTGAATGTGTTAGATAAAGTGGGACAGTAACAGGGGATTCATGTAAAGCGGGCGACCTTTAACCTTCAGTAATCATTCTCAAATTGACATTCACTGGTTATTTTATAGCTGACATGTATAATTTTTTAGAAAACAGACATGTGTACAGTCAGGAAATTCAAGTCAGAGATGGAAGAAAGGAAAGAAAGAACAGAAGGAATCAAATTCAACCTGTGGAGGAAAGAAAGGACGAGAGGAGCAACATTTAGATGCAGAGTAGATCTCTAAAATAAGAACACAATTAAAGTTAATTTAGAGAAAATAGACAGAAAAAAGCCATATTGAATGGTCCTCTTATTCAATGTTTGCCTTGTATGTTATAGTCAAATTTTTATTATGCTGTAGAGTTCATTTTTATTTCTAAACATTCCAATATTTAGATTTCATTCAATTTAATGTCAACACGACATGTTCTATCCGTTGTTTTAAATTTTACACATGCATTGAGACGAGTGAACTGATACTCATAGCCTAAGCTGTTTTTGGGTTTGTTTAATGTTGTTGTGCTAATAAATCGTATTTTTGATACAGGATCATTTTTGATAAATCAGGGCCCACTTTACCAGACCATCCAACATTTCCTGAAAATACATTTGTTTGCAGTGCATGATCTCAAAATGTTTATACACTTTATATGAACTGTATTCAAATTGAAATAGCTGGACCTTAAATTTAACAAAATAATAAAATAATATAAAATAAAATAAACATATAGGTATCTAAATCACACATTTAACAAAAAGTGTCCAACTTCACCCTTATTTAGGGTTTTGGCTGCAACAGATTATATTTTTTAGTTAAATCTTTCTTCTTCTTCTTCTTCTCTTCTTCTTCTTCTTCTTCTTCTTCTTCTTCTTCTTCTTCTTCTTCTTCTTCTTCTTCTTCTTCTTCTTTCTTATTATTATTATTACTATCATTATCATCATCGTCGTTATCTGTTTTTCTTCTTCTTTCATCATCATCTGTCGTGTTTTCCGCTCAAGGCATTACGTCATCAGCATTAGCAGCATTTGTAAAACTGACAATAGGCTATATTTGTCTTTATAATTGATTTTAGACCACGGAATTAGTCTTTTCACTGACTAATATTATTTTAATAGACAATTGTAATGTAGTAATTCATTTGCATTCAGTGATTAATTGAAATATGAAATAGGTAGAAATATGATTCTATGTCACGACTATCGACGTCACTGGCTTTCGATTTCACTTTCTCAGTGTGGGAATGTCTTTTTACAATAAGAGTCAAATCTCACACTCAAACGCAAAGAAACATGACCTTTATTCTTCTGCAAACCATGAAACAAACAAACAGACAGACATAAATTAATAAAATAAATTAATAAACAAAACACACGCTGTAGCCTACACATATAAACATGGGTGTAATTAATATATAGGCTATATTTACGGTTTCCAACATTGATTTATACTTTATTCTGCTAAACAGTAGGCCTATCATGTAATTCCTTTGTTGATTTATTTAGAAGTGTGTATGTGTTCGTTATATCCACAAGGCAACACGAGTCCATTCACTCTCTCTCTTTTCATTTTTATTGTAGGGCTACTGTATATTAACAATAGGTCTTCTGTGGTGTTCATATATAACATATATAACAGTATACTGTATTTATTCAAGTGTAATGTATTTGCGGTTGTTATTTTTGTACACAATGAGAGTAGAGATCACTGTGATGACGAAACGCGAAAGTTCCCGCTCAGTCTCAAGCATGCGCACTGTGGTTTACCTATCTCAGGTGTTTTGACATCTGCAAAGTGAATATCATATTCGATTCACGAGACATAAATAGATGGACAGCATGGAGGAGAAGAGACAAGATCATCCAACAGCAGTAAAGAGCAACAGGAGGACTGAAACAGCAGCAGCTCAACAAGATCAACCCGTGAATCCCTGATCATCATCATCATCATCATCATCATCATCATCATCATCATCATCATCACTCAAGACAACAGAATGAATGCTCCTCTTCATCTCTGCCTTCTTCTTCTGGCGGTGTGTGTCAGCTCTGTGCTGAGCTGCAGGTGGACCAGACAAAGCCAGCACAGTCAGTCGAAGTTTCAGCACTATCATGGAGTTACTTTGGGTCTGATCAGAACGATGGTGAGTGCTTTTTCTACTTAAAGAATGTCTTCCGATTTTGTTTTAAATAATTATTTTTCATACCTATATTTTATGGCTATTCATTGAGATAGTAATATTTGTTTTAAAAAAAACTGTTTATTAAAAAAGGACTGTAGCTAAGTGTAAAAAAATTCGAAACGTTTTTTGAACCCTATTCTGTATCATATTCGATACATGACTTTATAAGGCCTCTATATTACCAAGATGATCGAAATTTAGCTGAAAAACCACAATCTTCAGATAGATAATTCACACATTAAGTAAAAGTTATTTTAGTAGCCTACAATGTAGAAATGTCAAGTGTGATGATGCACGTGTAAAATAACTTTTATATTGTTAGTGATATTTCAAGATGAACTGAAGTAATGGGTTTACTCGATTAAAAAATAATCATGTTGAAATGTGAGTATAAATATGATGCATCGGGCTTTTGAGGGAAGTTTATGATCTGTCAATCATCATTGTATTGCATTGCATTATATGTTTTGCTCCATGGCTCATAACACTAAACATTTAAATATCATCATATTGTGAGATCTACTGAAATTTATATGAATTTTATGTCAGTATCTGTTGGCCTACTGATTTACATTACAAGTGATCAGAATTTAATTGTACTTTTTGGCCATGATATCAACCTCAACAGCAACTTTCATATTTCTGCTGAATTTTTGGCCTTTGAATAAAACTGTCATGACCCATATGAAAAAATTATCATATGACCCATAACAATCAAATACGATACAAAAAAAAAAACATTCAGATCTGAATATGCTCATTCTGTTCAATATAATCTCTTTATTAAATATGTTTCTGAATATTTTGCAGGGTGAGAAAATCCATAATGACCATGAGGACATCAACCCTATCCCATATGAGCTGATCAATAACCACAGAAGAGCAGAGGTTAGTAAAAATGATTTTTCTCAAAAACACCCCCCCCCCCCCCCTTCAAAAAAAGCCTGATTTGCAGTTGATTATGAAGCTATATTCATATCTCTCTGTATTGTGTCCAGCCCGAGAAGCAGATCCTGTTTGTGATCCAGGCTCTGGCAGAGATCACTGGCCTCTTCGACGATGCCGTCTTGCCCTGGGATGCGAAAAAATTGGATGATTTCTTAAACATCGTCCATTCTCAGATCGACGGACTGCGCTCATGTGTGAGTAAAGTAGTATATGTTCATATGTGCATATGCGTATGTCATCAGCAGTCGAGCCAGAGGAACTCATTCTTTTCTTTCTGAACGCAGGGCGATTACAAAATGAAGAGGAACAAAAAGCTGCATCTCTATTTTGAAAGATTGAGACAAATGACAGAGCTGAACAAGGTGAGATTATATTTCTGATATAGAAAGATCAACGCTCAGCTCTAAATGTGTAAACTCATATAGTGTTGTATTACTCTTACAGGGGGACGGAGGGAAAAGCTGGGAGATCGTCAGAAAACGGGTCATAAGTGTCCTGAACCAGCTGGAGTTTTTCCCCTTCAACACTCAGGCTTAATGACTTCTGGAGGAACACACACATTTCAGTGTTATCAATCAGTGTTTACACTCCTCTTTTTATAACGATTCATTCTTGCACAGTTGAAAAAGTTATATATTGTTTATTTATTGTTTCTTTACATTACATTTTAATAATTATTTAAGATATTTAGAATTATTATTTATTGTTATTTAATATTTATTGTTATTTAAACATTTTATATATTTTATATGATATATTTTGCATATTTTTTAAAAAAAGATTCTATCCTTATTATTTATTTATTTATGAATGGATCCTTTAGCTGTGACATTAATATGCACAAATCAGTGATTACTGATTACATTCAAATATATATTTTGTATTTCTGACATCCAATAAAAACTTGAATTCTTAATATATTTTCTGAATTTATTTATGAAATATAAAGAAAGTTTATAAAACAATTTCAAAAGCAAATGTTTTCCGATGTTTGCACTTAGGCTGGAATAAACTACAACACTTTTCAGAACATCATACACTTGACGACTTTGTAAGGTTAAGAAAAACTGATCATCATTTTTTAAATGAAATTTTTTAACATTATGAGAATTTAGGACTTTAAAATTCGCAATTATGACATAAACCACGGTTTCACCGACAAGGCTTAGGTCTAGACTCAGACTAAAATGCATGTTTGAGCTGTTTTAGATGTATCTAAGTACCAACGTATCTTAAAATATGTAAGTGCCATTGTTTTATCTCAAGATGCACACCAGTAATGTTTTTAAGGCACATTTACAAAAGCTACTAAATGTCCTAGTTAAATTTAGGCCTAATACTGGCTTATTCTAAACCCTATCTGTGATACCGAGCTATTATGAATCGTTGGCCCGGTTTCACAGACAGGGTTTAGATTCAGCCCAAAATGTGCCATTGAAAAAAACATTACTGGTGTGAGACAAAACAAGACAAATTTTGAAACAAATCAATGGTAGGCTAATGACATATTTTAAGATATGTCAGTGCAAGTTGCGTTCAGTTAAAACAGCTCAAACATGCGTCCGGGGCTAGATTTAAGACGTGTCTGTAAAATTAGAGGGAACATCGAAATAATGACTTAAAAAGTCTGAACTGTGAAATAAAAAGTCAACTTAACTATAAATTAAAATTTTCATAACATTCAAATCTGCAGACTGGCTCTGACTTTCGGGAACTGGCGTCGACTCCTTCAGGAGAAATAACATTCGTGTTTTCAAGAGACTTTCATACACACTTTCATGAGACTGTTGGTCAATCGGGCCACAATCATAGCCTGGGCACAATCTGAAAAGTCGTGATTTCGACTGTTAGTTTGTCTGAATGGCCACAAGATGGCGCGCTTTCACTGAAGCTCTTACATCACTTTATAACTAGAGACTGAACACTCTTCCAGTCTGTCTCTTTCTCTCAGTCTGTGTCTCTTTTTGTATTTCTTAGATTCTCTCTTTTCCATACATGTGTATTATCCAGCCCGATCTCATGAAAGTGCGTATCTATACAACGAATGTTATTTCGTCGTGCCATTTATACGTCAAAAATAGATTTTGCGTGTATTTGATACGCAGTTTTCGCGTGCATATGGTAGCCATTTCATGAGACTGGGTATTATCCTGTCTCAGTCTCTATTCAAGTATTTAGACCTAATTAATCCATATTCAGGCCTACTGTACTGTCCAAACTGACCAAATGTGATCGGTTTTCTAATGTTTTAGGGTAAAAAAAAATCTAAAGAAATACTAACATAAAATGAAGAACACATATTTAGGATTTTGCAATATTTTACTAGTCAAATAGCAAATTTGTGACATTGACAATGTTAAATCCTTGTATAGACAGTCAAACGTTCTTTGCAGAAGCTCTTTCAAATGATCATCAGAACTGTGGAGTCCATTTCAGATAGAATGCAAAGAAAATATACCAAAAAAACTGCTTTATGGAAAACACCTGATTTTCACATGCTTATTTTACCAGATATGAAGTGAAAGTAGACATTTGTTTTGCAGGTCCCTTTAGCTTTGAGCGGTTCCTTACCACTAGTATTTTGATTCCCACATACACAGAACCTTATTATCACAAAATAATAGCCAGTGCAGAGCCAGTGCATTTATAAATCAAACACACAAAAAGAAAAAAAAAGGGAAAAAAAGAAGCACATAACATAATATCAGTTGATAAACTGAGTAATAAAGACAACAAACAACAATAAAAACAAAAGTTAAATGTATAACAACCCTGCGAACAAAAATAATATCCAAGAACGTTTTGCTAACATTGTCATTAAGTTATGAAAACAATATTTCTGAATGTACTCATTTTATAAACATTTTATTTCTCGGTTATGTGAACGATACAGAAAACATTAAAGGAATGTTTTCTCCATTTGATCATTTTGCAAGTAGGCAATATAAACATTATACTGCCGTCCAATTCAAATATTTCAGAAAAACGTTCATGAATAATGTGTAAATATCTCTTTTGCTGTAATGTTTTGATAATGTTATTAAAGACCATAACTTTGAACAAACATGCTATTAACATTACTGGAAGAAGATTTGATCATAACTGTGAGAGAACATCTGCGAACGGTCCCTGTTAGATGGGAATGTCCTTGGATTATTGTTATGTAAATGTATAAAACTTATATAAACGGCATGGTTACTCCTTCCAAGATAATAGTTTCATGATTTCAAGTGAAAGGTTTCTCAAACATACACTCACACTCAGTGACATCATCAGTGTGCATACAGCACACACGTGGTCAGTTGTGATGTGATGTGATAGTGGACTGAATGTAATCATTGTTCTGGTGTTGAAGCTGATATCTGTGTTGTTTCTCACTCTTGGTCTGGGGACTCGACTTCCCATGCTGCATCTGAGGGCTGGGCGTAAACAGAGATGTCCTCGTAGACATCACCGCCACACTGCTCAATTTCTAAACCCTGTACAGCACACACAGAGAGAAAACAGACGTATTTCAAAGAATATTAAGAACATGTGATGTTGTCAAAGTAGTGTACTAAAGTAATAAGACATGGGAAGCCATGAACTTAATATATTCATTATTAACAGTTTCATTTATTACAGTTTAACACACTATAATAACTGATTCAGTTGGCACAATTTCCCAAACCAATAATTCAGTTCTCAAAACAAAGAAACATTTCATAAAACGCTTAAAGGGTTAGTTCACCCAAAATTGAAAGTTCTCTCATTAATTATTACCTTCATGTCGTTCAAAACCCGTATGACTTTCATTTATGAGCACAAATGAAGATTTTTTTGAAGAAATCTGTGAGATTTCTTTCCCTCCATTGACAGTCTAGGCAATACCACTTTGAAGCCGCAGGGACATCATTAAAGGGTACCTATTATGGAATTTTGAAAATTACCTTTCATGTAGTGTGTAACATAGATCTAAGTGAACGAAAACATCCTGCAAAGTTTTAAATATGAAAGTTCACCGTATACAAAGTTATTGTCTCTCAAAAGAAAGAGTCGACTCTGAGTCGCTGATATGAATCGATAGACGAACGATGCTTTTTCTCTATCTAGATGACGTCAACTTGACAAGTTATTTGAGTAAGATATGCCCACTCATTGCGCTCGCCTGAAAGCTCAGACGCCAGGGAATCATGTCGACGAGACGCTGTTCTGAAGCGCGAATCAAAAGCGAACTTTTTTTTCACGGCCGAGAGACAAGCATGTGAAGAATCAGTGGCTAGAGTTTATATTTACAACTATACCACACAAGTATAGCCACCTTGAGCTGTGTTCGCGTTATTTTAAGGACGATTCCTTTACAAACACAAATGCTTTCAAGTGTGGATTCGCGAGTCGGCTGATACTGAAGGAAGGTTCAGTACCAAGTTTATTTGGATCAGCTTCCTCCTCCGAATCACAACCTGTAAGTACTATTAATAATTGTTGCTTTTATGGGTTTTGTAGCATGCTCAATAAGTATGTGTGTGTGAGTGTGTGTGTCAGTTACGCTCAGCGCAGCTTAGGTCTCCAATGTCATTTTTTTTTTTTTAAATATGTAAAATGTTTGCCGTTGTTATTGGAGTTGTCGAAAAGAATAGAGCGTATTGTAGTACTGCAGTGCTTTATCAATATGTTTAAGCTTTGGGTTAACGCGAAAAATAACTGACTGGATCGTCTGACCAATCACGGCAGATTAGCATCACGTAAATGAGTCGTCAAACGAATCATTAGGGAGTCGCTGAGCAAATCAGGTAAAAATAAATGCATATTATAAGACAACAAAAGTGTTTTTTGTCATTGCATGCATGTAAAACTGTTGTTGGGGACTCCCAGAACATTATTAGGAACATTTTAAATGCCATAATAGGTGCCCTTTAAAGTAATCATGTGACTCCAGTGGTTTAACCTCAATTTTATGAAGTGCTTTGTTTGCGCAGAAAAAAACATAAATTACCATTTTATTTACAAAATATTAATCAACAGCGCGTGCTCATGAGAACATGCACCAAGATGCATGCGTGTTGTGTTGACGCGAGGATGGACGTGAACGTGCGAACGAGCGTTTGAGATTAATATTTTGTAAATAAAGTGGTAAATTATGTTTTTTTCACAAGCCCTTGCATCGATTCATAAGTTGAGGTTAAACCACTGCACTCACATGGATTACTTTAATAATATCTTATACCTTTCTGGGGCTTAAAAGTGGAAGTTGCATAGGATGTCAATGGAGGAATAGAAAGCTCTCAGATATTATCAAAAATATCTTCATTTGTGTTCCGAAGATGAACAAATGTTTTATGTTTGTTGGAATGACATGAGGATGAGTAATTAATGACAGAATTTTCATTTTGATTTAACACGTCACCTGTTTTTACACACATTCCAATATTCTTAAAGGATTAGTTCACTTTTTAAAAAACTTTTGCTGATAATTTACTCACCCCCATGTCATCCAAGATGTCTACGTCTTTCTTTCTTCAGTCGAAAAGAAATTAAGGTTTTTGATGAAAACATTCCAGGATTTTTCTCCATATAATGGATTTCAATGGCAGCCAAACCGTCCAAGGTCCAAAAGACAGTTTCAGTGCAGCTTCAAAGGGCTTTAAACGACACCAGACGATGAATAAGGGTCTTATCTAGCGAAACCATCGGTCATTTCAAAAATAAATAAATAAAAAACGAAGTTTTATGCCTTGCTCTGTTCTGTGATGCGCTGTCGTCACTCTCCTGTTCGAACTCGTTCATCAAAATGAACGAATCTTTTTTTCGAGTCATTTCGTTCATTTTGTTCGTTGAATGAATGAAATGACTCGAAAAAAGATTCGTTCATTTTGATGAACGAGTTCGAACAGGAGAACAGAGCAAGCCGAGCATTTGTGCTAATAAAACTTTAACTTTTTTATTTCTTTTAGAAATAACCAATCGTTTTGCTAGATAAGACACTTATGCATCGTCTGGTGTCATTTAAAACATTTGAAGCTGCACTGAAACTGTCATTTTGACCTTGAACCGTTTGGTTCCCAATGAAGTCCATTATATGGAGAAAAATCATGGAATGTTTTCATCAAAAACATTAATTTCTTTTCAACTGAAGAAAGAAAGACATGGACATCTTGGATGACATGGGGGTGAGTAAATTATCAGCAAAAGTTTTTTAAAAAGTGAACTAATCCTTTAATGATTCCTGCAAAAATGCCCTCATTTTAACCTTGTTCTCATTCATAAAACATAAACAATGATTATGCGCTATGTACATCCACAGGCTTTTTATACAGCTTACACATACATTATAATTACAGGACTCATTACTTTAGATGAGGGAAAATTCACTATTTTATGTCCAGTAAACTGTTGAACGTACACCCTCAAACATGTGATTGTCAAATTTATTTGTTACCAATTTTTTTTTTATGTATTGTATTTTTGCAGAACTGAGAAATGACTAGGTAGAGAAATTCTTGTCAGAAGACCAAGACACTATAATACTGTAATAAAAGGTGCAGAGGATGCTTGATTTATTTATTACTGTAATTGACCGTATACTGTATTGTGTTGCATACAGAGTTCATATTAAATTCAAATGGTATTTGAACTTTGGTGCTTTTCATCTCACTTTACAGTAGTGTAATGAAAATACATTTTCCTAAAGCTCGTTGTATTTTACTGTATCTGCACTATTTTATTTATGTTGTCTACTACTATAGACAGCTGCAAAACTATTCCTGAATCCCAATAAGAGGTTTTTGTTACGTGTTAATTAATCACATTATATGCAGGAAAGTAGTATGTGTATTTGTCAGGTTTTGTGTGCCGTCTGAGGCCAAAATTAGATTCTGACAAAAGTGAACATGAAAATATTTAATTTGACATGATGATAGTTTGAGGTTTGTACGAGTTGGTGTGTAGTTATGAGATTGTGTTTACAGTTTGAGAAAATAGTTTCATGAATTATGTGTTAGCAATCGAGAAATACCGTAATATAGACAGAACGATCAATTCTCAAACTGACACAGACCAACTGAACTCGGGGAACGCTGCTCGGCCAATCAAATTCGAGGACCGGAACTTGAAAAGTTTAGAAATGTTCCTATTTACTTTATGAAATGGCATTGTACATCACAACTATAATTTCATGCATTGTCTATCACAACAGACCATGTGTGTTTTCACTTCCTGTAGTGCATGCAACAATAGTTGCAGAACTCTGAGCTTAAATCTCAACCAACCGTAAACCAACACATGACAGTAACAAGCGAACCGAATGAACCAAAACTTTCACCTCATATATGTGATCATCCTCAGGTTCTTCATAATCCGCTTCTTCTTTCTTCTCCTGAAACCAAACACAATTAGAAACTGCTGTTATTGCTCATTGTATTTGTAACTTGTATTTGTTCATTCATATTCGCAGTACAACCTCAATTAGGCATTTGCAACTTCTCAAATCTGCCATTGCTATTTCAAATCTTCACGCATTGACTTTGCAACTATTTTTGCTATATATTAGATGCATAAAGAACTTGTGCATTTGTAAACTGAGTGGCGTGAGAGAGAAAGGAGGGGCAATTAAAAAAATTACAATGACAGATTTGAGAAGTTGCAAATGCCTAATTGAGGTTTTCACATTGGAGCTGTGAGTGTACATTTTATTGTACAAGTACAAATATTTATTGTACAAGTTCTCAAATTCATATCTACATGCTCTCGAGTTTTGCTACTCTTTTACCTTGAAGTAAATCTTTTCCAATCTCCAAGCAAAAGGAGCTGAATAAAATACTCTGAATATCATCAATCCACAATCTGACTTGTGAAGCAGCCTGAACCCTAACACACACCGTGTGCGTTGTTTGGCCAGAGGAGAACTGCCCCCCCGACTGAGCCTGGTTTTTCTTTCTTCGTTTTGTCTCTGATGGAGTTTGGGTTCTTACCACTGTCGCCTCTGGCTTTCTTAGTTGGGGACACTCATTCTTAATAATATTGATCTGCCTGCATTGACACCATTATATGAGAACTGAACTGAGCTGGACGATGACATCACTGTTTTCTGCAGAGCTGCTTAATAATGAAAATGGACTCTTTTTATAATTGATATAATTTATACAGTTATTGAACAACTGCATCAACACCGTTGAATTCAGATGAACAATGACACTATTTTCTTTTTAGAGCAGCTTTACAGCCAAATTGATTATTTTCCTGTTAAACCCGTAAAGCCGCTTTGAAACAGTCATTACTGTATATAGCGCTATATATTTAATGGTGACTTGACATTTGCAAAAGGAATTTATTTAATGTTAAAGAGAGTGAAAGAGAGTTTGTGTGTGAAAGACAATGATGTTTTTCTTTTAATTATATACAATAAATATAATTAAAATTTGTTTTGTTAATAAATGTTAAAGTGTATTTTGTTCATTGTTAATACATGTTTATATTAAAGTGTATTTGTTAATTTTATAATAAAAACCCTTTTTAAATGGTTGAATTTGTGTTTCACTGTTTGCCAGTTTCTGGGCCACATCTGGCCCGGGGACCCAGCCGACTCTCAGCCAGATCCGTCTTACAGTGCCTGGGCCAGACCTGGGCCATATCAATAAATAAGAGTCATTATACAGTGCCTGGGCCAGACCTGGGCCATATCAATAAATAAAAGTCATTATACAGTGCCTGGGCCAGACCTGGGCCATATCAATAAATAAGAGTCATTTTACAGGGTGAGGGCCACATCTGGGTCAGGGGAAGTTGTTTGAGTCCGTTTTCAGTGTGTTGGGCCAGTTTTGGGCCGGGGACCCAGCCGGAACTGGGCCAGAATTGAAGCAAGGATGAGGCCCAGAGGTGGGCCAGACAAATTTTGCTATCTGGGGAGCGTCAAATACGCGTCTATCGCGTCTAGTTAGACGCTTGAACATTTTGAACCCATTCGCGCGTCCGTGTCACTTGCGAATAAAAAAAAACAACAACACAATTTCTTTCTGGCATACGTTTCCGTCATGTCTGAAATAAAAGATATTGCTGCTCTGTACTTGTTGTGGAAGTCCCAAATACGGAGGAAAGCCAAACGCCGACGTGTCTGTGTTCACAGCACCATCCAGAGGCGAACTCAACTCGGTGAATTTCACAGTCTTCTTCAGGAACTGCGCCTGGATGACAGCCGCTTCCAGCGCTATTTGAGAATGACGGGTGCCCAGTTTGATAACCTGCTAGGGTCGCTCAGTTTCAACGGCTCTGGGGTCACTGACAGGATTTCTCGGATGCTCTTCGTTGATTGGCTGGCGCAACAAAGCGTCATGCGAATCTTCCGCTCGAGTTCAAATTTTTCAACTTGAGCGGAAGAAGTTCGCGGCAAAACGCATCGCCCAATTCGCGTCATTCGCAACGCCCGGCGCGAATTATGCGTCTATTTGCGTCTTTGCATTGACTTTGTATGTAATCTACTCGCGCAAACGATTAAATTCGCGTTCGGTGTGAACACAACATAACTGTTAGAGCGAGTGAAACAGAGCTGCGTTACCTCAAGTTTGATTCGTCTAATAAACTGACCTGTGTGAGTTTTAATTCAGCACTTGCGTGTAGTTCGGTAGAATGAGTTGCGTGAGGGTCTCGCTTTGCGTGTGGCGCTGATATATATGTCTAGCAATCGCGCAATGCTTCATACCACAGTCATGTTAAAAACATCAATGTATTCAATCATCCATAAAAGATCCATCAGCTTGACGACAAGATCCATAATTCAGCTTAATGCGGAATATACATCATCAATATACTCCTTAAAGGCACAATATGGAACTTTTCGGCTTTCAAAATAGCAAAAATAACTGTATCTATGTTATATATTTCTTTTAGTTGTGTACTAACATTATCCCAAAAGTTCCCACCAACTTTCAAATCCGGAGAAATTTATATTTTAATTTGAAGACACGGGCCGTGTCTTTATTTCCGTTTCGTCGCCCGTCTATGACGTCATATAACCTTTGACTCTAGTTTCTCTAACTTCGTGCAGATCCCGGCGAAAAACCGCCAAACGCAAATGTAAACACCGGACGCACGTCACTAAAATAAAAGAAGACGATAAAGAATCAATAGTTGGATATCAATAATGGACCATGATTATGCTTTGCCTGCACGTTCTGCTGCTGGAGGCAGATCCGTGAAGCGGAAACGCACGGGTGACAGAAATGACTCGAGAAGGGTTTGGGACAGGAGAAGAGACATGACTCGCGTTAACATTGGAGTTGCATTTCCACGAGCTTCGTGACTAACAGGAACTACAGAGAGATGCCGATCTCGCTTGCATTCCAATAAACAAGTAAGCACCCATTCAGCTAACTATATCTACCCGTAACTTATATGTTGTGAAACGATGATGGCATGTGCAAAACGCGGACTAGCTCTCATGTACAGTATAATGTAAATTCACATTTGTTGTAGATATAGCTGCAGAAAGTAGCTTCATATGCAGTTCACCATCTTTTTCAATATCATAGTATAAACGTAATTATAATTATTAACGAAAGGTGACCGTGTTTTTTAACATCTATTAATACTAGCTAGATGGAATATTGATTCAATAGCCCTGATAATTCATATATCTCTCCGTTTGAAAAGACGTGATTTTAAAAACACTAAGTTAGAATGAGTGAGGAATGTGGAGAGCGACAGAGCGTGCGTGTTCATTACAATGGCATTACATAAAGTTAATAGCCGTAACTAAACGTAACACGAATAGAGATATAATATAAATAACAACACATTACCTCGTCAGTGAACATGTTATCTGCTGGAGATGCTAGATGGCTGGGGAATGACCGCGCGTGTCCCAATGAACATCGTATAGCTGGTTCGCGCGCGCACTCTCTCTCTCTCTCTCTCTCTCTCTCTCTCTCTCTCTCTCTCTCTCTCTCTCTCTCTCTCTCTCTCTCTCTCTTCTCTCTCTCTCTCAACAACGACAACAACTCCCATGAGCACACGCTCTTTCACGACGTCATCAGAATACGTCTTTTGCTATTATTTTGATTTAGTGACCCCTGGTGGCCAAAAGTTACATACTGTACGTTTAACGTTATTGTAAGAGGTTAGCGACCCCTGGTGGCGAAAAATCCTGCATATTGTACCTTTAATGAGTTAGTTCACTAGTTGCAAAGTTATTTATAGTTAGTAGAATGTCTAAAGTGGACTTTCGGAATAAAGTGTAACCAAACAGTAATGGATACCTCACACATAGTAATAGAGAACGTTTGTGGCCCTTACCAGCTTGTAAAACTGAACCAGAGGAATGACAATGCACAAAATCAACAGAAAAGCCTGAAGGAAAATTATAACATCCTTGACTCTAGATCTGTGCAAGATCGCTTGTGGCTTACTGTATCCTGTGGACGAAACAAAGAAATACAAGTATGTTAAACACAGGCTAGCGAAGAAAGAAAGTGAATGACATCAACAACAAATCATCACCTACTGGACACTTGTAGTGCAGTTCCTGGTCCAAGAGTATCATTCAGCTTGCAAACATAAATGCCGCTGTCCTCAATCTCCACATTATTTATGAGAATAGAGGCATTTGTTATTTCACTCTTCTCCTTTATATATATTCTTTGGCTGTTCTTGAGTGTGTCTTTCTCAGCCCCCTTTTTAAACCACACTACATGAGCCGGCAAAGACGAAGGAGACGACACACAGTATATCATCACAGTCCGACCTGTCCTAACGCCAAGAAATCGTGGCTTCTGGAACACACGGATATTGTTTGCTTCAGCTGAAATGATGAGATGGACAGAGAGAAAATATATAAGACAGAACCGATTTAATATTGCAATGGCCATTTGCTGTAAGTTATCAGCAGAAGTAAAACCATGAAACATCTCAAAGACAGTTCCCACATTATAACTGCTTATTTTTAAGGTGGCAAATGCAAACTTGTTTTGAGGCGGTGGGACTTCCTCTTTCACTCACAGATGGGAAGGAAGAACAACACTGAAAACAAGTCTAGGGCAACTGTAATATGCAAAATGTCATCCTGCAACTTTTAAATGTAAAACAAAAATCAAATCAATCGGTTGTAAAGAACTGCTGTCTTAAATAGTTCCAATATCTGCATCAAAATGTGGCATTTCAGAGAGTATACCATGTTTAAAACTCAAACAAAAATGCAGTTTTTAATGTATAAAACAGCCATTTACCTGAGAGGTGAATCAGAGCCATGACTGAACATCCCAACAGGAAGGAATGCATGATTCTTGGTCTTGAAATGCACCTCTCCAAGAAAACGTAGAAGTCAGTAGATCAGATAGACAGAACTGAAGGAAGCCAGCTGAAGGGTGCGGGTCATGAAGCTGTGATCATACAATTCCGTTTCTGAGAACAAACATGCAAATCCATACACCCATGCATCAAAAGTGAATCATCTTGATGCTCAATACATTAAGAATGATATAGGCTATTCTATTAAAATACAAATGAAAATGTCAACTGCATGCATCACTGCACTGTAAGATCAAAATCTGTAGAAAAACAGATAATGTCCTGGTAGAAAATGATTTTATAGATATTTTTTTTCTTGTTTTTCAGACCAGTGCATATATCTAAACATTCTTAAATCAAGATACTTCTACTTAAGAAGTAAAATGACTTAAGTCTTGTTTAATGAAATATTTATCAAAATTAAGTTACAATTAAGAGCTTAAAACAAGAAACATCAGCCAGTGAGGTAAGACAAATATTATTGTTTTCCTTTTGAATTAAGTTTCATTTTCTGACCTCGCTGGCAGGTATTTCTTTTTAGATATTTGTAATATATATGATATATCAATAAAACACATCAACACATTATGAAAGGATTATTATTGCTGCTTCCATAGACATCAGTGCGTATTTTACAAGCTATAAATGTATACATTCTCTACAATGGACTGTTTTTTTTTTGGACTTTTCTTAAAAGAAATTAGCAATTGTAATAAGTAGTTACATGCAAAAGCCCTGTTATATTGCCTTCTGCAATTACTGATTAGTGATTATAAAGAAGAATCAGTCTAATGGCTGCAAACTATAGCTGTTAAAAGCAATAACTAATTAAAAGAAAATCTGCATCTGCATTGTTTCTCATTTCACTGGCAGTCATATTTTAATGTCTTGTAGCCTATGTGGTGTTAACATTGAGTTAATGTAATTACCGTAAATAAAGCTCAGAATCGCTCTTGCGGTACATTGATGTCATACACCGATCGATAGGTCTGCACAGCACCTCTTTAATTTCTACACACCTAAATCTGCAGTGGTCAGGTGGTACAGCGGTCATGTGGTACAAGTCGTAGCTCTCAGAAAATGAAGAGTTTACATGTTGTAAGTTCTACAAGCACGTGAAGGCTTGTTACAGTTCAGAATCGTTACGGTAATTACAACATGGCGTGAACGCACCTCTATATACGCTGTGTTCACACTATATGAACTCGTAGTTCCCATACTTATGACATTCTACTCTGAGCTGTTCTCAGGATATTATGTGTTTCTATGTCAACACTATCTATGGCAAAATTAATCTGGGGTCAGGTGGTACAAATGAAAGTGACATGTGAAGGTTGCAAGTCTAACCATTAGGCCACGACTGCCCACAGAGTCAGAGTTCTCTGAAAAGTTGTAATTCTTCTGGGACGTGAATGCATTTTGGATTCTCCTAATTGTGGTACTCCGACATGACGTGCATGCACCTATAGTCTATACAGGGGTGTTCAATCCGGTTCCTGCAGGAGAGACTCCTTCCAGCAGAGTTTAGCTCCAGCCCTAACTGAACACATCTCAACCCGATCACTGGAAGCTTCCAGGCAGGAGTGCAGGAGCTAAACTTGTCCTCAAGAAGCAGGATTGCACATCTAATGGTCTATAATCTTCATTTTGCATGTTTACTGTTGCTGATGTTTTTAGTTGACTTTGCTGAGTGTTGCCATGCTGAATTTTGTTGTGTCCCATCATACATGTCTTTAATTTACATGCATAAGTTGGTGCTTTCCATGCGCATCTGCGGTGCAGTCCATCACAGTGGGTGGAGAGAGTAGCAGTCGTTGAGCTGTGTGAAGTGCTGTAACCACACACACACACACACACACACACACACACACACACACACACACCACACACACACACACACACACACACACACACACACACACACACACACACACACACACACACACACACACACACACACACACACACACACACACACACAACACATCAGTCAAAGTCTGAACTGTTTGAGGAGGCAAGGGAAGAGGTAAAAAAACTCAGATGTGAAAATAATCAATGGTACAAATATAAAACTAAACATCCCGGTTTCACAAACAGGGCTTAGATTAAGCCAGGGTTAGGCTTTAGTTAAATTAGGACATTTAAGTAGCTTTTTTGTGCCAGAGAAAAAAAAAACACATTCCTGGTGTGCATCATGAGACAAATCTGGCACATTTTAAGATATGTCAGTGCAAGTTGCTTTCAGTTAAAACAGATGATGCATTTTACAAAACATGTATTTTATTGTGAGACTTAAGCCTTTTCTGTGAAACCAGGCAAACACGTGTTATGAAATATGTGATTAAATGAGATGAAGCAGAGCATTCAGAGTGGCTTTTAGGCACCATGACAGTGTCTTACGCTCCACTGCTAACATGCTTCAGGGCAGGTCTCTAAGAGATCTCAAACTGAAATGCAGCCAATCAGCTGAGAGCTAAGTGACACATCTCTGATGCAATAAAGTCACTCCCCCAGTTTCTCTTGCTCCAAATTAAAGGTCACTACATAGTAACAGATGTTTTGAGACAATCGTCTGGCTTTTAGCAATGTCTATTTATTAAAATTATTTGACATGATTTATATATTAAAATTATTATATGACTAGTAAGTCAAAGTCCAAATCATAGTCTTTGCTGTCCCAACTTAATTGATATAAGTACCAATGTAGAACATTATATAGAAACTGTGTCTATTCCTCGCTTAGTGAAGCCAAACAACAAATCTACTGTAAGATCTAGCAAGAATATTATTGTAATTAAACCAGAAAATCTAAATATCAGTGAACAAAAACAATTTCTAAAGCTAGGTCTTCTAAACATTAGATCGCTTACACCTGTCACGTTTTGATGTGTTCTGTTATGTTTTGAGATCTTGTTTCCCGCCTGTCTTTGTGATTTTGGTTTAGTCCTGTTAGTTTTCCCGCTCCTCGTTTGTGTTCAGTTTCTTCACCTGTTTTCAGTTAATTATCTTGTTTGGTTCAGTTCATTTAAGCCCTGTGTTTTCCCTCAGTGTTTGTTGGTCGTCGTCTATGTATGGTTGTGTTTCCCCTGAAGTCCTGGAGTCTGTTATTTTGTTCCTGTTTGGTTTTGGAAGTTTCATTTTGTAAAATAAATCAACTATATCACAGATCTCTTGTCCTCGTCTTCGGCTACCTGCACACAACTCTGACAACACCTAAGGCGGTTATTGTAAATGAAATGGTCACAGATAATAATTTCGATGTTCTGTGCCTTACTGAAACCTGGCTTAAACCAAATGATTATTTCGGTCTAAATGAGTCTACTCCACCAGGATACTGTTATAAGCATGAGCCCCGTCTGATCGGTCGTGTCGGCGGTGTTGCAACAATCTATAGAGATATTCTTAATGTTACTCAGAAAACTTGTCATAGGTTTAATTCGTTTGAAGTACTTGTGCTAAATGTTACGCTCTTAGATGTAAGAAAGAAATCCTTATTATCTCTAGCATTGGCTACCGTATATAGACCACCAGGGCCATATGCTGATTTCCTAAAAGATTTTGCAGACTTTCTCTCAGACCTATTGGTCAATGTCGATAAAGCAATAATTGTTGGCGACTTTAACATACACGTAGATAATACAAATGATGCGTTAGGGGCTGCGTTTACAGATCTATTAAACTCTTTTGGGGTGAAGCAAAACGTCAGTGGTCCCACTCATCGTCTAAATCATACACTAGATTTAATTATATCATATGGAACCGATCCAACCGATATAGATATTATACCGCAAAGTGACGATCTCACTGATCATTACATGGTAACATGCATAATACGCACTGCTGAAATTTGTCATGTTGCACCACGTTATAGACCAGGCAGAACAATCCTTCCAACCACTAAAGATAGATTCTCAAATAGCTTACCTGATCTATCTCAGCTGTTTAGTAAACCCAAACAAACAGATGAACTAGAGGAAATGACTAGCAGTATGAGCAACATTTTCTCTAGTACACTAGATATTGTTGCACCAATTAGATTAAAAAAGGTTAGAGAGAAAACTAAAACACCATGGTACAACAGTGCTACGCATGCTATCAAGAGAGAAACTCGTAACTTAGAGCGTAAATGGAAACGAACTAATTTAGAGGTCTTCAGAATCGCGTGGAAAGACAGTGTGTCACGTTATAAAAGGGCTCTAAAATCAGCCAGGGCTGAGCATATCCGCAAACTAATTGAAAATAACCAAAATAATCCAAGGTTTTTATTTAACACCGTGGCCAGACTAACAAATAATCAGACATCTCCAGAGCAAAATATTCCGTTACAATATAGTAGTAATGATTTTATGAATTACTTCAATGAGAAAATAGAAAGCATCCGAAACAATATTGTAAATGTACACTCCTCTATGGTGTCTTATGACTCGGCCTCAATTATGGCCCCGCTAGAACAACTAAACCGCTTTACAACTATAGGACAGGATAAACTAAATCAACTTATCATTGCATCTAAACCAACAACATGTTTATTAGATCCAATACCCACTAAACTACTTAAAGAAGTGTTACCTGTAGTGGAAGAGCCTCTTCTCAATATTATTAACTCGTCTTTATTTTTAGGTCACGTTCCAAAAATATTCAAGATGGCAGTAATAAAACCTCTCATTAAGAATCCGCAATTAGATCCAAATAACCTAGCAAATTACAGACCCATCTCAAATCTTCCATTTATGTCTAAAATACTAGAAAAAATTGTGTCCGCTCAATTGTACTCTTTCTTGCAAGAAAATGATATCTATGAAAAATTTCAGTCGGGATTCAGACCGCATCATAGCACAGAAACTGCGCTAGTTAAAATTACAAATGATTTACTCTTAGCATCTGACCAAGGCTGTATCTCAATACTAGTTCTACTTGATCTTAGTGCTGCGTTCGACACTATAGATCATAAAATACTCTTAGATCGACTACAAAACTACACTGGTGTTCAGGGACAGGCATTAAGCTGGTTTAGATCGTACTTATCAGACCGTTACCATTTTGTCTGTTTAAATGGGGAAAAATCAAAGATAACATCAGTAGACTATGGAGTGCCGCAAGGATCTGTCCTAGGCCCTCTGCTATTCTCAATATATATGCTGCCACTTGGTAATATTATAAGAAAACATGGAATTAATTTTCACTGTTATGCTGATGACACTCATCTATATATCTCATCACGACCAGATGAAAACACTAACTTATCTAACTTGACAGAGTGTCTAAAAGATATAAAATGCTGGATGACGTGTAATTTCCTGCTATTAAATTCAGATAAAACGGAGGTATTACTTATTGGTCTAAAAAACTACCCACAAAATCCCTTACAATACAACTTTAATTTAGAAGGATGTCCTGTTACTTTATCCACTACAGTAAAAGACCTGGGTGTTATACTAGACCGCAACTTGACTTTCGAAAATCATATTTCATATGTTACAAGAACAGCCTTTTTCCACCTTAGAAACATTGCTAAGCTACGTAACATGCTATCTGTTTCAGATGCAGAAAAGTTAGTTCATGCATTCATGACCTCGAGACTAGATTACTGTAATGCTTTATTAGCTGGTTGTCCTGCATCCTCAATAAACAAACTACAGTTAGTCCAAAATGCAGCCGCTAGAGTTCTTACTAGATCAAGAAAATATGATCATATAACACCAATTTTATCATCTCTACACTGGTTACCTATTAAGTTCCGAATCAATTACAAAGTATTACTATTGACTTATAAAGCTCTAAATGGTTTAGCTCCTGTGTATTTAACAGACCTTCTATCGCCCTACAATCCATCGCGCTCCTTAAGATCACAAAATTCGAGGCTTCTGGTCGTTCCTAGGATATCTAAGTCTACTAAAGGAGGGAGGGCGTTCTCACATTTAGCTCCTAAACTCTGGAATAGCCTTCCTGATATTGTTCGAGACTCAGACTCGCTGTCCCAGTTTAAAACTAGATTAAAGACGCATCTCTTTAACCAAGCATTCACTTAATGCTTACCTTTTATACTACTTCTGAATCAGTTCGAATGCATTAATATTATGAACATCAGCTATGCTAATTATTTCCCATCTGTCTTTCTGCTGTTATCTCGGGACGCTAGTCCCGAGGTAAATAGCGTTCGTCAGCTCCAGTTTGTATCCAGCCTCTCACTGAGACTTCAGATGCCCCAACACCTGTGATGAGACGACTAAACGCCTGTGGAGAGACGACTCGACGCCTGTGAAGAGACGACTAAACACCGGCGATATGTTATGCCTAAATTTATACATGATTAACTAACTGTATTTTTCTTTGTACATTTCTGAAATGCACTTTCTGTAAAGCTGCTTTGAGACAATGTGTATTGTGAAAAGCGCTATACAAATAAACTTGAATTGAATATGCTTAATCTATTACATATGGGGAATTTTAGATTTTGTAGCCTACATTACAAAGATGGATGCCGCCGTGGCTCGTTCGAATCAGCTATCGCGTCTGTTTTAAGCGATTTGAACGTTCCCTTTTTGTTAAAACCCGAGCAAAGAACAACACTCGGAGATGTTTCTCCGTCGCTCTGCATACATACGTCATCTCCTTCATCGCTCTGATTGGTTTTAGGTCTATCCAATTGCGCCCAGAGGCATTTGAGCGACGTCCGTTGGTGACGCCCCTTTAGAAATGATTTGTCTATGAAGCTTTGCCAGACCATAACTCAGTTACTACTGAGAATGGTCTGGTTTTAACCATAGACAGTATAAGAAGTGGACAGAGCCATCTCATTGGAACTGTTGAGACAGTTGAAGCCCATTTTTAGCGATTTTTGAGCACTACCGTTCCTTCTAGTAGCTGTGCGTGAAAATTGCCAACGTTAATCTTGCAGAGACGGGGAACTTGAGCAAAGAGTTCTCATACCAAATTATTTCCAATTCCCCAAAAACGGTGTTGTTGAAATATTTTGTCCTGTTGCTTTTATGGACTCATTATCTATGGGCTTCTCCCTTGACGGGACGTAACCCTGATTGCCTGCGAGCTTCTCCTCCTGTCTGTACGGTAATTTCTGTACAGCGCAACAGAGAGTCGAGTGGTTATGACGCAATCGTTAGCCTATTTTTACAAAAACGGGGCCATAATGTATAGAAGGTAATGGAGCCCTTTATACATTGTTGTGTCTTTAGAAATAAATAATGGACAAATGGAGTCTTTAAATGCCTCAGATGTAAAGTTATTCGCTGTCAAAGTGACGCCAAAATGAATGGGAGTCAATGGGAATGCTAACGCAAGTGAAGTTCTGCTACAAGATGGCGGCACCCGGCCGGCTTCAACTTCCGGTCGATGGATTACCCCTTTGGTTTTAACCAGGCTAGGAGACACTGGGATGGATATAAAAAATAAGGTATACTTTACCACCAGTGATGCCGGTAACGCGTTACTTAGTAACGCGTTACTCTAATTTGACCACTTTTTTCAGTAACGAGTAATCTAACGCGTTACTATTTCAAAACCAGTATTCAGATTAAAGTTACTTATCCAAGTCACTGTGCGTTACTATTTTTGTCATTTTCCTTGGTAAAAAATATATATTTATTTCTTCTTGCATCTCGGGGAGTGTGCACGACAAGTCACGTTTTCAGCATGAGGTTCACGTCACGTGTATGTACCACGCAGCGACACAAACGTAAACAACAGTAGAGGGAGGCGAGAGATGCGCTTTTTCTAGCTGGAAATACAGTCACTATTTTGAGTTTGTGTCTGTCAGCTAAAGATGGCAACATTAAGGTCCGTTGTATACTCTGTGCTGGTGGCGACAAAGTGTTATCTACCTACAAAAACACTTCATCGAATTTGAAAAAACATATGGAGTCGCAGCACCGCACAGTCAAACTTAAGCCGCCTTTCCACTGCACACGACATTCGCATACGATTGTCGCATTTTGCCCCCTAGTGTCAGTCGCACGGAACTTTGTAATTGGTCGTGAAGCAACCGTTACCCTCGGATATTCACAATGGTAAAATGAATGATTTGAATGAATGTAATGCATGCACGAATATATCCACACAAAACAAATGACCCTCCTCAATAGATCTAAAATAAAACAGATAGATTTTATAGAGCTAATCAATATAGATAATGATTTAATAATTATAAACTGTTTTTTTCTGCCATAATTATTAATAACCGAGATTTTACAGGAATAGCGTTTAGAGAATAACATTAAAGAGTTAAAATATTGGTAATTCTAGCCTCGCGCTCATAGTTTTGATTAGAAAACATCACATCCGGTCGGCCGGTCGAATACGGTCTAGCCGCAGAAGTTCAGATATTTCAACGGATCCAAAGCTCAAATCGGATCCGAATTTTCCGCATACACATATGATCGGAAATCCCCGCAGCTCCCGTACGACTCTCCATTGGAAATGAATGACTTCCGGTTTGACGGCTGTCGTTTGTCGTGTGCAGTGGAAAGGCGGCTTTACGCCCGTTTCACACATACTTGTCTCCGTCTGCAGTGCGTATGCGGTGCATTTTTTTTCCCGTACCCATGTTAACAGGTTCACACTGTACGCGGGTGCGGTCCATCGATCCGTTCCAGGTGCGGTGAGTATACAGCAGTGCAGAGATTGTTTCCGCACCGAGTCTTGCTGTGCTGCACCGCGCTGAATTAAAGTGGCAGCGCATTGTTCACATTAAAATAGACATAGATTGACAAGAAACTGTATTAATTTCATCATATACGCAAAATTACAGTTAACGTGTTCTACAGTTACTAAATTACAGGGTCAAGAAAAACAAAAAAACAATATATATTTTATAAAAACAAGTATTTATATTAAGTGAAGTCAAGAAAGACTGTTTTTTCAGGAAATAGTTTTTAAGTTCAACTTTAAATGTCAGGAGATAGATTGTTGATGTTACTGTTAAAAATACACTTCCAATAAAGTGAGTGTTGGCAAAACCGGTTGTCATTTTTATGTTGAGGTGGCGGGGGTGTTGTCGGCAACTGCTGAATGTAACTAATAAAAGTAACTTGTAACGTAACTTAGTTACTTTTAAAATCAAGTAACTTGTAAAGTAACTTAGTTAATTTTAAAATCAAGTAACTTGTAAAGTAACTTAGTTACTTTTTCAAAGTAACTGTGGCAACACTGTTTACCACTGATAATATGTGTAATGATTTAGAAGCTGTCTGCTAAAACCCATGCACACGAAACACACTTCACTCCATTGACTCAGATGCTGTGGGAACAATTTCATGATTTTCACTTAAAGTTGTCACAAGAACCATAACATTGTTATAAAATTTACTTGTCCAATAAAATCTTTTGAACAGTAATATAGGTCAGCATTCAGAACCACCACCTCAGTTCAATTGTTCTTTCTCCCACTATCAGTAATATATGTTTGTGAAAGATAAATTATATTAAAGTCGGCATGAGGGAAGTTGCAATAGGCTTTTCTTCCCTACACTCTCAGAAAAAAAAGGTAGAAAAGCTGTCACTGGGGCGGCACCCTTTCAAAAAGTATATTGTCCCTAAAAACTGCATATTAGTACCTTAAAAGTATATATTGCTACCAGAAGTGTACACATTAGTACCTAAATGGTAGCCTACATATTAGAACATTTTTAAAGGGTACAGTCCCAGTGACAGCTTTTTTACCATTTTTCTAAGCGTGTAACGTACACTCACTGGCCATGTTGTCATGATAGCATCACACAGTTGCTGCAGATTTGTCGGCTGCTCATCCATGATGTGAATCTCCTGTTCCACCACATCATAAAGCTGCTCTATTTGACTGAGATCTGGTGACATTTGAGTATGGTAAAAATGTCCTCTTAGAGAAACCAGTCTGAGATGATTTAAGTTTTGTGACATGGTCACGTTATCCTGTTAGAAGTAGCCATCAGAAGATCCCCCCCCCCCCCAATTCTGATGCTTAATTTAAAGGTGCTATATATAACTTTTCTACTAAAATGAATCCTTTTTTTATTGCCTGTGTGTGAAGGGGTTGTAATCACACATTACAATGATCCACTTGTCGAGTTTTGCTATTACCTCTGAAGGCCAGTATTCCTACAGTATTTCTATGTGAAGTCTCCGGGTCGGATTTACCGCGAAATCCAAATGTGACGTGCATGCACGCTCCGGAGCCTCTCTCCTTATATACAGTCTATTGTAGACGGTCAGGGAGTTACGTCCGGTTAAAGGCGCAAGTTTTTCGGCTTATATCTCGGTCAATCTTCATCAATATTCCCAAGACTCTAATTGTTCTTAGTGCTGGATGGGGCCTTTCGAACGAGCCCACCCCCGAGGTCCAACTCGCCCGGCTCCCCGAGTTATAGCCGTTGGAATTCGGGGGTCCCAGCGAACGGCGATCCGGTAGGGGGCATCCCCGAGGCCCGCCACTCTAGCGTTCGGGCAAGGGTCCCCCTGGGACCTCCTCCCCCGAATTTGAGCTCTCTGGGTCTTTGCGTTCCAGAGATACGAGCGATTTTCTTCTGAGATCGTGACGTCACCGGCGTCCGTGGTTTTCTGCTAATATCTCCGCGAAAACACCAAAAACTATGGAACTTATATGGTTCTTTTCAGCTCGACTAGATGGTCCCAACGAGCTTGGTGCTCGCCGAATCCGTCTAGTATTCGCCGAGATATTTGCGTAATAGACGGTATTGTCTATGAGTTCGAGCACGAGCGTTCTTGTAAAAATTGGTTGCAATCTGAAACATCACCGCTAGAGGCCGCTAAAAGTTACATAGAGCACCTTTAAACTTCAGCATGTCTACATGCATTGAGCTGCTGCCATGTGATTGGCTGATTGGATATTTGCATTATGAGGTGTACCTAAAAAGTTAAACAGCTTCACAAACAAGAAAAAAATGCAGGCAGTAACATCATCAAAGAAGATAATACAATAGATGTCGTTGCAAGAGAGAAGAGAAGTTATTTTGTTTAAAGGTTTATGAGAGCACATGAATATGAAATAAATCATGTGCACATACAAATATTTGAACAAATACATGCAATATTTCATTATAAAATAAGATGTCAATTTAGATTTCATGACTACTTTAAAAATTGAAGTTGCCTATTAAATCCCCATAACACAAATGCCAATGTAGACCACTGGATTCCAAACTTATTAAGACTGGTTACCTGAGGTGAAGACATCTCAAGCTGGGTGTAAAAATAGAAGGTGTGAAATAAGAACAGCTATCCGGTCAGGGGCCACTGTGTGACACACAGAAAAAGTCATATAGAGCACAAGTCCAATGGAAAAATGGGCTTGATAAACACCTCTGGGAAAACATATCCAGAAACAACACATGATAGCATGCTAAGACTGCAAACGCCACAAAATCTTGACATGAGATGAACCGTGATATTGCAGAACTGCAATCTGAGACTGCAATTCAAAACTTTAAAGCATGAAGAGACCCATGTTTATCTTATCAAATTTATTCTATGGACATTTTAAATGCACATTGAATTAAATGTTTTTAAGTTATGATACAAAGAAAAGACAGCATCCGAGAAGTTTGCTTCTATCTGCAAAATGTATATACAGGCAATTAGAGGCGAGCAAAACCTAAAGCACTGCATTATCTCTCTGCTGGATAAAAATGTAAACAATAGAAAATGATTTGCTTATTAACAATATCAATATGAAACCAAAAAGTGCACAAAACTGCACACAAGCGCCATGAGATTTTTTTTTTTCTCACCAAAATTCATTCTCATTTAAACATACAGTAAATGAACATACGAGAAATAACAAAAGTGTTAATGCTTTGTTTTTTGGTAATAAGAGACCAAATCTAAAAACTATACAAGAGGTAAATATAAATGTCTCAAAAGTGCTTAATTTATACATTTTAAGAAATAAGACATTTGCAGTCACTTTAAGACTTCAGAGGAAATCAATCATAAATGTCTCTAATACATTGAACTTTTAGCTACAACTCACAGGTACTAAAACACTGAATGTACTTGGGGGAGAGTTAACTTGATAGGGTTTAAAATTACATATTTTAAATTGGATGAAAGGAATTTAAAGAAGGTGTGTAAACATCACAACCATATCTCCAGTAACAAATGTGAATTGCAGTTAAAGATAAATTAGGTAAGAATTGCATGTGGCATCTAGGACATTTCAGGCTCTTTTTGTAATGAAGGGATTCAATTATAACTAAGGGGTAATATCCTTGTCACCTAACACATGTTCCTTTCTAAGTTTAAGTAACATCTGGACATAGAAAAATAATCGGATGTAAGTTAAATTTTCATAATTTATGATTTACAAATGGGACATTTTAGTGCAGATGATGCCTGTGTCCCAATCAATAAGAAAAGCATCGTCACCACAGAGTGTAGCCAAATACAGTAGAATTACTGGGTATTACTATAGGCCTAGACCTTATTTCTATGGCATCGCTGTTGAAGACTAATTAGCTGGTGAAGTAGATTTACTTATTGTAGAGTTTACAAAAGTTATCACAAGCATTGAAATGTTTAAAGCAGATGTCTTACCATATGTCCGGGAAGATTTTAAAACGAGCAGTTCATTCATAAATACTTAAGATTGCTGTGGAAATACAAAACGGAAGACAAAAGACAACAAGCGCAGGGGCTACAAAAGGTCTATAAAAGGCATGAAACAGCAACATCATAATAGTGATTTCATTTCCGCCATGAAATATTTTCCACCATATTGGATTTTTTGCAAAACCTACTTTTGCAAACTAGTCCTAGGTTTTTCGTCCAATAGGAACTAAACCAGTGCAGAAAGATTCAAGTTTGTTTGATGTGGGTGTGACCACTTTTACTTAAATGACTATGGCCCTGTCCCAAATGGCACACTTCATATTCACTTGTGGACTTACAATGGCCGCCGTGTGTCCATGTGTCCATTAAGTCCATAACACCGCATGGTGTCCCATTTGTCATTTTAGGTTTCTGAAGGTGCTCGTATGCACCGCCTTTGCAGCCGATATGCTCCATCGATGCAGACTTTTGCTGAGGCCGCGAGCTCTCCAGCAGACTTCTATCCAACAGTCAAAGCGACATTATGTCACGAAAGTGACGTAAGATTGAGAGGGCTTAGGGCTCCATGTGAGGCAGGGCCTATAACTATTGAATGGAAGGAGATATTGTAACCAAACCTGTGTATGGGCTCAATCTGACGTCAAACAAAACAATTGCGGTGCTTCTCTACTTCATGGCACAATAACAGGATTCACGAGTACACACTTACAAATAATCAGATAGAGAAAAAAGTATGTGTATTTGGCGAGCTGTCCGAGGGAAGGGCTCCGAGCTCGGAATTTGGCCCGAACCCAGAGTTCCCCTGTATTTCTGGTTAACCAGGCAAGTGTGTAGAGACAGGGTGGTGGCGGGATGGAGGCAACATAGGAACATAGTTGGCTATATATATATATATAAATATGCCTCCTCTCGTACTGATTGGATACTGTGATCGTACTGTGTTCCTACCGAAAATAAAATGTGGAAATGGCTCTAACTGCTCAACTGTAAACAAATACAAGGGTAAAACAACTTGGCTAAGTAATGACAAATACTGGGACATTTCTATTTGGGAACAAATAAGATAAAAAAAAATGTAAATAATAAAAAAAACAGTACTCCCAATAAATGGCATTCCAATGTCACATCATAGCAGTCCTGTGTAATCCTTTAAGCCGAGTTGTTTTTGGAGCATCTGTTGTTCAGTGCGTGCAGGTGATACTTGATTTTACACCCAAGGATACACCCAAGTCCATACTCCAAAGACATTGGCTGCCAGTTATACTATTGACTCTTTTAATGTCGCATTCTCTGAACTGCACAGGCCATGCATTGTGGGTGCAGATCGGAGGATCACCTCCCTTGTGAACTCCACTGGGATTATGAGTTGTCCCTGCGGTCGAGGGTAGGTCACTGATGCTCTATGCTGTGGGACCGGGGTGGGCTCAGGTGGCTGTCCATTTGACGGCATAGGCCTAGCCTGCAACTCAAGAGCCATGGCAAGTTCTGGGTTGCTGCCATACAAGGCATCCATTTTCCTTGCAATTAGCCCTTGGGTTTCAGGAGGTTCTTCATCGCCCTGACTACTAACTTTTCTCTTTGAGCGACGCATAAAGCAGGCATGGCGGATAGCACGTTTGAGGAGATGTCTACGGTATGTTCGTTGAACCGCAATGGCTGCTCGCTCTTCCTCCTTCCTCCTGAGAGTGGTGGTGATCGGCTCAAATGAGGCAGATGTGGGGTTGTTCATTATGAACTTGGCTTCAATGCTTTCCTTCATGGCAGCCATCTCGATGGTGTCGCCAAGAACCTCACGGGTAACTGCCAGAAGAATATCCAGACAGTGGATTTTGTCTCCAGTTACAATGGGCAGATCCATGGTGATTAGTTTGAGGCGGTTGGGTTTGGCAATTCGCAGAGGTTCCTGCAAGACATCGACAAAGTCAAACAAGCGGTTGTATTCGATGAACTGTGTAGCATCAACGTCAAACTTTTCCCATGTCTCGTCGAACATCGTAAAGTCATCCTCGCAGAGTGGGTCTCCACTCTCCTCTTGAGCAACATTGAAGTTCTCAAGAATGATGGCAATGTACATGTTCACAACCACCAGGAATGACATGATTATGTAACTGCAGAAAAACATGATGGCCATGCCAGGATTCCCACAGTTACCCCGAACGTCTGTACCAGGGTTCTCTATGTCAGGGTCACAATCTGGAGGGCCACTGTTCATAATAGGCAGCAGAAGCCCATCCCAGCCTGCCGAGGTTGTGATCTCAAACAGACAGATGATGCTACCGCCAAATGTTTCAAAGTTGAAGATGTCATCGATGCCTGCCTGCTTTTTCACATAGGCAAAGTTAGACATGCCAAAAATTGAGAAGATGAACATGATGAGGAACAGAAGCAGTCCAATGTTGAAGAGGGCAGGAAGTGACATCATCAAGGCAAACAAAAGAGTCCTAATGCCTTTCGCACCTCTGATGAGACGTAGCACACGACCGATCCTAGCAAGTCGAATGACACGGAACAAGGTGGGAGACACAAAGTACTTCTCAATGATGTCCGATAACATCAGGCCTTGGGAAAGAAGAAATATGGGTTATTATAAACAATTTATCGCAGTTACAGTAGGAAAGTATACACATAGGAGCACTTATAGAATGGTTAGTATCTAGTATATGAGAACCAGTATGATCAATGCTTAGATAGTCTATATAAAAAAAATCTGCAACAAACTATAATGGCATGATGTTCAATAACAATAACTTCTACACTTTTGCAGAACTCCAAAAATACAAATACTTACAGTATACATACATTTAAATGCAAGTTTTAGCTGAAACAAACAATGGTGAACGTGATTTCACCAAGTACCACATGTTCCTATGGTGGCAGTAGAACACCAACAAATTGTATTCCTTTTCACACAAATTATGATTACGGAGTAGATTATCGATTAAAAGACTTTTCACATGGTTCCTTGTTCAATACTCAAAACACTTTCCATAGTGCATGATTTGTACACACTTATCGATTTTGACACTTGCATCACATAACTAGCTCCATATTTATGGCTTTTCTGACATAGTAAACTTGCCCGGTAGCTCACCTGGTACAAGTCCCATGAAACATGAGATACAATAAAAGAGCTCAAAGACAGGAACAAGCCAAAGTGGCTTGGTTAAGTCAGAAAATAATTATTTGTCCTGTTTGCTTTTGCTCACGCTATTGGTTAGGTTTAGGGTACATTTAGTGAAGGTGCTACATTATTTTCAAACATGATAGATCATTAACCTTTTAGCACCACTGACTAGACATTTTATTTCAGAAAACGTGCAATGTAATAAAAAAATTCTAGATTCACGTTAATCAATTTTGTATAGAACTGAACGTGGTCTTCGCGCCACTTGGTTAAAATTTCACTTCGAATGTGCTGCGAAATGTGCAACATAATGTTATTTTGCAGGAATGTTGCCACAGGGATGTTTTTCCAACGAGCCTGGGTTTTTCTACACTTACCTGCTACAGAAAGGATGACCACAACAAAATCAAAGACATTCCAGCCAATAGTGAAGAAGTACTGTCTAAGCGCAAACATCTTAAGTACACATTCCCCTGAGAAGATGATGATGAACACCAAATTGATCAGGTATAGAATATCCTCTTTCTCAGTACTCTGGTCATCTGTCTCTATCATCATGGTCACCATATTGAGGCAGATGAGCACCATGATAAAGATGTCAAAGAACTGTTTTGAGATGAAGTCAAACACCATGCCCTGGATAATATTCTGTTAGAAGAGCAATATAGTAGATTAGTTTTTTTAAAAAGAGATTTAATGCTGATATTTAAATAAAACATTTTTTTGACAGTCAATTAGTTTTAATGGTAAAAAACAGCAATGGAAGATTGAATGCAAGTAAAATGGTTCATACTGAAGGCCGAGGGATAGGTTTTGCAGGTTTTTTGGAACCCAACTTCTTCATGGCATTGTAGTACTTTTTCTGTTCCTCTGTCATGAAAAGGTCTTTCCCTCCAAAGTGCAGAAGAAACAAATATTAATCATTCTTTCTGGTAAACAACAATTTAAACGTGCAACACAAATTAATTTGTAGGTTAGTTAAAAAATGTGATACTTATCTTTGACTTTTGCTGATTAAAGTTGTCAATAATGACACCGATGAAGAGGTTGAGAGTGAAAAAGGAGCCAAAAATGATGAAAATAACAAAATATAGGTACATGTAAAGGTTGATCTCATATGATGGCTGCTCTTCCACCTGACATGGAAAAGAAATAATGAATGCTCAGAATAAAGTGTCATTTTGAAATCATTATTTACTTTTGAGTTCTGTAGCAAAGGTTAAGAATAATAATCAATGCCACAACTTTGACGTCATGACGTTTGGTAACGAGAACCAACAATGCATAATGTTATTGACGTCCAACCTGTGCCATATGCACCATATTTGATTTGAGATTTGCACTGGATTTCTCATCAATTTTCTGTTATTTATGAGACAACGCTTCCCGCCATTGACGGAATTTTTTCTGCTTTCCGTGTTTTCACTGTTATACGGTAGGGGGCGCTATGACACATTTTCTGAAAAAGTACAGAATCTCCGGATCAAAACAAAGGCAAAAAAGAAGCAGAAACAAGCGATAGCATATGTAAGCAGATGCATTTGTAAAATAACGCGATCATCATTAAACAGCATATAAATTGAAACTGCCAAAGTAATCTAATGAAATGTAGACCCAGGACTGCCAATCAACACCTTGGGGTGTTGATGGACTAGATCTACTGAATCTAAGTTTTGATCATCGTCCCGAATCCGATCCAGACGTAGTCTTTGATAAAAGAGTGATTTTTCTAAGCTTTTTGCTCAAAATGTTTTTTAAATGAAACTAACCCACATTCAAGTGTTGATAAAAAAAGAATGCATTAAGCTAGAATATGTTTTTTTTTTTTTTTGAGCAGGCAGAAGCTCTGTTCTGATATTGCATGTTTAGATATTCCTACAACAAAATATTCTGGGGGCCATAAAAGTTTTGTGAAAATTATAAAAAATGCTGGCGCTGGCTGGCAACCTTTTTTTTTAAATGCTGGCAGGGAAAGAGTTAAATGTTTTGGTGGCTCGTTACACAAAGCTATTAATGACTTCAGAACACTTACACTATAGTGCAGAAGTTGTATGGACTACTTTTATTGTTCTTGTATAATGCATTTTTCATCCTTTTTAACAGCATACAGGGTTGAAAAGAAATGCGGGAGAGTATATAATGGCGAAATTTTCATTATTTAGATGAACTTTGTTTCATGAATTAGACAGCATGGTGCACCGTTCGTCTTTAAGCGAGGACAACATAACAGAAAGTTGTGTTGACTATTTATTGTTAATTCCCAAGCTCACAACTCACACTACATTATATGCATACAGCATTTAGAATTGCTTTGTTGAGCTGAGCTGAGCATAGTAAATGTAACAGTGGAAAGCCTGTCATTCACATACCTCTCTAGAATCCACTGCAGCATACATGATATCCATCCAGCCTTTGAATGTGGCCTATGTGGAGAAAGTATTTTCTGAATATCAGCATGTCAAGTTAAACGCATTGATTACATCTGGATTTGTACTGAATTACCTCTGTGTCCTCTGATGCAAAAAAAGAAAAGGACATGAAAATATATTCACTCTGTAAATATGCTTTAACCGATGCATATATCTTTCTAATGTCACAAAGTTGTGGAAGTTTTTTTATTCAATGTTACTCTTTTGAGTTCTGAATTTCTGTTTATTTTTATTTTTTTAAATAATATATTAAGCCTCCCCTCCCCCCTCAAAAGATCAAGCAATTTGATTCCTCATGATACAGGTATGGCTGTTTATGGCTGCATGTGCACCATATACTGTATAACAGACTGAACTCTGCAAGTAATGGCAAAACTTACAATTTGCAGTAGAGAGAGGTAGCCAAGACCCACGTTGTCATAGTTGACCTTGACATTAACCCAGCGCGCCTCATTGGTGTGCATCAGTGCCATGCAGTCACTCCTGTTGTTGACCACATCCATGGGAAAGCGTTCCTCTGTGGTGGTGTTGATGCAGTGGTAGAACTTTCCAGCAAATAGATTGACTCCCATAATGCTGAAGATGAGCCAGAATATCAGACACACCAGGAGCACATTGAAAATGGAGGGAATTGCACCAACCAGTGCGTTCACCACCACCTGTGTGGAGTATGAAGACAATCATGATTTATAGACAAATGAGTAATCAATATTTATAATAAATATTACTTTAAGAACAACTCAAAGTTAACATAAAAATACTAATTCAATTAGAGGAAATGTTCTGGGCCTTAGGATGATTAAAATAAAAAATGCTTCAAATTCTGTCATATCGTGCTTTAAATATTTTTTTTAATTACCTTAATTTCATACAAGTGTTGAAACCTTAAATACAGTATGGCAAGGTGGGTAACACTTTATTTGAAGGGGTGTGCATAAGACTGACATGACACTGTCATAAACATGACATAACACCTGTCATGAAACATGAAGGAGTCTTTATGAATGTTTATGACTGTTGTCATTAAGTGTCATTCGGTAAATTATGACACTTTTAATGCAAAGTTGACATTGTTTAAAATGTCTTTGTTATGACAACTTGACATTACCCAAGACAAAAATGTCTTGATTATGACAACTTGACATTAACAAAGACAGAAATGTCTTTGTTATGACAACTTGACATTAACCAAGAAATCATAACCTGTCAACCTGTCACAACTTTGGCCGTCATGACACCATTATAACTGTGTCATGAATATTACCTGTCCTCAAGTAAAGTGGAACACATTGTACTAGTTATAAAGATGTCATTACGGGTTATTACACAGCGAAAAGTTTGATAACTAGACCTGTTATGACATATTTGTGACAGGTTGACAGGTTATGATTTCTTGGTTAATGTCAAGTTGTCATAACAAAGACATTTTTTGTCTTTGTTAATGTCAAGTTGTCATAACAAAGACATTTTAAACAATGTCAACTTTGCATTAAAGTGTCATAATTTACCGAATGACACTTAATGACAACAGTCATAAACATTCATAAAGACTCCTTCATGTTCATGACAGGTGTTATGTCATGTTTATGACAGTGTCATGTCAGTCTTATGCACACCCCTTCAAATAAAGTGTTACCGCAAGGTGTCTCTATTTTTGAAACTTCCCAATTTTTGTGTCAAAATCAGAATAATTCTATTTAAAAAGTAGGTTTATTAGGCTGCTGTCACTGTAAGACCTGCCACACATGACACTGATCCCATTTTCACAACTCTTTATGTTCATTTAAGAATTTATTGAACTAACTTAATACTGGACAAAAATGGCTTTTTGGCATAATTTTGTGTGTTTTTGTCCCTTCAAGTGTGAAAGATAACTCAATGTCTGAAGCAGCTTTCTGTGCGCATGAGTCGTGTATGTGTGTGTGTGTGTGTGTCACACACACAGGAGATTCACAGACAGTGCGCCAATACCATCTTGTATTGTCATGCTTTAATAAGAGCGTGATTATATAATGTAATGCTAGCTAAAGGTCAGGATGACGGTGTCACAGAAAGCTGGCTGTAGAAAGCGTACGACGAAGGAGATGATGAAATACACAGTCTTTAATTAGCAAACTCAGAGGAGCATTCCCGTTCAACACAAACAATAACCGATGAGGACTGAACAGAACAAGGAGTATAAATACACACAGTCAAATAAGGACACTAAACAGGAACGCTGGACAGAGATTAACTAATCAGACACCACAGCAACCAATGAGAACTAATACAGACATGAAAGAAACAACTAAACAAAACATAATTGTGACAGATGGAAAGAAATACTGCGTTAATCGTGTTAATTTTGACAGCCCAAATTGTTTTGTGTTATTTAAATTACATTATAATAAATACCTTGTTACATATACCTGCAACATTTCAGCCATAAATTATAAATGTTAGCTATGTTCAGTACCTGTTTAGTGATATATCATATACACTAATGACACACTCTACACTATGCACCAAAAGTCTGTGTACACTATACATTCATCTGTGTAGTGTGTGAAATTTATAAGGTTATTTTGTAATTCAACATCGGGGCCTGATGCCTCCGTTACATAATTTATACTTTAAAACATCCTATTTATACTTAAAAACATCATAGAATAGTGCATTAGAACGCGAATCGGGATGCACCTATAGTAAGCATCGATGCTCCCTGGTTTTCACGTGTGCTGTGGGACATTTTTAGGGAGACAATTTTGAATTTTGCGATTGAGCCCTTAAAATGGCCGACTCCCTAATCAGTGTCCTGGCTACTGAACTAGGTAGCCAATTGAGAGTTCAGTTTTTAAGGTTTAACAAATAATTCTGAAAAAGTAGAAAATGTCATAACCATCCCATCATGCCATTAAAAAAGAAATTACACCACATACAGTATTCTATAAAAATTATCTTAAAGGATATTCAAAGTCAACTTTAGATGTTTATTCCAGAATTGAAGAATCACACAAATACACGTAAATGAAAAGAGAGTCATCTTTACCCTCATTCCCTCAAATCTGGACAGAGCTCGAAGGGGTCGAAGAGCCCTGAGTGTTCTGAGAGATTTGATTGGTCCCAGCTCAGAATAGCCCATTAAATTGGCTGTCAAACTGACCAGAGACACCTTAAATGAAACAACAGGTGAGCAAATCAGTACACACAAACTTTGGCATCCAACAGGTATTTGCTGATAAGGGTTAAGATGGTAATTTTACAGGTTAAACTCACATCCACAATGAGGAAGTCCAGCCAGCACCATGCATCAGTGAAGTAGGTCTTGAAACCGTATGCCACCCACTTCAGTAACATCTCCACAATGAAAATGTAAGTAAAGACTTTATCAGCATACTCCAGGATGATCTTGATCACTCTGCGGCGCTCAATGTTGATATCCTCAAAAGCCTGACAGAATGAAAACAATGATGCATCAAACAAGCATTACTGGATTTATAAGTTCCCATTTCAATAAAATAAAGCTAGGAACAGGGTTCATAAAGATCCTGTAAAATAAAATTCCAGGACTTTCAAGGTCTTTTCAAACTCTACTTTTTTTGGTTTCCAAGGACTGCAGTCAGAGATCTCATTTATCAGATAATATCTTTCTTATCTTTCAAATTCTAAAAAAGGTAAATAGATAAATAAAAAATAAAATAAAACAAAATGGTACAAATAAACTGCAGCAACCATTTGAAAGGATACTATGACAAAAATATCACAAATATAAAGATTTTTTACCCCCATGAATATATGATTGACCTGAAGAATGAAAGTTGTATCATATACTTGGATATGATAGCCATAGGATTGGCTATATATCAGATGGGCTGCAGCGTTAATTTAGTATGCGAAGATTCGTTTATTGATAAAATTAAACACTAATTTCACATTGTCTTTCAATAATTCAAGCACTTTCCAAGGTCTCTTTTCATAAATATGGCTGTTTTCAAGGGTTTTCCAGTACTTACATTTCAAAAAGTCAAATTCAAGCACTTTTAGCACCTTGGATTTAAAGGATTTAATTTGGCATTAATAACATAACTATAGTGCAGAGATACAGTAAGCATTGACAGACATACCAGTGCGCCACTGCTAAGGAGGATCATAAAGATGATGAAGGTCTCAAAGTAGTCATGCTCAACAATGGTGAAGCATGTTTTTCGCAGGTTCCACCACTTTTTCCCCCATCCTTCAGTGATGTCTACACTCAAACACGTAATTCGCTTAACACAACCTAGGTAAAAAGAGAAAAACATTATGACCTTGAAGAATCGGCAGTTTGAAATGGTGCCTTGAACATTAATATCCATTATGAGTACTGGTAAGAAAAAGTGAGATAAATGAAGCATGCATGCTCACCCTCTGTGAAACAGGACTCCGGCTCTTCAGGCGCAGGTTCTTCTTCCTCTTCGGGCTCAGGCTCAGGTTCTGGAGGTCGGTAGTCCACTGTGCTACAAACCGAAGAGTCGTCATCATTAAGAGTGGCCTGTGCAGCAAAAGATGTAAAGAAATGACAGAGAGCGAACAGCAGCATTGAAGGGAACAATTAAATAAACATCATGAAATTAAATAAAATAAATATATTTGTTGAATACATTTTATATGATACAAAACACTGGGTAACAGGGTTGCAGACTTAGTCTTAATTACTTATATTTAGACTTTACGTGTATATTTCCCATGAATTAAAAACATTTATTTGGTTAATAAATTCTCTTAAAAAAATTGATAACAGGTTTCTGTTGTAATAAGACGCTAAAATGTCTGCAGCCATTACTTCAGTCTTCAATGTCACATGATCGTTCAGAAATCATTTTAAGATAATTTCTTATTATTATCAATGTTGAACAGTTTTAGCTGCTTATTTTAAATTGTCTTTTTGAAAATCATGATACACAGCCATTCAAAAGTTTGGGGTAAGTAAGATTTGTTTATTTTAAAAGAGAAAATAAATAAATAAATACTTCTATTTAGCAAAGGCGCATTACATTGATCAAAAAAGACAGTATGGAATTATTAAATATTACAAAAAATAATATGTTATTTTTAGAAATGTTCTTTCTTTTAATCAAAGTTTCCACAAAAATGTTAAGCAGAACAACTGTATAACATTAATAATAAGAAGAAATGTTTCTTTAGCACCAAATCAGCATATTAGAATGATTTCTGAAAAATCATGTGACACTGAAGGCTGCTGAAAATTCAGCTTTCCCATCACAGAAACAAGTTACATTTAAAAATATTTTACAACAGAAACCAGTTAATTTAAATAGTAATAATATTTCACAGTATAACTGTTTTTACTGTATTTTTGATCAAATCAATGCAGCCTTGGTGAGCCTTGGCGTTAAAAAACCTTAATGTTTCCATAATACGCATGACGTGACCGTTTTCACAAATTTGCGTTTTGTAACCTGTTTTCAAAAGTAAGCATTTTCAGACTTCCAAAACACCATCTTTTTGTAAATGAACGACCAAAACACATAAAAAGTTTGATGTTTATAGTTAAAACGGTGTAGTGTAAACGCCCCCTTAAATACGCAGAGGAAGATAATTAACGGAACAGGAAACGAGTAAGAACTAATTAAAAACCATGACGACAAATCAATGAACCAGAACACAGGCAAAACAATGACAGGGAAACCAAATCATGACTCGAAACTAAACAGAACAAGACAATAAAAACTAAACAGAACGTGACTGTCACATTTCCTTTTTATTTACCATGGGGTGGGACAAGCCAAAATGACCAAAAAGCCTAAACACTCTCAATTATCAAGCAGTTTGGATTTTCTGAGCAATATGATGTCATATGACTCTCAGTTCTTGCGCATGGATCATGGCGCTCTCATGAACGAGGCCCACACAGAAGAAAATGAATAGTTGAATAAAGTCAAAAATTTGGGGTTTTTTTCTCACAAAAAGTATTCTCGGCGCTTTATAAACTTAAGGTTGAGCCAGTGTAGTCAACTGGACTATTTTAACAATGTCTTTACTAACTTTTCTGGGCCGGCAGATGCAATTACCTAGCAGCCTATATGAGGGAGTGATCCAGCTCTCAGATTTCATCAAAAATATCTTCATTTGTGTTCCGAAGATGAACGAAAGTCTTACGGGGTCGGAACAACATGAGGGGTAAGTAAGTACTGACAGAATTTTCTTTTTTGGGTGAACTAACCCTTTAAAACTCAATACTTTTCATGGTAAATTTGTAATAATTTCTAAACGATAATTTGTAAAGGCTTATCTAGCATCTAGAATTTGTGCCTTTAATGCTTTTTTAAAAAGTAAAGGCACACCACAGTGTACAGTATTCTATATTTTGATGGAAGGAGAGTGAAGTAGAGTTGATTGATAAGTTCTGACCCCTTACCTTTGTGTCCTCCTCATCAGAAGATTCATCGGAGTCCACTTCAACATCGGACTCAAAACGAGCAATGGGCACAGTCAGTGTTGGAGACAAAGAGTTGCTCAAGCCATCTGCCATTTTTCCCTCATCCAGGTGGTTTAAAGCATGTAGTTCAATGTCTCCTTCCACTCCTCCCTCATTATTGTCAGGAGGTTTCTTTCCTAGAATCTGTCCCACCATACTGGCGACGAAGGCTTTGAGCCAATCTATACCCCTGGTGATGCGACCAATGGCGATCTGAAGGTTGTTCATCTCACCATCGTCATCACCTCCAGACAGGTTATCCCCACTGAAGGAGCTGAGCAGCAGGGCCAGGAAACAGATTCAGCACCTGAGAAGTACAGGTAAGAATGAGCTTGGCAGGATATAGAAGACATTCCTGTAGCTAGTAGTAGAGCGGTGTGCTAACAATGCCAAGATCAAGGGGTTCACAGTCACACACATGATAAAATACATACGATGCAAGTCACTTTGGATAAAAGATGTTCTACTAAGTACTAAAGATGCTTGCCATGAGGAGGTTGACTAATTTTGAGACTGCAGAAGTTGAATTTGCGGAAACCACTGGAAGCATTTGTTGTGTTGAGCTATTTCAATTACTTTTGTTTGATATCATCATTGAATTCATTCTTTGTACCACATATGGAAGTGGCCCAAATCAGAATTGAAAAGATCAAATTCCGTCTGGTTTGTGCTGTTCAGTCATACTGTATACAGTATGAGCAAAAAAAAAAAAATTCAGATTTGGGCCACATTTACTTGCAGTCTGAATGAAGCCTCAGTAATAAAAGCTAGTTTCACAAAATCATTGGTTTCCAAGTTATACACAGGCAGGTTTATCAGGTTTAGGTAGGCTCTGTTTTAATGAAGTTTCATTAAATATATCTTGTCTGGAAGCCTGAGGCAGGGATGCTATCTTTAGGATCTAAGCACACTAGATTTAGCACATAATTACAGCAGCCATGTTCTCATTTACACAGGCTGAGAAATATTAATAAAATAGAGAGAAGTCAGACAGGTATAAACGCAGAATGTTGTTGGTTCATCTATGATCAACAAATCTTGGTTTATATGAACATACGAAAAGCATCAAAACCAGTCATACTTTTATGAAGATGCATTTATATCATTCCAAGAAAAAAAGTTGTCAGGCTTATTTTATGAGAATCAAGTCATATAATTGTATCCCTATCAGTTTTTTTTTCTGATGTCACAGTATGGTTTATTTTGTAATATTAACTATTCCACTGATGCAGTACTTAAAATATTTTTGAAACTTAATTTGTCAGGATATGTGGGTGTATTTAAAGCTCCAAAACAAGAATACATCATTACCAATTTATTTTGCTTAGTCAAGTTACTTAATACTATATTAATCACAATAGTGTCATGATGCTATATTAATACCGAGCACACATTATTTGGCACTCAGTCACATCCTAGTGCAAAATGCCCAGACCATTTGACAACATATCAGCCTAATGTATGAAATACATCAAGCTTCCTGAGAAACACACCAGTAGAAGCAGGTGCTGTGATTTTCACATTGCACATCAGAGTTACATGCCAAATGAGGCCACTGATATTTGGTTTCCAGTGTTACCCTCCTCTAGCAAACCTTTTTCATCCAGCCCACTAAACTTAGAGTGCAGATGCAACTCATGCCAGTTCTCTCAATGCTCTATGACTTATTTGCCCTCCATCACGTGGTGTCTTCTAACCCTTTTAACATACAAATGTAAAAAATAAAAAATAAAAGTTATTCAAATTTAACATTGGAATTTACATTTAGGATTAGGCTATGTCCCTCTGTCTGTTCCCATTGGCATCTAACAATATTTTTCCCAAAATACGGTAAAGTTTGAAGCACATCCTTTGACAAACAGAACATTCAAAACAATGCTGTGTGCTGGGCTAACCGAACTGTGATGGGCAACATCACGACTACAGTATGACAAGAAAAAACTGGTATGCTTGAGCATTCTGTCCTTTTTAGGGTTACATCTTGTGACATCATGTCCCGTTTTTGGTCTGTTTGCATGTCTTTGGTCCGTGTTACATTCATATTTCCTTCGAACTGCACCAGAGTTTGTTTGGAAGCGGAACAAGACCCATCTTTTCAACGGACTCGGTCAACATGGTTGTTGCGCACCAGGCAGCTTTCAAATAAATTGCACTAACAGAGGAATCGGACCAGGGTTCGTTTTAACCGAACCAAACATGCCCTGTGTGAACACACCCTAAATTTGCAACTACATGCTGCCATTTAAAAGTTATGGGTCAGTAACAGTAACAAGAAGTTGTCATTATTCACAAGAATCATAATGATCAAATTTGACTATTCACGCCACAGACAGATGCAAAGCATATTAATAATAAACTCAAAGATCCCAAAAGGGGATCAAGAAACATGGATAGAGGATTAACCACCATAAATGACAACGTTCAAAAGACAAGAAAAGGATCGACTATAACCCAGGCTTAAATACACACGGAGAACAGACAGTGAAACCCAAACAAGACCCCGGCTGGACAAATTAACTCATAATGACTATTTGAAGCCATGGAGACGCTGGACAAATCAGGAGCCATAATGGAGCTGGGAGCCAGGCGGCGGCCGGTCAACTTCAGGAGGCCAGGGGGAGCGTCCTTCGGGTGGCCAGGGCGGAGCCGTCCCTTCAGGTGGCCAGGGCGGAGCGTCCCTTCAGGTGGCCAGGGCGGAGCCGTCCCTTCAGGTGGCCGGGCGGAGCGTCCCTACAAGTGGCCAGGGGGAGCCGTCCCTTCAGGTGGCCCGGGCGGAGCCGTCCCTCAGGTGGCCGGGCGGAGCCGTCACTTCAGGTGGCCGGGCGGAGCCGTCCCTTCAGGTGGCCAGGGCGGAGCCGTCCCTTCAGGTGGCCAGGGCGGAGCCGTCCCTTCAGGTGGCCAGGGCGGAGCCGTCCCTTCAGGTGGCCAGGGCGGAGCCGTCCCTTCATGTGGCCAGGGCGGGCCGTCCCTTCAGGTGGCCAGGGCGGAGCCGTCCCTTCAGGTGGCCAGGGCGGAGCTGTCCTTCAGGTGGCCAGGGCGGAGCCGTCCCTTCAGGTGACCAGGGCGGAGCTGTCCCTTCATGTGGCCAGGGCGGGGCCGTCACTTCAGGTGGCCAGGGCGGAGCCGTCCCTTCAGTGGCCAGGGCGGAGCTGTCCCTTCAGGTGGCCAGGGCGGAGCCGTCCCTATCAAGTGGCCGGTGGAGCGTCCCTTCAGGTGGCCCAGGGCGGGTTAGCCCGTGACCCTTCAGGTGGCCGGGCGGAGCCGTCCCTTCAGGTGGCCAGGGCGGAGCCGTCCCTTCAGGTGGCCAGGGCGGAGCCGTCCCTTCAGGTGGCCGGGCGGAGCCGTCCCTTCAGGTGGCCAGGGCGGAGCCGTCCCTTCAGGTGGCCCGGGCGGAGCCGTCCCTTCAGGTGGCCCGGGCGGAGCCGTCACTTCAGGTGGCCAGGGCGGAGCCGTCCCTTCAGGTGGCCAGGGCGGAGCCGTCCCTTCAGGTGGCCAGGGCGGAGCCGTCCCTTCAGGTGGCCAGGGCGGAGCCGTCCCTTCATGTGGCCAGGGCGGGGCCGTCACTTCAGGTGGCCAGGGCGGAGCCGTCCCTTCAGGTGGCCAGGGCGGAGCTGTCCCTTCAGGTGGCCAGGGCGGAGCCGTCCCTTCAGGTGACCAGGGCGGAGCTGTCCCTTCATGTGGCCAGGGCGGAGCTGTCCCTTCAGGTGGCCCGGGCGGAGCCGTCCCTACAAGTGGCCCGGGTGGAGCCGTCCCTTCAGGTGGCCCGGGCGGAGCCGTCCCTTCAGGTGGCCAGGGCGGAGCTGTCACTTCAGGTGGCCAGGGCGGAGCCGTCACTTCAGGTGGCCAGGGCGGAGCCGTCCCTTCAGGTGGCCAGGGCGGAGCCGTCCCTTCAGGTGGCCAGGGCGGAGCCGTCCCTTCATGTGGCCAGGGCGGGCCGTCACTTCAGGTGGCCAGGGCGGAGCCGTCCCTTCAGGTGGCCAGGGCGGAGCCGTCCCTTCATGTGGCCAGGGCGGAGCTGTCCCTTCAGGTGGCCAGGGCGGAGCTGTCCCTTCAGGTGGCCCGGGCGGAGCCGTCCCTACAAGTGGCCCGGGTGGAGCCGTCCCTTCAGGTGGCCCGGGCGGAGTTGTCCCTTCAGGTGGCCAGGGCGGAGCCGTCCCTTCAGGTGGCCAGGGCGGAGTTGTTCTTTCAGGTGGCCATGGAGGAGACCTCCCTTCAGGTGGCCACGGCGGAGACCTCCCTTCGGGCGGCCACGGCGGAGATGTATAGCCCCCCCCCAAAATTTTCTTGGGAGGAGCTATGGGTTTAGGCTCAGGGACAGGCTCAAGCAATTCGATGGATGGCTCCGGCTGTTCGGAGGAAGGCTTTACTGCAGGTTTCACCGGAGACTCTGGGGGGCTGGTCTCGGCGGGACGAGACTCTGGAGGGCTGGTCTCCAGCGGTGAGGAGGACTCGGCTGGACTTAGGGTGGAAACATGTGGCTCAGGAGAGAATGGAGCTGAGGTAGCCGACAGGGAGGCATGTGCGGCCCAGACACACATAATAGCAGCAACATACAGGGAAAGGGTAGCCTCTTCAACCTCAACAGAACAGACATGAAGAGCAGACTGCTCAGGGGTGGCCTCCCAAATTCGGGGAACGCAGGAAGTCCTCTTCCTCCTCCGTTTACGAGAGCGAGGGGGTGCTGCAGCGAATGAAGACTCTGGGTCGACTGTGCATGCGACTGGCCCTGGATCAGCTGGGCAGGCGACTGGCTCGACTGGGTAGGCACAATGCGCGGGTTTGGCAAAAGCAGCACACTTGCGGGCCCCACGGACAGACATAATGGCTGGATCAAACATTTTCGACGCCAGATCAGCGCTATTCGAAACCAGCTTACGTGCTCTTGACCAGGAGATTCCCGCGACCAGTCCGTGGCGGATACGGGGCTCCTGTTTGGTGGATCTGGCTGAGCTGACATGAAGAGCTGGCTCGGCAGGGCAGATGACAGGAACTGGCTCAGCTATTTTTGGATCAGCTGGTGTTACTGTGAGGGAAGAATCACAAACCCAAAGAGCTCTGTCCATAAACTCAGCAAAAGGTCGATTTAAGTCTTCGAGCAGCAGTATCTGGGCTAGTGGATCATCCAGTCCTCTCCAGAACCGCTGCTTTAAGAACTCTTCCTCCCAGTAAACGTCCTGATGCAGATGCAGGTAAACTTCAACAAATTCCTCCAGAGAACTCCCATTCTGATCAAACAGAAAAGCATCCATCGCATCGTCCTCCATTTACTTCTTAGGTCACACAGAGAACAGATCAGTGAAACCAACAAGACACGGCAGGGACAAATTAACTCATAATGACTAATTAACAGGACAGCAGGTGACAGGGATAACATTGAAACACACATGGGCAAACACTAAACGTGACACAGTAAAGATATTTCTAATGTTGCCAAATATTTCAGTTTCAAATAAATGCTGTTCTTCTGGACTTTCTATTCATCAAATAATTCTGAAAAAAAGTGTCGGTTTCCAAAAAAATATTAAGCAGCTCAACTGTTTTAAACTTTGATCATAATAAGAAATGTTTCTTGAGAAAATTCAGCTTTGCACAACAGTTAATTTAATTGGTAATAATATTTCATAATATTATTGTTTTTACTGTATTTTTTGGTGAAGTAAATGCAGCCTCGGGGAGCATAAGAGACTTTAAAAAAATAAGAAAAATTTAAATCTCACCAACCCAAACTTTTGAAAGGTTGTATTTTCTTATTTGCATTTAGCATTCCTTACTTTCAATGACCTTATCAGAACAGGAGCTGCGACATGGATCTTGAACTTCTATCGCTGTGTTTCTTAGCTGTCCATGTTTGTTTCTAGTGCGCCAAGACATTCACTTGAGCTGGGTCTTAGCACACAGCCAAGATCAAAACCGTTGCTTGCTGGCTGCAGTCATATGTAAATAGAGGACAAAACTAAACATGTAGCTGTGGCTTGCAATGCCTGTTTGTCCAGAAGACAAGTGCAGTAGAGGGTAAATACGAGAAGAGTGTGCGTGCGTGTGTGTGTGAAATGTATGTTAGCCATTGGTCGTGTTGGGTAATAATAGGTTTGCTAGCTCGCTAAGTCAGGCCATTTCCTTTTCTCTCTATGTATAACCTGAGAGGAAGTGTATTCAGACAGCAGCTCCGGTAATTATGCGCACAGCTGCTAGCAGCTCATCTGTATCTCCTTGTTCTGTAACAACACATGAAGTTAGCAGGCTAGTTTTAACTTAAAAAGCCAAGTCAAGTACAATTTATTTGAATAGAGCTTTTCACAACATACATTGATTCGAAGCCGCTTTACATTTACCTGCCTACTTCCACCAGAGCAGCGGTGTCTTTAGCCATTTTCAAGAAACCGCTAAAGAAATCTCCTTCGTAAACACTTGAACAAACGAGCACACTACTGTACCTTCACCTTAAAAAAATCCTTGCTGCATGCACTGTGCTAAACTAAGTGAGAATTATCTCAGCACTTATTCTATTGTTGCTCTTTAGTTGGATAAATTGCTTTGATTGTTTTTCCTCTTTTGAAAGTCATATATTGTGGATAAAAGTGTTTGTTAAATGAAAGTTCTATGTAAATGTAGAGCTGGGCGATAATATAGTTTACATTTTGCGACAACGCAATCAATCAAGCAGATTAGCTATATAGTATGTATCGCTTTATGATAATGTATTGTATGCGGATATTGTTTCAAATATACCATACTGTGATGTCAGGATATATGTGTAACGTTGGGTTATGTTCATGTCTTTAACTTTGTAATTCTTGCTCACTGTCTTGAGCTGTGTTCAAAAACATCCCCTATATGCTCATTCACTATTTCCTACATTACTCTATTAATAAAGTCCACTTGAAGTGAATAAAACGAGTGAGCGGATTCAGACACTGAGTGCGCTGGAAGGGCTACCGCTTTTGCATATTTTGTGCTGTAATTCTGTTTAATAATCATTTGAAACTTAGCAAACTGGCAGCTCCAGTAGTAATGAGTAGATTTATCTCGAACTCTGTTTAGGGCTGCATTTAACTCCACTTTTAGGCAGATACATAGACAACAACGCAACACGATTTTGATGTCACAGCAGATTTTCTTCACCCCACACAACTCTAGTGTATGATATTGGAGTTGTTTTGATAACCACATAATACTTCTAGCTACCTTAAGCTTTACACAGTTTTAGTTTATTGTATTGTTATCATTTTTGTTGGCCTTTTCACACAGGCCTATAGAATGGTGCGTAAAAGGAAAAAAAGGGGGAAAAAACTGTAAATCAGCTCCATTGCAGATTCCAAGTGATCAAGGGCTTAGGGCGTTCAAAACACATTGCAAGGGTTCCGCCAGTAGTGTGCACTCATGCAACGTTGGCGAGGGAAGGGCATACAAAATTTGACTTTAAGGATTAGTTCACTTTTTAAAAAACTTTTGCTGATAGTTTACTCACCCCCATGTCATCCAAGATGTCCATGTCTTTCTTTCTTCAGTCGAAAAGAAATGAATGATTTTGATGAAAACATTCCAGGATTTTTCTCCATATAATGGACTTTACTGGCCGTCAAAACGGTTCAAGGTCCAAATGACAGTTTCAGTGCAGCTTCAAATGACTTCAAATGACAAATGACAATACCAGACGATGAATAAGGGTCTTATCTAGCGAAACGATAATTTTCATCGTCTGGTATCGTCATTTGTCATTTGAAGTCATTTAAAGCTGCACAGAAACTGTCATTTGGACCTTGAACCGTTTTGACGGCCAGTAAAGTCCATTATATGGAGAAAAATCCTGGAATGTTTTCATCAAAATCATTCATTTCTTTTCGACTGAAGAAAGAAAGACATGGACATCTTGGATGACATGGGGGTGAGTAAATTATCAGCAAAAGTTATTAAAGGGTACCTATTATGGCATTTAAAATGTTCCTAATATTGTTCTGGGAGTCCCCAACAACAGTTTTACATGCATGCAATGACAAAAAACACTTTTGTTGTCTTATAATATGCATTTATTTTTACCTGATTTGCTCACCGACTCCCTAATGATTCGTTTGACGACTCATTTGTCCAAACCCCTCCTTTGCGTGACGCTAATCGGCGGTGATTGGTCAGATGACGCAGTCAGTTATATTTTGCGTTAGCCCAAAGCTTAAACATATTGATAAAGCACTGCAGTGCTACAATACGCTTCACATAATTTCACATATTTCAAAAAAACAAAAAAAACAAAAAAAATGACATTGGAGACCTAGAAGCTGCTGAGCGTAACTCTCACTCTCTCTCACACACACACACACACACACACACACACACACACACACACACACACACACACACACACACACACACACACACACACACACACACACACACACACACACACACACACACACACACACACACACACACACACACACACACACACACAAAAGCAACAATTATTAATAGTACTTACAGGTTGTGATTCGGAGGAGGAAGCTGATCTAAATAAACTTGGTATTGAACCTTCCTATATCAGCCGACTCGCGAATCCACACTTGAAAGCATTTGTGTTTGTGAAGCGATCGTCATTAAAATAACGCGAACACAGCTCAAGGTGGCTATACTTGTGTGGTATAGTTGTAAATATAAACTCTAGCCACTGAGTCTTCACATGCTTGTCCCTGGGCAGTGAAAAAAAAAGTTTGCTTTTGATTCGCACTTCAGAACAGCGTCTCGTCGACATGTTGTTGTCAGGTTTCTCTGTCTGCTCGGCGCGCGCACTGAGTGGGCGTGTCGAATTCAAATAACTTGTACAAGTGACGTACGAAAGTTAGAGAAAAAGCATCGTTCGTCTATCGATTCATATCAGCGACTCAGAGTCGACTCTTACTTTTGAGAGACAATAACTTTGTATACGGTGAACTTTCATATTTAAAACTTTACAGGATGTTTTTGTTCACTTAGATCTATGTTACACACTACATGAAAGGTAATTTTCAAAATTCCATGATAGGTACCCTTTAAAAAGTAAACTAATCCTTTAAATGCAGTCATGGAAAATAGCATAGCAATAGCAATAGTATAAACCTTTAAAAAAACTTTTGCCCCCATGTCATCCAAGATGTCCATGTCTTTCTTTCTTCAGTTGAAAAGAAATTAAGGTTTTTGATGAAAACATTCTAGGATTTTTCTCCATATAATGGACTTCAATGGGACCCAAACGGTTCAAGGTCCAAAAGACATTTTCAGTGCAGCTTCAGTGCAGCTTTTTATTTTATTTAAAATAAATAAAAAAGTTTAAGTTTTATTAGCACAAATGCTCGCCTTGCTCTGTTCTGTGATGCACGTCCGTGACCTTTTCAACGTAATTGCTTATTACGTAAAGTCACATGAACGCGCATCACAGAACAGAGCAAATTATCAGCAAAAGTTTTTTTTTAAGTGAACTAAAAATTAAACACTCCTTTAATTAAACACTTTATATACCTGTAATATATGTTCTACCCACATTGGAGCAGCGGTTTGGAAAATGGATGGACGATTCAGCTGTGGTTGTCACAGGTCATGAATTCACTGTCTCTCTTTCTGCCTGTGTGTGTGTGGTGTGTGTGTGTGTGTGTGTGTGTGTGTGTGTGTGTGTGTGTGTGTGTGTGTTCTTACGGGCAGAAAGAGAGACAGTGAAATTCATGAACCGTGACAGTGGTGCATTATTGGATTAGGTACTGTAACTCGATAACGTTCACTACAGTTTCGGACACCACTACAAATGGCTCTTCGCTCAAATAGTGCCCTGTTTAAGGGTAAAGGGGACACAGCCGTAGACTTCTTGGTTTCTTACTCAGTATTTTTTTCTGGTTTACTGGTACAATATCTAAACATTCTTAAATCAAGATACATTTTCCTTGAGATGCAAAATTTATCAAATTTTATTCAAGTTTATGCTTAAAACAAGAAAAAATATCTGAAGAAAATAAACTTAATTCAATGGGGAAACAAGATTATGTTTCCTATTCGATTGACAGACATTTTCTTTCTTGTTTTAAGCATAAACTCACTTCATTTTAATACATTTGTCAGAAAACAAGACTTCATATCTTAAGGCATATTCCTTCTCAAGTAAATGTATCTGGATTTAAAAATATTTAGGTATTTGTACTGGAAAACAAGATAAAAATACTAGGTAATAAAATACTTTTTTGCTAAGAAAATCTTCATTATACCCTTGATTAAACATTATAATAAAAAAATCTGATTTCAGCATTTAAGAGACATTTAAAGAATTTTCCCCATTGAAATTTAGCAAATGGTTGTACACTATAGGCTGCCCTACATATGAAAGTTGAAATGTTATGACTTATTAACACCTGGTTACACAGAGGAATCAGATGCTAACTGATGTGCCACATGAATGTCAACAACAGCCGGCCTGCCATCAGCTGTGCTGAAAATCCTTTGGGTTTGGCTTGGTTGCTATTCTAAAGCTTCAGATCAGGACAGCTTCAGGCTAACAGTTTATAAAGATTAACAGCTTAGCAGTGGCAGCCGATGTAATAATAATAATAATAGTGATGTTCCCTCTCAGTGCAAAGGAAAATAATAGCATATCAGAGCAGTGCTGTACTGAAAGCTTTCTTGCACATGCAATATCAGATATCCGCAGCTGTCTTTTTACAGAACACTTCTAAATGAAGATTCGTCAAATCAGCAAAGTTTTTTCTGTCAGAATTGATTCTTATCATGTTTGTACAATCTCCGCTTCACTTACCACAAGGTTTCCAATGACCATGACCATCATGAAGACTATCAAACACATGTTTGCTCCCGCCACCTCCATGCAGTCCCACATGGTCTCGATCCACTCTCCACACAGGATCCGGAAGACGATGAGAAAAGAGTGGAAGAAGTCGTTCATGTGCCAGCGGGGAAGCTCACAGTCCTGAGAGATCTTACAAACACAGTCCTTGTAGCTCTTGCCAAAGAGCTGCATGCCCACCACAGCGAAGATGAAGACGATGATAGCCAGGACGAGCGTTAGGTTCCCCAGGGCACCTACTGAGTTGCCGATGATCTTGATCAGCATGCTAAGGGTGGGCCAAGATTTAGCGAGTTTGAAGACACGTAGCTACTTCCAGCACACCCGTCAGAGATGGGCACAAACATACACATAGAGACACAATTACATACAAAGTTAAACCACACACCATTTTTATGTGGGGTTGGAGTATTTCATGAATTTGAACAGGTTAAAGTGGACATCAATCACACAAACCATAATCGAACAGAGGGGTTGAGATTCAGACTTACCAAACGAAAGGACCTGAGAACGGACAATCCCTGAACATTGGCCAGTCCCAACTCTACCAGACTGAGTGTGACAATGATGCTGTCAAAAATGTTCCAGCCCACCTGGAAGTAGTAGTATGGGTCCAAAGCAATAAGCTTGAACACCATTTCAGCTGTGAAGATTCCTGGTAAATACCTTAAAGAATAAGATTTTTAATCTTCTGTGAGATGTAAGGAAACATAAACGGTCATTTTCAAGGTACACTATGTAGCTCTTGGTGCTCTAGCGTCTCAATAAACAAAACTACATGTATATGACGAGTCACGCAGGTACTACGGTTGTTGTCCCACTCGGTTTTAAATAGTCTGAATATAAACACTTATTATAGGCATACAGTAGTCATTCAGGATAAGACAAAATCACGGTTTGGAAGATGGATTCATGATGGACTCGCTCATTCTATAAATACATTTTGAACAAAAAAGTTACATAGTGTACCTTTAAAGGGATACTCCACCCAAAATTAAAAGTTCTCTTATCTTTATCAACCCATACCACGAAATGATAGGTGTGAAACAGTACTATTTAAACTTTTAAACAATTAACAATCGCTTCAGGCAAACTGTCACATGGGATGCATGAGGTGAGTAAATGATGAAAGAATTTCATTTTGGGGCAGAGTATCACTTAAATACTAATAATGACCAAAATTAACGACCTGATTGCTTTGCTGTTATTAACAGTTGCTTTGTCCTGATGCTAATGCCTACACTTAAATGACTTTAATAAAATAGGAAAGCTTTTGTGTAGAGCTGAGCCCAGAAAGGGAAGATACACACATTCAACCTATTACATTTTCTGTTCACAGTGATTCTGATCTTATTGATTTAAGGCTTCATGCTAGATCAAGCTGCAAAAAAGTGCTGGTCAACCAGCATGGCCCTGGTTAAGCTAGTTAAGATGACTGGTAGGGACATCAGCATAGGGACCAGCATCCAAAACACAGCTATGCATTATGATATATGCTCTATCTGACATACAGTATGCAGTAATAATCCTCAAGATTATTATTTCTACAGAGTTTTGACAGTAATCCAGAAGTATTGATGTAACACTAACCAAGTTGCCCACTGAGAGAACGTGTTCGAAATCCGGACTCATTGGGTAGTGCTCCATGGCCATGAAAAGTGTGTTGAGCACAATGCAGATGGTGATACCTAGATCAACAAATGGGTCCATCACTACAAAATGAACCCAATTCTTAAAGAGGATCCAGGGAGCCCAGCAGTCCCATTTAAGGAAAATATCAGCGAATTTATACCAGCCTGGGGGACAAGGCCTCTGAGCATCTTCAAAATCTGGTGAGACAAAGAAATAGAGAAAGTGATATTGAAAACAATTTTTTTAATTTATAGTGGTAATATCATTAAGAGCAATGGTTCAGAGTGTGACAGCAACAAGCTCTGCCAGTCTAAAGTCAGTCCATGGCCCTGAAATAGCCCAAAGATTAGCACCACTCTGATTCAGTTAACAGTTTTATCTCTACACATAATGTGACCTTTGCTTGGTAGAAATCTCTAGCTGCAGACAATGACACACTAAAACAGTGCTGTCACACACCATGGCACACTCATCTAGAAAATTGCTCTTTATATTAAAATTCAAGAACATAGGGTTTATAAAAAGTCATTTATAAAAAGTGTATGGATTTTAGCGTACGACACTCTAAATTCAAATCTGAGGATACACTAAAATCGACACCAATGTCACATCAGTGTCTAAGCCGACACAAAGCACTTTTCCTTGTGGCAGAGAGTCGAGAACTGCAGGTATCTGGAACTTTAAGCAATTCTTGCAGCTCGTCGCACATCCAAGGATTTGGATGTGACTGGTGATCTTATATGTTAATGACATTCATTAGGAGCCGTTTACATGTCGGAGACTGAAACCATTCAGCTGCGCACAATTTCAAAGTAATTTACGATTTTTGTGATTACGTGAGTACGTTTGTTCTCAGAATCACACGTACGCACATTGGAGAAATAATCGTAAGATCAAAAGTAGGACAGTTTCTACGCAACATTTTATAAATGAAGCCCCTAGAAAATGCCTGTGGGTATTTAGCATGTCTTTGATGTTTTAACCAGATCATTACAGAATGTCTTGAAAACCATGCTTTCCCAAAACTAAACAAAAATGTAATTTATGGTTATAAATGTATTATTTTTTGAGCCTGTGCATTGATGGTAATATTAATAACTTTAAAGCACAATTTTGTTTACTTTTGTATAATAAACCATTTTGGTACTGTGTTGGGACACCACTTGATGTTCAACACAAAGCCCTGACATTCTGGGACACACAACTCTAAAGGCTTCTAGACATGCTCCTCGTTGACAATAGCTACTTAAAGCTACACTGTGTGATTTTTACCCCCATCTAGCAGTGAAAAGGTGTATGACATTCCAGTGAATATTAGTTTCTGTTCCTCTGAATTCAGATTTCGGTTTAACTCCTACGGTGGCCAATGTAGTCCAAGATTAACATGGCTTCCAGTTCGACCTCGTCCATGAGTGTTCCTTCAAGTGATACGCGAAAGGCAAGCTGTATGTCCCTCTTTGGCTAATGTACTTTCAAGATGGAGGGGCAACATGGCGACCGACATTAGAACCCCTTACCCGTATGTATTTTCAATGGCATATTATACACTCACGAGAATACTTTATTACTTGAACGAAGTAAGTATACATTAATGAGCACATATATTTTTGAAAGAACTAAGTGTTTTCAGCTAAGAATAAACTAAAAAATGTTACACAGAGTAGCTTTAATGAGGTATCGGAAGGAACATAATTTTAATTTGCAGTTAATAAACTCTCAAGGAGTTTCTTCAAGCTAGTACCCTCCATCGTGGCAGTGAGCACACTGATGGCACTAGCTGTTCTCTTGGAGAGTTTAGGCTGGTCCAGATACTGCATGCTGTGTTTGGAGCTCATGGACTTGTCATCATCTTCAGGCGGATCTCTTGTGAGTTTCTCTTGTGATAACTGGAGGATAAATGAAACAGTATGCATGTCAAAACAATGTAGAGTGAAGAGATTCTAATTTTCTAATTTACAATTTCTAAATGACTCGAAAAAACAGACTTCTATTTATAATTCAGTTATTGCTGTATAATGAGCATGATGGCATGCATCAAAACATCATTAAGATCATATGAAACATACAGTATGTTGAAACTTTTGACTGGTTGTGTATAAATAGTACAGTAATCAGGGGTTTAAAAAGTAAATTGTAAAAAGTACAGTAACGTTAACGTTAACTTACGTTAACGTACATATACTGTCAAATTAAAAGTCTATGTATCTACCAAAAAATACTTGAGTAATGATAAAATAGTATCTAAGTTTATTTGTACCTAAGTTATTAAAAGCTGAAACATTAAACTTAGGAAAACAAGAGGTGTAATCTTTTATCCAAAAATTACTATTATTTTCAATTCAATCAAATAAATTTTTTCTCAGTTTTCTGACTACATAAAACTCTACAACACAGCAGATGTTAAAGTAAACCAATATCCTGTAACCTATTAGCTGAATATTTTCTTTTTTTTTCAGCAGATGATTATACAGTGGTTTGACATTTGAATATAGTGATTTTTAGACTAATAATCAAGACTAATCATGAACTGTGTTCACACTTTCAAGTTCGTCCTTCTACAGTGATGGTTATTACAAAAACACATTACTATATACCCAAAAATGTACTCACTTTTGATTTTTATTTTTAAATAATTGAGAAACAATTTAAGTCATATGACACATGTACTTTGTAAAGATGCACGATTCTGGATAAATGTAGAACCATGTTTTTCTTTTGTGTCATTCAGAGTCCACGATTCTCCCACGATTTTCCCATGATTCGGAAAACAAACAACTAAACAAAATAACGTAATTTACTAGAGGTTCTGACAAAATGTTAATTAATCTGAATTATTTTAAAAACTCGGTTTAAATGAATGATTCAATGACTCACTCATAAATACTTCAGTATCTTCAGATACTTAGCATCTTTTTTGAATAAATGATTCACTGACAGATACATTTTTTAACAGTCAATCATTGCCATCTGGTATAATTGTTATTTGAAGTGCCAAGTTACTTTTTAAAAGGTAATTTGCTCTATTTCGATCACTTCTGTAGACATCAGTGTTTTATCCGAATTATAAACTTTTATATCAGGACTTCAGTGATGATAAGAATATTGGTAACACAGAAATAATACTGTGTGGTCAAAAAGTTTGAATGTTCCGGTGTGATTTTTCCAAAGGTTTAATAGACACAGGTGAATCATTGTCATTTAGGAACGAGATGGCATGGGTGAGATTGCGATCTGTAACGATTAATCGTACAGCTCAAGTATTTTGTACTTTTAAGTCTACTTGAAATTGTAATAGAGTAAAAAGTATTATTTGTACAATGTAAATTTAACTGAGTAAAAGTACTCGGTTTCAACAGAACTTATTTGTGAAAATGCTCCTGATCTGAAAGCTTTACATCACCTCTCTGTCAGAAGAGACTCTGTTGATGATGAGGCGAGGCACAATCCGGCCATTACAGTCCTTTATGGCATCATTCCCGTCAAGACTGTGCAGGGAACCTGTCCTGTTTGACCCTCGACTTTGAGTTGTCTGGCTGGCCAGAGATGCTTTACTGCCTACCTGTTATTTGTGATATAAATAAACCACTATATAACAACATATCAGTGTGACGAGCATCAATATAAATCAATAAATAATGAGTGTTTTGGAGTTTTGATATGCATTACACATTGGCAACTGAATCTGTTTATTTTAAATAATGTAACCATATTTTAATGTGAAATCATATGGTAGTCACCTGACCTCTTGGTTCCTGAGCTGCTCTAGCAATCTTTGAAACTTCTCTTCTTTCTCAATGGCCTCAGCCAAGGTGGCCGCATTCTGCTCATCATATGCCATCGCAACCACAGCCAAGATCAGATTGATGAGGTAGAAAGAGCCCAGGAAGATGACCACCACAAAGAAGATCATGTAGGTCTTCCCAGCAGCACGAAGGGTCTAAACAAGGAAGGAATAGAGGGAGTTTAATTTGCTAACGCTATTCCAACAGATGGACAGACATAAAAACAACTACTGTAGTCAACAGACCAACTGGAAGAGATTCTCCCAATAGTCCTGAGTCATGACTCTGAAGAGGGAGAGAAAGGCCCAGCCAAAGTTGTCATAGCTGGTGTAGCCATAATTTGGGTTTCGCCCAGCTTTCATACAAGTGTATCCTTCTGGGCACCTCCTATAAAAACATCAGACAACAAATGCCATTCATCTTTATCTTTTCATACATGAATCTGTATTGCCTTTATGTGGCATTACAATTTGCTATCAGAAATTAATGAAATATATTACATACAGCCTATATTAAATTACAAGCATTTTTAATTACCGCTCAATAGGAATGAAAGCAAACTTACCCAGCATCAGAGCTGTTACCACATATTAAAGCATCTAAACTTTCTTCCAGAAAGTATTGGTTTTCTGCAAAGTATAACAAGTATACCAATTTTATAGTAGACAAATGGTACATTCAAGTCATGTTTACGAGTTGAATGCACATGAATACCACCACAAAGTTGTAAATACGAGTGGGAAGCTCGGGATTTTACTGTTATCATGTTATTTCCATGAAGAAGTGCATACATTTTTGGTCAAAATCTTGTATTGACAATGCAAGAGTCCAGCACTCTGTAAAGTCTCCTCCAGAACATCCCAAAGACAATACGTTTAAGATCTACACTGGAAGTGCCAATTCATGTGTAAAATGATTCTTCATGCTCCCTCCTAACCATTCTTTCACAGTTTGAGACTGATGGATTTTGACAGTAATCCTGAAATATGGCCATGGTGTGTCTTCCTACATGGTTGTTTAAGAAACAAAAAGCTACACATTCCATCAACTAGGGTTAAACAAATTGTTGCTAAACATATAAAATGCTAAAAAATATATATCTTGAACGCACCTGACGTCGTAAACGCGACTTCCCAACTCGTAAATACAAACTTTGTAGGATAAAAAAAAAAAAACAGTGACTTGCAAAAATAATCATTATATTTAACTAATATTTCACACATTTTGTCACAAAACAGCTCAAATTCCAATAAAAACAGCACAACAAAGCTGTAAAAAAATTATGCCCTTACCATTCTAATAATTTTCACATTTACAAAATTATTATTATCATTATTATTGTCCTGGAATTACAAGTACTGCTAGTACTAATTGTAGGACAAACTATGTGATGACATAGTTGAGTTAAAATTGGAAATATTTAAAGGTGGGGTATGTGATTTGCAAAACAGCCGGCAGATTTTGAAAATACACAACTCAAAAGGTCCTACCTTCTTTCCCACTCCGCCCATTCGAAGAGGGGCATGGGGGAGGGGGGTATGGTACGACCGTTTGATTGACGCACTGACTGTCCAATGATTCTAGACGGTCTTGAAAAGGATTGGCTGGAGTTTTTCGAGTCCTGCCCGTTCCACAGATGATTCAATTTTTTAATTTTCATTTCAGTGCTTCTAACTCAGTGGCTGTAAGTGGGTTAGGAATAGGATTTCAAGTGATTTTGAAAAAATGGTCAAAAAATAAAATCACATACCCCACCTTTAATAACCTTGACCTGAATTCACCTTCATTGCCTATGTATGCTTTGAAATCGAAAGTATCTGTGACGTTGAGGGTGGTGTCATTGAACATGGTGGAGTTGTCCACATCAAAGATGGTGCTGTTGGGAATGGGCCAACGGATGCACTTATGACGGAGATTTCCCATGAACAGCTGCAGGCCAATGAGGGCAAACACAGCCAGTGCGAAGACGGTCAAAATCATTACGTCTACCATCTTCTTGACTGACTGAATCAAAGCCCCGACAATGGTTTTCAAACCTGAGCGGAAAGTACAAGAAGAGATTGAAAAAAAGAACAGTTTTTATGCATTTTTCAGACATAAGGTGGGAAAAAATGCACAGGTCAGGGTTTTTCCTGGGTCAAAATTGGTCTTCGGTGGTGGCCGATGCACACTGTCATCGTTTCTTGCCCTCTTTCCCTTTTTTTTAAAGCTGTGATTTTACCACTGGATATCATAGCTTTGTAAGATAAAATCCTTCTTTGCTGAACCAAATAATTATTTTATTATATCATATCAATATCAAAAAGTAGAATAAAAAAGTAACATTACATTTTCTTTTTGACTAATAGTCTAATTTTCTACCATTTACAATTGAATACAATTAGCCGCTAGCTATTAACTTGCTTTGCACTTTTTTTTTTCTGGTTTTGCCTCACTTCAGTCTAAACTAAAATATTTTTTTGGTAATTGTTCTACACATTGTCATATATATATGGGCTAACCTGAAAATACTGTAGTCTATTAAGGTTAAATCTTGCTAACCACTCTTAAAAAAATGTGGTAAGCATAATTACATTGTCATTTTAAGAGGTGTTCTGAGTAAATGTGGTTTGATTGGTTGATTAGTTAATGTATTAGGCTAACTAACATGAACCATGAGCAATAAAGTTTGTTACTGTATTTATTCATCTTTGTTAATCTTAGTTAATAAAACTACAGCTGTTCATTGTTTGTTCATGTTACTTCACAGTGCTAACGTTAACAAATACAACTTTTGATTTCAATAATGTAGGCTAGTAAATGGTAAAATTAACATTAACAGAGGTTAATGAATGCTGTAAAAGATTAATAGTTCATGTTAGCTAATGCAGTTAACTAGAGTTTATCACTGCATAGGTTTTTTTTGTTTATTGAAAGTGTGGTTTATGTCATCTGAATGTGTGGAACGCTTTTCAGAGAAGATAAGGCAACATTATTTTGGCACAATTCACACCCAGCGGTATTTAATTCAGGGGAAAAAAAATCTCAGAATGCTTCACATGAAACTTCAGTCTTCCGACCTTTACCATCGTGTCAATTCTCAAAGATATTCTGTCACGATACAATTTACAAAAGTGGAGAGGAGGACTCAAGTGCAGTGAAGGGATAATTTATTAACAAAATAAAACAAAACACAAAGCAAACACCCACAAGGGGGAAAACACAATAAATGAAACATAAAACAACACTGAACTAAGAGAACCAATACTGACTAAGAACATGACGACCATCACAGGGAAACCGGGGTGACAAAAGACAAAGATCCGACAAAGACAGCAAATAAGAGGAGACTTAAAAAGGGAACAAATCAAGAGGGGACAGGTGGAACAACTCAAACACTAATCAGGTAACAAGGGGGAGGGATCAAACAATCACAACAGCACATGGCACAACATAACAAAACACCCATGTGCTAACAAGACAGGACAGACATGTGACATAACCCCCTCCCTACGGAGCGGCTACCAGACGCTCCATCAGGCTAGGGCGGGGCAGGACGGGATAAACCAGGGCGGGACGGGAGGGACAGACCAGGGCGGGACGGGGACAGAGACATCAGGCGACCGGGGCGAAACGGAAAGTCCATAGGGAGGTGAGGGAGAAACACAGAGTTCATTGGGCGGTGAGGGAAAAACACAGAGTCCATCGGGCGGCCTGGGCGGTGAGGGAAACACACAGAGTCCATCGGGCGGCCTGGGCGGTGAGGGAAACACACAGAGTCCATCGGGCGGCCAGGGCGGTGAGGGAAACACACAGAGTCCATCGGGCGGCCAGGGCGGTGAGGGAAACACACAGAGTCCATCGGGCGGCCAGGGCGGTGAAGACCCCTCGGGCGGCCAGGGCGGTGAAGACCCCTCGGGCGGCCAGGGCGGTGAAGACCCCTCGGGCGGCCAGGGCGGTGAAGACCCCTCGGGCGGCCAGGGCGGTGAAGACCCCTCGGGCGGCCAGGGCGGTGAAAAACAGACAAAAACATAGACACAAACACAGAGTCCGGAACGGGCGTGGGCTCTGCCTCTGGAACGGGCGTGGACTCCGCCTCTGGAACGGGCGTGGGCTCCGCCTCTGGAACGGGCGTGGGCTCCGCCTCTGGAACGGGCGTGGGCTCCGCCTCTGGAACGGGCGTGGGCTCCGCCTCTGGAACGGGCGTGGGCTCCGCCTCTGGAACGGGCGTGGGCTCCGCCTCTGGAACGGGCGTGGGCTCCGCCTCTGGAACGGGCGTTGGCTCCGCCTCTGGAACGGGCGTGGGCTCTGGAACAGGCGTTGGCTCTGGAACCGGAACAGCAGAGACTGGCCTTTCCAAGATCCGAGCCAGACGCTCCAGATAATCCGTCAAAACCTTGGCGGCCACGCCAAAGGGGATCTCTGGCTCTGTCCCAGATTGAACACAGGGGCGGCGTTTGCGTATGGCAGAGTATGGCCACTGCCATACCCTAGCAGTCAGAGTTCAGATAAAACATCAGCTGATGATGATGGTGCTCGTTAAAGATTTTAGAAGGGCTTTTTAAACCCCCTAAATTTTCCAGCCCCCCCAAAAATGTGCGTTTCGTGATCGCTCAGTCAGTCGTCACCTTTAAAAGTCATTTAAAAAAAAGCTCATCTCAACCGGCTTCTCCGCAGCGTCAGCGTCAGAACAAAAGCAGATGAAAACGTGGATGCATTTATTGATAGACCGTGTAGGCCTATAGTATATACATCTGTGTAGTTCTTTGTTTGTCATAAATGCAGTTTACATTAAATGATGCTGGAGTAATTAAACAAGGTTTCCCACTGTAAAATCTGGGCTTGTTTATTTATAAAATATTCATTTCATATAAACGAGTCTTAATTTCTTCACTTGCAAGAAATAAAGCTTTTATTTTGGAGATCACCATGCTGATTGCGTGAGCAAAGTGTGCACTTTTCTTTAAATCACGCAGCACAAACAGAATGCCTATATAGGCTACTTAATTACAGTCTTGTGCTGTTTTATAAAGGCACAAAGCCATATCACGGTTTCGGTGTTGGGAAAAGGGAGAGTTCGGCAAAAGGTGGATTCGAACTCGGGTCGAACGCGTCAAAAGCTGCTTTCAAGCACCTCACGCCCTCGCCCTACGCCACTGTAGATATTCAGTATCTTTTTGCTAAAAAGACAGGCACGTAGTGCAAATGTACGCTCTCAACTCACGTTCATTTTACTGTATCTGGTTTTGTTTGTTTGATAACGAAGTGGACGGAGCGTGGTACAGATAGTTGCCCCGAATTTGATTGGTGAATAAAACTCAAGTTGTTGCGATGCCAATCGCCTCCGCGATTCTGTCTGGCCTAATAAGCTGTGAGCTATCCCTATTTTCTTTCCCTCCTGACACAACGCGTTACAAGTTAACAGTGCTTTGTGCATTTTGTTAATGTGAGGTATATCGTTCGGTAATGTCGGTAATTTAACGTTATGCCAGAGGGAATGCCATACTCTAGGTTTTTGTGAAACGCCGCCACTGATTGAACAGACGGAATGTGATCAGTCTCTCGCTGGGCAGACGGGCATTTCCTCCTCCTCCGTCCGTGACGGCGAGAAGTAGGTTCTGAGCTGTCCCTCAATGGCCCAGGATCAAAGGGGCCCCCGGATGGAGCGTGGTGTTGAACCACTTCTCGACCCTCTCGTCCTCCCTTACAACCTCCCCGGGTCCCTCGAAAAATGCTCTGGCGAGTCCCCCGAAAATCTCTCCTCTCCTGCTCCGTGGCTGGGGAAGAGAATCTCGAAAACCCCCCGCTGTACCCAGGGTTAGGCGGAGTCCTTCTGTCACCATAGGTGGACGAAAATTGGGTTGACCCAAATGTGGCGATGGTGTAATCCGGGCAATCCAAGTAATCGTCGTCCATATAATTGTCATCCAGATTCGCCCAGTCAAACTCCTCGTCCTCCATGCTGCTGAGTCCTCAAGTGGTCGGATCTTTCTGTCACGATACAATTTACAAAAGTGGAGAGGAGGACTCAAGTGCAGTGAAGGGATAATTTATTAACAAAATAAAACAAAACACAAAGCAAACACCCACAAGGGGGAAAACACAAAAAATGAAACATAAAACAACACTGAACTAAGAGAACCAATACTGACTAAGAACATGACGACCATCACAGGGAAACCGGGGTGACAAAAGACAAAGATCCGACAAAGACAGCAAACAAGAGGAGACTTAAAAAGGGAACAAATCAAGAGGGGACAGGTGGAACAACTCAAACACTAATCAGGTAACAAGGGGGAGGGATCAAACAATCACAACAGCACATGGCACAACATAACAAAACACCCATGTGCTAACAAGACAGGACAGACATGTGACATATTCAGTCAACTCAATTCATTAATATGAGTGAGGGAGGGAGAGAAAGCAAGACAGTTTGAAGACGGTGAGAGTGCGCGCGCGACCGGGGCTCTCTCTCTCTCTCTCTCTCTCTCTCTCTCTCTCTCTCTCTCTCTCTCTCTCTCTCTCTCTCTCTGCTTGTTCTCTCAGTTAAACATGTCACAAGCGCAGCAGTCATCTATCACTCACCGGTCAAATAAGGCTTTGCAAAAATTCAATGCAGGAAAAACCCTGAAAGGTGTTATCATTAAAATCAAAACTGTAAATAAATGTAGTTGCATCCAAAGGCATTAAAGAAAATACCATTGAAAACATTTGCGCTTGTGTGATTTTGTCCTTTTCCATTTGTGTGTGCCTTTAAAGAGCTGTAGCATTACATACAATTATTACATACCAGGGATAACTGTGATTGTTTTGAGAGCTCGAAGCACACGAAACGTCCTCAGTGCTGACACATTACCAAGGTCTACAAACTCTGTGACGTACCTAGAAACAATCAAACCACAAATCAGTGTCAAATGGGCACAACTGACAACACCAGCTACAATATGATTGAAATAAAGAAAACATGACCCACTCTTAATATTGATAATAATATGGTGCTTTTGCATCCTTTTTTAGTCCAGGTAAAATTTTTTAGTAACACTTTATTTTAAGGTGACGTATTTACACGTTACTACATGTACTTACTATAGTAATAACAGTAAATTACGGTATGCATAATTACAAGTAACTAACCCTAAACCAAACCCTAACCCTAACCGTAACTCTATAGTAAGTACATCTAGTTAATAAATATTACTCAGTAGTTATTTGAGTAAGTACCATGTAACTAACTACAGCTTAAAATAAAGTAAAGGTGGTTTTTTTCATAGAAAAAAGCAATCAACAGGCTTCAGGATCTCATATTTTGGTAAAACATTATTTTACAGAATGTATACTTACAGTTACCAAAGAAAGCACTGGTAATATAAGCTGACTACATGGGTTAAGGTTAGGTTTACTGATAGGTTCAGGGTTAGTACCTAGTTATAACCCAGTTATTGTATTTGCTAAGTACATAATATGTACATGTGAAACAGGACTGTAAAATGAAGTGCCACCCATATTTTGTATTCCACACTATAAAGAAATATTAGTATAAAGAAAGTTGTATTGGTTTAAAATGATAAAATTTTCAGATTCAAAAGAGATTATTCCTCTAATAATTGATTTGTGTAAGCTGTTCCTGGCAGTGGAAAGTGATTGGTTTTTATGTGTTTTATATTTAGAACTGTCAACCAATGTGGCGAAGTGGAAGCATTAGCTGACAGTCACTGAGAAGGTGTCTGAAAGATACATTGCAAAACATTAGATCAAAGAAACATTCTTAATACAAGTGTGTGTGTGTGTGTGTGTGTGTGTGTGTGTGTGTGTGTGTGTGTGTGTGTGTGTGTGTGTGTGTGTGTGTGTGTTGTGTGTGTGTGTGTGTGTGTGTGTGTGCGCGCATGTGTATTTCAATCAATGGCCTATATGTGTGTGTATATGTGAATTGAAATACTCACGCCATGCTAATCACCATGAAATCAAGCCAGTTCCATGGATCACGAAGGAATGTGAAAGGTCCCATGCAGAAGCCTCGTGACAAAACTTTGATTGTTGCTTCAAAGGTATATATACCAGTAAAAACATACCTACAATAACAAATGAATAAACAGAAATAAATATATTTCTTGTGAATTCATTAATTATCATAAGAAGGTGCTTCAGAGTCACAAGTACTATTAATACTGAACTAAATCTGTTGTAAATGACAAGTATACAACATTTTGGGTATATATTTAAGATACAAATATTAAAAAATGAAATATAAATAAATAAACCAGCAAGAAATGTGTTGTTATTTCATATAAATATTTTATAGTTGTTTTATTTACTGTCTAATCTTTAATTTCTCCAAAATTATTTGAGAATTCAACTAGTAATCAAGAGATTCAACAAAGTCATTGCCACTAAAAATGTGTGTGTTCACACAAGGCAACTCTTACTCGACTGTTTTACTCCAGGGTGGCGGGTTACTCATTGTCATGAACACGCAGTTGGACAGGATGGTGATCATGATGAACATACTAAAATATTTGAAGCACAGTCAAGGTAAATATGGCAAACAACTCATTACTGTATCAATCATGATAACCATTACAAAAAATATGTTTGTTTTCATAATGATGGCTTGAGAAGGATATGAATGTATAAGAATTTTGATGGCTCCTCTTCTGACAAGACTAAAAGGACTGATACAAAGCATTGCTGGTTCAGCTGCAAACCTGAAGATTGTGTTTCCCTTGCTTATGACAATAAACGTCTGCAAATGAGAAAGAGGTTAACACAAAGGCAACTTTAAAAACATTTATAGACGCTAGGGGTGGGCGATATACCGGTAGACACGATTAACCGGAAGAGATTTTGGACTATTATCTCTGAGCACATTTACACTGATAATTATCAAAAATTAGTTTATTGAAAATAACCCGATTTACCGGTTTACATGCAAATCAATAACCTGGCAATGCAAGTAAACCGTGTTAAAGAGACTGTATTAAAAACAGGCTATTTAGATGGTTACTTCAAAATGTAAGCATTTTTTACTCAGAGTATTTTTATGTATTATGTGAGTTGTGATGCTAAATAATGCATTAAAAAAAAGCACAAGAAGCCTCTGCTCATAAAATGCGTGAAAACTGAATGAGTGCTTTTTGCAGACTCATTGGGCTTGAACTGGTAAATACACATACTTATGTGTCAAAGTGACCATTTCTTTGCAGGTAAACACAGTCATTTATGTCTTAAGTGAACAAACAGTTGAGAAAGAAAATGCATGAGTATATTGGATCTGTACAGTCGATCTTAAAGCATCCAAATCTGCTGTGGTTATTATTGATAACCAAACAACAAAAAAGAGAAAATCTCTATCTGCTCTTCAAATAATCACTTTTGTAACTTTAATAAGAATAAATGTATATTTAATTTACACAGTGAAGACTAAGCAGTGGTTTTTATACATTTGTTTACTTTATATCATTTATTAAATTGATTTCTTATTCTATGCTTCAAATTTTCCAGGTAGGTCTTGTTTTCCTGTATGCTAGTATAGTAGTTTCTTTGTTCTTTCTTTTTCACAGTTTATGTAACAGTTAATTGTGTTTGAATTTTGTTATGTTTTCACCGTCACCTGGCCTGGGTTAGTTTTTTCATTTGTCACCATGGTTTTTAATTTGATTAGTGACTGTTTTCAGAAGTTGCTTAATTTGTTCTCTTTGTTTTCAAACAGTATATATCTGTCTGAGTTTTTAGTCTTGTTGGTTCTCGTTTATGCTATCGCTGAGTTTGGTTCTGTGAGTTTTCTGTTGTTAAAACCTTTTCAGCATTAATCGTCTTCATCGTCATCTTTATCGTGTTCTTTCACACACCACTTAGCAGAGCGCAAATACTTTTTTTCTAGTATTAGGTTTTTGTGATATTGAAAATGGTGACAAGAATTATTGATATCATAAAACCTTATTTAAAGCTACACTGTGTAACTTTTTTAGTTTATTCTTAGCTTAGTTCTTTCAAAAATATATGTGCTCATTAACGTATATTTACTTCGTTCAAGTAATAAAGTATTCTCGTGAGTGTATAATATGCCATTGAAAATACATACGGGTAAGGGGTTCTAATGTCGGTCGCCATGTTGCCCCTCCATCTTGAAAGTACATTAGCCAAATAGGGACATACTCGTTAATTCAAGCTTCGCCTTTCGCGTTTTAACACTCGATGGCACCGTGTCGAATGTGGATGAGGTCGAACTGGAAGCCATGTTAATCTTGGACTACATTGGCCACCGTAGGAGTTAAAACGAAATCGGAATTGAGAGGAACAGAAACTAATATTCACTGGATGGTCAAATACTTTTTCACCGCTAGATGGGGGTAAAAATCACACAGTGTAGCTTTAATGCAAAAATAACTATATTGTGATGTATTAAAGCTGCAGTCCGGTGTTTTTCCTCTTTGTCGCCATCTCTGTTTGAAAACTGTAATTGCAGTTATTCGCGGAATTATTAACTTTGCGTGAGCTGTACATCGGCATAAAACAGCACGGGTGAACACAATGTTTTGAGGAGACTGCGCATCTGTCAGTCACCGCGCCGGTGTGGATACTGACATTCAGAATCACACATTCTACTTTTGGAAGTACAGTAGGACCATGACAACATAAGAATTTTCATTGGAAAATGTAATCTGAACAAGTAAGCAGGCCTAACATCCACTTTTTTCTGATCATCTAAGGGAGAAAAAGTCTGGCAGTAAATCGTGCTGATTAAATATAACAATCGCGTCAAACCTTTCAAATTATACTTTGTTCTCAAATTGTTCAACATCAGCATTGCATGACTACATGTAATGTGTATTATGGCAACCTGACCTGTTGTTCAGTTTCCATTTCTGTGCAGTCTTTCTGATTGCCATACCAATAAATTAATGTTTCTTTACTGGTTTTCTTTGAAATAAAAAAAACACACGTATCTGTAATCCGATGCATATTTAAAACTGGAATATTATTTCGGAGGAGGCAGTTGGTTTTCTTGGAGTAGAGGTGAATTGCTCCCTGTCATAGCTAGCACAAAATAATTCATATTTACCATAATAGCTAAACGAAAAAAGCCACAACAAAGGAAACTCCGTAACTGTGTGAATTAAGCGAACAAGTGTGCTACTGTTACACGATTGAACTATTGATGTCCTACCAGTTCCACAGAAAAAAAATCCGTCTCTGTGTCCGTTTTGAACCCCTTCAAATCACGGAAAATCCCTGCCGATGTTTATCCTTGTTTTCGCGTGGGCCCGGTCGCAGTCTCTTTTTTTCTACCCACTCCGAAGTCCGAATTATTTTACAACTGGACTGGTGAATATCACTGGTGATTGTCGTTTGAACCTTTCTGGATCCGCCATAGGTTTAATTGTTTAAAGTGCTGTGAGAAAAGGCTAAACATTTCCACCTCCAGCATCCTCACACGCAATATAGCCTACTAGCCGAGACTCCTTTTTTATGTGTACAGATGTGACGTAATGACGCAAAGACATGCTCGAATTTCCCGCGGAAATCCACCAGTACCACTGGAATTAAAATCATTATTACAAGCTAACCGTTTTGAATCGAGCTAAGGTAAGCAGATATTTTTGAAGATTGGCTGGTTATGTTTTTTTTTAATTATTATTATTTTGGATAATTTTTAACCCAAAAAAGTTACGGACAGCAGCTTTAATATATATTGTTATATACTGATATTTTGATGTAAGATTTTGGTCATATCGCCCACCCCAGACGAACACAGGTTTAGGTTTAAATCTATTTAACATGTATGGGTGTGAGACTGACTTTCTGTGCTTTATAGAAGGGGTCTAGATCCTCCAGAGGCGTGTTGAGGAGATCTTTTGGTGGTTCACCATAGATCATGGGCAGACACTTTCCTGCCTCCAGATCATTGCTCGGTGCCAGTGGTTCCTCCTCAACCCCGTCTACTTCCTCCCTGGTGCTCCTCTCCTGGATGAGCCTGTCAATCTTCGCCAGCGACTCTGGGGTGAATTTGCGTAACGTGTATAAGTCTGTGCGAGGGACAAGGCTAGCCATCTTGGCATCGCGAAGAGATACCACCTCAACGGGGAATCTCTACACCAAGCTCCTGAAAGAGAGACATTTTAATTATGATGAATGTCACCATGGACTTCATATATGAAAGTTATATTATGAGTAAGTGTTTTTTGAGGAAAATAAAACAAAAATAAATTACTGTCTCCATTCCAAAACAGGCTTGCATTTGTCTGCTGCGGATGTACAGCAAGAGATTCAAAAAATGCAAAAGCAATTTATTCAGATTTAAATATCTATACGAAGTGAAGTCAAGTCACATTTATTTAGCCTATATATAGCCCTTTATACAATATGGATTGTTTCAAAGTACCTTCACATTATTAAAGCAAGAAAATAACAGTGTTAAAGGATTAGTTCACTTTTAAAAAAACTTTTGCTGATAATTTACTCACCTCCATGTAATCCAGGATGTCCGTGTCTTTCTTTCTTCAGTCGAAAAGAAATTAAGGTTTTTGATGCAAACATTCTAGGATTTTTCTCCATATAATTTTGACAGGGACGCGGTCGTGACTCTCCTATTCGAACTCGTTCATCAAAATGAACGAATCTTTTTTTCGAGTCATTTCGTTCATTCAACAAACAAAATGAACGAAATGACTCGAAAAAAGACTCGTTCATTTTGATGAACGAGTTCGAAGAACAGTAAAGAACATTATATGGAGAAAAATCCTAGAATGTTTTCATCAAAAACCTTAATTTCTTTTCGACTGAAGAAAGAAAGACATGGACATCTTGGATTACATGGGGGTGAGTAAATTGTCAGCAAAAGTTTTTTAAAAAGTGAACTAATCCTTTAATGTTATAAAAGGTATCAATTATGAAACAAATTTAAGCTGTAAAGCAGCTCTACAGAAGTTAAAAGGGTCATGTCCAGCTCAAGATAGTTGTTTCAATTAAGTTCAGTAACTAAATTAGTGACCAGGGGTGTGAAATATGCAAATGATGTCATCAATTGTGGTTTGACTTGCACATGAACCCCAAAGATCTTGGGTGTGAATCAAAAGCAGAAGAAGGCACGCAAGAAGGCAGTATTAGCTGTACAACAGGTTTTTCAGCAAAGCTGATCATTTAGAGGCCTTAGAAATATGCATATCAAATATGATACAGTAAGCTATATAACAAGGTTAACGACGTGTCCCAACCAGACGCGGTGCGATGAGATTCCAGCGACAAATAATTTGTCTGTCCACACTAGACGCGACTGCGAGATGCATCAAAATCAATAAAAACCCACAGCCAATCAGAACAGCATGTGGGCGGAGTCTCGTGGCAAGTGCACAGCACCAGAGAGTAATCTTGTCGCAAGAAAATGGATAAGTAGGCTACATAATCAAATTCACAAATATTACACCATTTAAACATTATTAAAAATACATAGGCTGAGTTACTAAAACAATCTTTGTCAAAGAATACACTTGTTTGTTCACAGTTTAAACGTTTTTGTTTCCATTTGTTTAACTTCAAGATCTGAGGTGAATAAACCAAGCCCATAGCAGTAAACTTGAAGAATGCCCATCAACGTACAAATGAGAGGAGGCGTCGCAACACCATGCTTCAGTGGTGTCGCAAAATTGCCACACAGACAAGAGGATCCGCACCGTAAGACCCTGCATTGATATCAGAATAGTTGCTCATTTAAAGGGGTGGTATAATACCCTTTTCACAAGATGAAAAAAAGTTGTCTGTTGTCCACAGAGTGTGTATGTGAAGTTTTAGCTCAAAATAACCCACAGATATTTTTATATAGCATGTTAAAATTGTGACTTTTTGAAGGTGAGCAAAAACGCTCCGTATTTGTATCTGTCCCTTTAAATGCAAATGAACTGCCGCACAGGGGGCGGAGCTACAACAGCTTGTGTCCTACATTTAAAAAAAAAAAACTTTTAGCCTTTATGTTAAACCGGAGTCAGACAAAGAAGGAGAGACTCAAGAAGTGACAACATGTAGAAAACATTTCTGAATGGTTAGTTGATGAATTTATGTAGCTTAATGTGTAGTTATCTTCTAGTCATTGATTAGCATATTCTGTCATGATAATCTATAAATCGTGTTACCGGGGGCGGGGTTTATGTAAATATTAGGGTTGGTGATGTCACTAAGCCGGGAGGAATGTCTTGTAGTCCCTACCAGCCGTTGGATATTGTCCTTAAAAAGCAATTTCTTTAAAAGAAAACATCTCCATTTGCTATGAACTTTGAGCGTTGTAACTTTCCAGATGTTGTTTATGCTCAAACAGGAACATTACACACTAACTGAAGTTAAAAAAGTGAAATCATAATCAACCACCCCTTAAACCTATGGTAGAGAGTTCCGATATTATTGTCCTGTGCTGAGAGTCACTTCAGGTCATATAATTTAATGATCTATAAAGTATCTCAGAACAATAAGTGTACACCACTGAGGTTTGAAATGTCAGTTAAGATGATTGTCGACTGCCAAGGAAAGGCGACATTACAAGCTGATCTTGAAGATGTACGCTTGGCAGACTACACTCGCTCTAAGACATGAGCCACGACCAGGCGAACCTCCATCTGCCACACTCCACCTGTGAGATCCCATCCTTGAGACTGAAGCAAGAGGGAACCCAAATAAATGTGCCAAAGCAATGACAAAGTGTGCTTGCTTGGGAGCGACAGCAAGACACTTTCCCACAGTACCAAAGACAACCAAACATTACTCTAGATAGAACATCATATTACTTATTAATTTAGCAGACACAGTCACCCCTGCCAACTCACATAGATCATGATGAGTTCACAGAGACACAGTCAATTGATGTCTGCCCACTACAAACTGGTTAGGTGTGTCAGACCGCCATTTTGTATTCTTCTCTTGAGTTAATTACTAATTTATAAGTTGCATCTGTCAACATTATTTAATGGACCTGAGCTGACATGAATTATAATGTGACGGTATCAAATATTCATATCACGATAATTCCGAAGCAGAATTAAAAAAATATAAAGTAAACAAACATTTTAAACAGATTAAACTGCAAAAGAACATAAATAAAGATAACACTTTACAATAAGGTCCCATTAGTTGCCTTTGGCTTGCTCAGTTGGGGATATTCAAATTAATTAACCAATCATACCATTGATCAGCTCTACCAAACTTGGATGTCATTTTTCCAGTAATAAACACACATTGTTAAGTTGTTTTGATTGATACTGTGAAGCAGCTTTGATACAATCTGTATTGTGAAAAGCGCTATATAAATATATTTGACTTGACTTGACTAGTTAAAGGTGCTCTACGCCAGTGGTTCCCAAAGCGCGGGACCCCGGCGCAGGGGTCGCGAGATGATTTCTATAAATAAATAAAAAATGGAAAAAATATATATGCCCTATATATTTTTGTTGCAATTAATTTAATTTTAATACTTGTTAAATGGTGTTTGCAGAAAAGTCTGATAAAAAATATAATACATATATTACGAGACATTACGAGATTACGAACATTACGAGATTTCGTCACCGTCAATCACAATCAAGATACGTACATCATCTCGCCTAGCAACACAACGTGTCCCGCTGTTGTTTGCTGAAGCTAAATGAGTTTGGAGGCTACAAACAATTAATACCTGCTTTAAAATGAAACGGTGGTTAAAATCCACAACAGAAAAAACGGGAGGGGGAGAAAAGTCACATGTGAGGCCCGGTTGATGGTGCGAAGACTGCAGTTGCGGAGGGAAAAATGCTCACTGGATCGACATGAAGTAAAGTTGAAGACAACACACACTCATATCAACAACAATACTAAGCCATCTTGGTTAATGTTTCAGAAATGTTAAAATGAGAAGAGTTACCAACCTCTCGAAATTCTTTAAATATAGATCCGATGTCGGTCTTTCAGGTGCTTTGCTAGGTGTTAGCGCCTTTTGTTAGCACTGCTCTGTAGCATCTCTTGCATATTCGCTTGCTTATGTCCTTCGGCTTTCCATTTTCATTTCCTTCATATCCAAAATATTTCAAGATAGCACTCCTGCTGTGTTCCTTATCAACCAAAACTGTTCGCGCGGGCGCCGCACTCTCCATCTTTCCATTCACTTCACTTTTGCTATTTAACCAGAGCATGAGACGAGTGCGTGCACGTGTGTGTGTGTGTGTGTGTGTGTGTGTGCGGTGTGTGTGGTGTTTATCAACGCGCCTTTGGAGAGAAGTGAAAGTGACAGCTCGGCTAGTATCGATACTTCGGAAATTAGTATTGGTACCGTTCAGATATTTCAGTATCAATATTTATCGAAATATCAATATTTTTGACAACACTACTGGGCATAAAATCGATTTGGTGTAAAGGGAAGGGGGGGGGGGGTCGCGGGGCAGCAGCACATTTATCAAGGGGGTCGCAGGCTAAAAAGTTTGGGAACCCCTGCTCTACGCAATGTCACACATTTTTTAGGCCAATTTTTTTTTTGTCACATACAGCAAACATCTCCTCATTATCTGCTAGCTGCTGTCCCCTGAACACACTGTAAAAAGACGCGGTCTCTGCTGACAGCCCAGGCTCCACAAACGGCAACAAAAACAAACTGGGCTAACCCGCACCACGAAACATAACAAACTGTTCCAGCCAATAACCGACATGAAGGGGTTTGGGGGGTTAGTGCGCGGATGAGGAGGAGGGAGGGTCTAGCTAGCCTCCGTTTTGTTTGACAATACTTTAAACGTCAACAAGAAGTGACGTCACCTGACATCGCTTAGAGCACCTTTAATATTTGTTAATACTTTAACTAACATTAACAATGAGTTGTTACACTATTTTAAGGTGTCATTGTAACAGTGTACTTATACACGTGCTTACTATAAGGTTAGGATTAGGAATAGGGTTTGGTTTAGGGTCAGTTGCATGTAATTATGCATCATTTACCATTATTGCTATGGTAAGTACATGTAACACGTGTAACAAGGACACTAAAATAAACTGTTACCCAATGAGCAATACTGTAACTAAATTTGTTACAGTATTTATAATTTTTGGTTAACATTAGTTAATAAAACACAACTGTTCTAACATTAACAGATACAACATTTGATTTTAATAATGTATTATTAAATGTTGAAATTAACAAAGACTAATAAATACTTAAATGTTTTGTTCATAAATAGTTAGTTTTAATGAATGCGATAACTAATGTTAACTAATCTGACCTTATTGTAAAGTGTTAGCAAAATTTGTAAAGAACAAAACACACAGCCTTGATTATTAATTCTGCAATGCACATATTTTACAACATATTTTGGATTGATGTCAGAATATCATATCGTTAGATTCAGATATTTTAAGTTCAGTGGAAATGAAGTTTGTCTTTGTAGGGCAGCATATACATGTACAAGTGGAAAGCACACACACATACGTACACTTAAAGGATTCAGTGTTTCGTTATGGGGACCCAGTATACAGGGCAACAGGGGCTGGGAGACTTACACTCTGTATCACTCTAATACACATGCGTACCACACAAACACTGATATGGTTGCTGCTCAGCTGCCGTGGGCCATCACGGTTGAGCATCGAGTTACAGAAGCGAGATGACTCTGCTCATTCCAGCCTCACTCGCAGTCGCATCACACCAATAAACAGGCTAACACGCCAACTCAGCTCCGACCCACACCTCATCGCCCAAGACCTAGTCTTATGCATGAGACTCCTTTAACCATCAAAAACAAATGGTCCCTCACTTTGATCCTTCCACCCATTACAGCGCACAACATCTTGAGTTTCACAGCAGGTCAATGTCACTCCATTAAATATTCACTGCAATTGAATTCAAACCGTCTCTTTTCTTAAAGGGTACCTATCATGGAATTTTGAAAATTACCTTTCATGTAGTGTGTAACATAGATCTAAGTGAACGAAAACATCCTGCAAAGTTTTAAATATGAAAGTTCACCGAATACAAAGTTATTGTCTCTCAAAAGTAAGAGTCGACTCTGAGTCGTTGATATGAATCGATAGACGAACGATGCATTTTCTCTAACTTTCGTACGTCACTTGTACAAGTTATTTGAATAAGATACGCCCACTCATTGCATTAGGAGACACCAGGGAAAACATCATGTCGACGAGACGCTGCTGTGTTTTGAAGTGCGACGCAAAAGCAAACTTTTTTCATCTGCCCAGTGAGGAGCATTTGAAGACAGTGGCTACAGTTCATAACTATACCACAGAAGTATTATAGCCCGAACTTGTTCTGTGTTCGCGTCATTTTGAAGATGATTGCTTCACAAACCTAAATGCTATAAAGTATGAATTTGCGAGCCGGCTGATACTGAAGGAGGGAGGTTCAGTACCGAGTTTATTTGGATCAGCTTCCTTCTCCGAATCACAATCTGTAAGTAGGCTGTTGCTTTTATGTTTGTATCATGCTCTATAATTATTTTGTGTGTTGTGTACGCACAGGCACAGCGCAGCTTCTAGCAGCTAACTTAGGTCTTCAATGTCAATTGTATTGAAATATGTGAAGTGTTTGTCGTTGTTAATGGAGTTGTCACAGGGCTCTCGAGTGTCACGCATCACGCATTGAGCGTGACAGTCACTCATTTCGGTCTTTTGTCACGCTCTCCGGCCACACATTGTATTTCTCACGCTGAAAAACTATTTGTAATATATTTAATATGCCGCAGTGCCCAAAACTCACTCACTGTGGAACCGGCAGGATTCAAGCGCGTCTCCTCCAGTGTTGCCAGGTCCGTATGCCTGCACTGTTTCCGCGGGTTGTTTGTGTAGTGCACGCTGGTTGACGCGATTGTTTTATCCACTGGAACATGATTGTTATTGAGGAAACACCCGGGAACGCTATTTGAATATTTTTGGCCGTGATTGGGTTAGTTTGATGAGCAATTGGGCTGGTTTTGTTGTGCAGACCTGGCAACCCTGGTCTCCTCTGGTGTTGTTCGTCTGGTGTTGTTAGCCAATCAGAAAATAGCACTGTTGTATCTGGGTAAGATCTAGCGCAACAACCAATGACACCCCGTCGGCTCGGTGTCACTCCTTTGGGCTATGGTAGTTAACATATCACCACAGATTAGCATCACGCAAAGGCGGGGTTTGGAAAAATGACTCGCTAAACGATTCATATGGGAGTCGGTGAGCAAATCAGGTAAAAATAAATGCATATTATAAGACAACAAAAGTGTTTTTTGTCATTGCATGCTTGTAAAACTGTTGTTGGGGACTCCCAGAACAAAATTAGGAACATTTTAAATGCCATAATAGGTACCCTTTAAGTTTTCTAAAGTAACTTTTAAAAGTAATGCGTTACAATATTGCGTTACTCCCTAAAAGGTAACTAGTCTAATTGTGCCAGTTTGTTTTTGTTGCCGTTTGTGGAGCCTGGGGTGTCTGCAGAGACCGCGTTTTTTTTTTTTACAGTGTGTTCAGGGGACAGGCAGCTATAGTTGATAGTGAGGAGATGTTTGTGTATGTGACAAAAAATTGTTTTGGCCTAAAAAATGCGTGACATCGCTTAGAGCATTTCTTTAAAAGCAAATATCGCTTTGAACTTTGAGCATTGTAACTTTGCAGATGTTGTTTATGCTCAAACAGCAACATTACACACTAACTAAAGTTAGAAAAGTGAAATCATAATCAACCACCCCTTTAATAGCAATAACCATCATGTTCACACAACGCCTCTGCACTTACTCACGATTTCTCTCAACACGGGAACAGGAGAAGTGTCAATCAATGAAAAAAATTATTTATAAAAGTAATTGATTACGTAACTCAGCTTTTTTGTAATGTGTTTCCCCCCAACACTGGTGTGGGATCATTAGCATTTCTAGGTCACCATTTCTGACCCATTTTTTGCAGCTTAGCATCCAACAATTTGTCAGTTTGCTTACACTGTCCAGCAACTTTTTTAAAAGAGCACCTGCCAAAAAATGGAGGGTGTTCTATGTCATTTTCCCACCAATATTAAGCTTCACTGTGTCATCCTGGTGGGGCTATTAAGCCGCCATCAAGATCTCCTATCAGGTTTTTTCAAACAGTGAGAGTGGGAAAAGGTGGGCCGCACAAAGTCACTTGGCTGCAGCTAAATTTACATTTCAGTGAATGACACACACATAAACAGACACAAGTAGTTTAGTTCGAATCGCAAAGACTGATTTAATTATGTAAATATATGCAATGGATGTTTCAAAGTGAAGCGTGCACACATGCACATGCAACTTGTAATGATAGTGTTTTCAGGGTCTCAGAGCGACTCATGAGACTGCATTACACCGGGGAATTCAAATGTCATGAAAAGCATTTGACTACCTGCCAACACAAAGGGAAAATATATCTTTAAAAAGCATTTCACATGTACACACACGGAATGAGCATTGCGTTTTCTGCACTGAACACCGCAAAGAGTTTAAGACAATCACAGCGCGGATTACAGTTCATATCCGTTCCATATTGTAAGTTTTTATGTACATATTTTACATAATTTTAGTGCATGAAAATGGAGAAATTTAAAGGTAAAAATTTCTGTCATATCTAATGTTTGATACTACCATCTAAAACATTTAGGTGGGTCTTGAGATAAATTTTACTTGTCTAATGTCCTGGAATGGAAAAGTTTGGAGACAGAGCGCCATCCCCTCCTACACTTTTTAAAAAGTCTCTATCAGGTCAGGGGCCCAGATTTCCCCAAGCCTTAAAATATACTTCTTGCAGAGTCTTTATTGAAGATATTTCCTGATTGCATTATAGCAGATCAGATCTTCAACAAGTAATAACTACTAGACCACTGAATAGTCCGGCAACTTGCTCATATACAGCAGCTGTCAACAGAGATTATTGTAAAGCCAGTGCACAGGGCAAGACTAGTGACACACTGACTGAAGTCTCAATTATAGGACAGAAAAGTTAATAATACTGTCTGATGACATGCTAATATTTGTTGCTGGTATTGCATCTTACTGTACCTAGTACACCCAAGAACAACCGGCAAATAGAGATCTCATACTGTTATGCACTCAGAAATATAGTGCAAGATTCTCTTCATTTGAGTGATCCTTGCCAAGCTTTTTCAGATGACTGATGCTCAATATTTGGCAGCAAAACACAGATGTAAAAGATAATAAACCACCATATAGGAATCCACCAATATACATACACATAATTGCATAGATTAGAAAAAAATCTGTCATGTGTGTTTTTTGTTTTTTTAGAAAGGTAGTATAAGCAAGCACACATTAAAAAAAATCAATAAATAACTGCAACGGGTTTTCAGGTGCAAGTAAACCAATGAAGACCAATTCTTCATAAACCTATTTTTGCCTAACTGCAAAAATGGCTAAAAAAATGAGAGCAGCTTAAGTGTCCAAATAACTCACGGGGTAACAGCACACACGCAAGTGCTTGAGTTTTAACACATGATCTATGTTGCTAATAAAACAGTGTCACTGACTGACATCCAAAGGAAAAAATCTATTGAAAAGCTTAAATATACACATATACAACTATGCTGACACAACTGATATTTTAACAAAACAAAACCCCTCTACATTTCATTTAAATAAGACCAGGAATAGCTTGACTATATCATTGTGACCTCTTGACTCCTGCACTTAAGCCTGATGTGGTAAGTTGTAACAAACAAATGATCAGTAGTTAACAAGAGATTTTATTACATACCGTGATGACATGAGGCGTGCTCTGGGCCTATGTCTTCTTTAACTCTGCCGTGTCCACTTAACCTTGCCTCGGTCTCTATAAGCCCTCACACAAAGCCAATGTGTGGCTGGGTCACATTCACCAATCCACTCAACTGAAATCTCTTTGTAAATCATGGTAATTTCATTCCAAATAGGAGGATTATTCATCTTCTAAGGTCTGTATCTAATTGCTTAATTGTGGAAAGCCTATGGAGGAGTGATCCAGCTCTCAGATTTAATCACAAACATCTTAATTTGTGTTCTGAAGATGAACGAATGTCTTACGGGGTTGGAACGACATGAGGGTGAGTAATTACTGACAGAATTTTCATTTTTGGTGACTATCCCTTTAACACCACAGAAATCATTACTCCCCCTCATGCCATCTGAAACCATTATAATCCTCTGTCTACAGTGTAACATTAAGATGATATGGTTCTTAATGTCTAAGATGTGAATTTCTCAACAGAGGACAGTGACCAGTGGCTGTCAAGCGCCAAACAACCAAAAAAATCATAAACTAGTCCATATAATGATGAACAATATTTGAAGTATTCTGCAACAGAATATCTTTCTGTGAGAAACAGACAGACATGTAAGTTATTGCTGAAAATCCTCCTACACTTTAGCTCTCAAATCACATTTACACCTGCACAACTTCGAGACACAGCAAGTTTGAGTTTATATTTGAACATATTGAACAACATGATCAGAGGAGAGGGTTTGCCTACGTTGATGTATGGACTACTTTCTGTCTTTTTGTCATTGTTTGATTGACATTTAATTTATACTGTATGTACTGAAAAGAGCATATTTACAGTATTCATTCATTCAGCGCCTATATACTTAAAGGGATACTCCAGCCAAAAATGAAAATTCTATCATCATTTACTCACCCTCAAGTTGTTGCAAACCTGCATGAGTTTCTTTCTTCTGCTGAACACAAAGCAAGATATTTTGAAGAACGATTGGATACACCATTGACTTCCATAGTATTTTTTTTTCTACTATGGAAGTCAATGTTGCCAAACAACTGTTTGGTTCCAATCGTTTCTTCAAAATATCTTCTTTTGTGTTCAGCAGAAGAAAGAAACTCATAGCAGGTTTGCAACAACTTGAGGGTGAGTAAATGATGACAGAGTTTTCTTTTTGGGTGGAGTATCCCTTTAACATTACCTTTGTCTTCCACAGAAGAAAGTCATAGTACAACAATGGGGGTGTTAATAATGACAGAATTTTCCTTGAATACTGCAGGAATACTGGCACACTGTAGTATGGTACACTATAGTATAGGGGCTTTCACACTGGGTAGTTAAAGGAACTTGGTTATAGGAACTAGCCAGGACGGTCCCCCTAGAACTACATTTTCTCCTAGGGCCATTTTCCTGGTAAGCTGACCAACAGCAACATCATTTAAACGCGGCGTTATATAACGTCATCAGAGCTGTGTTTTTATTGTGTGTTATGGGTTCAATGATAAAGGAAGTGGAATGTAGACGTACAAGTTTTGCGATAGAAAGAGCAAAAAGCTAAAAATCTACTGACAACTTGCAGTTCTACATGGCTGAGAAAAAAACAGCGATGCAGACAAAGGAAAAAGGTCAATGCTACCTATCACTGTTTTCCATGTTCGTGGAGTAAGTTTAAACTGTGTTTACATTGATTGTGTTTCGTATGGCATGCATTCAGCCAATCAGTGTACACTTACGTGACAGGTAGTTTTTATTGTGCTGGGTTAGACCTACTCTGAAGTAGGAGCTAATTAAGTCCCCTATACAAAAGGTGTTCCTATAACAAAAATCATTCCAGTGGTGTCAAAAAAAAGGGTATCTCCGCCAATAGTTAGAGCTACAAGATTAATCGTTAAAAGAAATTGTGATCTTGATTCAAACACTTCTGCGATCTTATTTCCAAATGACAACGATTCACCTGTGCCTAAACCTTTGACAAAATCACACCGGAACATTCTGATCTGTGTTTGCACTGCTGTTGACCCAGAGAAAAGCATGTATAGGTATGATGTAGAGGTATGAAACAGCTTCACAAAACAGTCTTTTCAATCACACAGTATTGATATTTCTGTCTTACAATAATTCAAATCATCACAGAAGTACTTGAATAAGTTCACATTTCGTATGATGCAATCAAAATACAGCAAATCCCCTTTTGAAAATAACATGTCGTTTCAAATAACGATTGTATAGATTAAATTGTTACACCAGTAGGTGGTGACAAGTGACTGTTCAAAAAAAATGTATTTGTCGTTGAATTTTCATTCAAGAGATTATTTCAAAAACGGTGATTCATCCAGTAATGAAACAGGTCATTGAATCATTCAATCAACCCGATTTTTTAATTAATTAAACATTTTTAAATAGACAGCAGCTATTACAATTTTGTCTGATCCTCTAGTAATTTACAGTAATATTTTTTTTAGTTGTCTGTTTAGAATTGTGGGAGAATTGTGATCTCTATTTGAAACAACAACAAAAAAATCGTGATTCTCTATTTATCCATAGTCATGCAGCTCTACCAATATTTAAAGGAACTATGAAAATTTTCCTGTGCGAAAGCCCCTTATATGTGCAGTTTCAAGTAATCAATGAAAATGAATCAAGACCAGGTTGTCGTTAGACTCTTTTTACAGTAAAATATTACTGATAAGTTCTTTCTCTGAGAATGGAGATTACAGCTGTCACAGTGTCTGGTTGTGTTTCCCTTGTTTGTCACTAGAGGTCCTCGTTATCACGGTGTCCTTCACTATTGACTTCATTTCCCAGCATTCTGTCTGTCACTGTCACTCATCAGTTCATTACACTCAGCTGTTCCCCGTCATCATTGTTCCCAGCTGTTCATTGTTAGTCTTGTTAGATATGTGTATATATTCCCTGTCTGTGTTAGTATGTGTACGGATTCGTTGCTAAATGTCACTTACACTTCTGAAGTCTGTTTCCTTGCCTGTTCTTGTTTTGTTTCTTGTTTATTTGTTTATTGGACTGCTAAAATGGATTTTGACCCCTGCATGGATGACTATGAGTTGGATTGCCCTGACAATAAATATGCTACATTTGGATCCACCTGTTTCTCCGTGTGTTCCCGTGACAGAAGCATCTGGGGTGCGTTTTGTCAAAGCCAACTATGGTCTCAAGTTCCGTCTTACAACACAATTTAACAGAGCTTGCGACCATAGTTGGCTTTGGCAAACGCACCCTTAAGAAATAATTTTCCCAAATAAGATTTCAGCAATCATGTTCTGTATTTTTAGAATTAGAACAATGATGCCAGATTCCGAAAATTAATCACTATTTTGATCTAATCTGGCGAAACCGTTTTTTGTTCGCGATTAAGTTTGATTCATTTGGAAAGTTCACTCACACACTAAAATCTGTTTCTCACACCAAAATAGTAACAAGATACTTTATAAGACAGAAAACAAAGACAGCACTGCATGAGATAATTACCTACTATTCATTGTAGGAAATGAAACCAAACCTGCAAATGTCTTATCATTTGAGTACAAGGAAGCAGCTCGGCTCCTCCTGCAAAATTTATATATATATATATATCTGTAACAGTATCCAAGAAAAAAAAAATATTGGGACACTTTTAAATGGAGGTCTGTGCCTCAGTACCGATGGAAACCTAAATACGCCCTTGATCGACACATATCTCATAGTGATATATTATCTCAAAGATATTCAAATTAAAAGTCACAGCACTACAAACTCCGGATGCTCGAAAATGTGTGGTGGCTGAAACGGGTCAAATTCATGTTTGCACTTTCAACACTGAGTCCCCTTTTGCACACATTAGGAGAGTGCTGGTAGGAGGCTTGCCAGAAGATCACATGGTTTCACCGGTGAAAGAAACCTAAAACCAACACCTTTTGCGTCCAAGAACATGTGATGCCCAGCACTCGCTCACACACACACACACACACACACACACACACACACACACACACACACACACACACACACACACACACACACACACACACACACACACACACACACACACACACACACACACACACACACACACACAGAGAGAGAATCTAATTCATCAGAATCTACACTAAACAATTAGTATGTCACTGAATGATGACATAAACAGTTGCTCCATCCATATATCCATGACCGTATCATATACATGGTGTTGTCACCGTTTAGCTTCAAGTAACCACAACCCGTCCACCAGGACTAAACTGACGGGGTCCAACCTCAGGTCTCAATCTTGCCCTCAGCAATAAAACTAAAAAGAAGCATCTCCTTTTATTTCAATCACAAGCAATATCCAGTATTAAACAAGCTTTAGTTAGCTGGCACCTCAGTGAAATGAGGCTACTTCCTACTACAGGTACATCTGTGAAAGGCAAGTGCATAAATCTGAAGGGGGGGTTAGGTAAAATCCGATCTGAGTGCTTCTGACGAGCGTCTCGGGACCAACAGTCCAAGAGTCTCCAACATCCTACACCTCTGATCGGGGCAACATGGATTAACATTGGAGGAATGGTGGGGTACAACTGAGTACGAGCATCATCAGCCGAGCCCTGAAATGAAGACCCAGGCTATATTTAACTCTGACTCCATACTCTGTTGGATGGGAAAAAGAGTACGGCTACACAGTCAGCATCTGCTGGAACAATAGACCTGACACATTAGCCTAGGCATAGGGGAACATTGTATAGTCTTCACATATACATTTATAGAAGTATGGTGGAGAGCAAATAAACATGAAAAACTTTGTGAATATGTAAAGGATAATGCAAATTGGTCACTTTAGATTCTCACTTTTAACTAACTGTGAACTATGACTTCTGCCTTAATAAACTAATATTTACTGCTTATTAATAGTTAGTAAGGTAGTTGTTAAGTTTAGTTTTGATTAGGGATGTAGAATATGGTCATGCAGAATAAGGCGTGTAATATGTGCTTTACAATATGTGCTGTTTAAGTACTAATAAACAGCCAATATCCTAGTTATATGCATGCTTAATACTGAGAGTTGGACCCTAAATTAAAGTGTTACATGCAAAATGATAATGTACAATATCCTGCTTACAACACACCCAATACATAAATTAATAAATAGACGTGAATATTTAATTGAGTGTCAGTTTTCATTCATTTATTTATTTTTTATTTTTGAATTATTTTATTGTTTGAAAAGAAAGACCACAGCATGATTTCGAGACATGAAACTATAGCACAGCTATGTAGGAAATAGTTAGCCTGGGACAATGTTCAATTCAAATTCAGTGGTCATTGTAGGCTACAAATATTTTTGCCAGCTGAATGCCAAGATTTACCAATCAAAATCAAGTATTTCACAGAGAAATATTTCCCAACTTCCCATATTAATTATTTGAATGATATAATTTTCTAGCTACTAAACTATTGGACATCTTTATATGTCCAGCTATGCTATGTAGCCCAACTTAAATCATGACGGATTAACATTCATCACAATTTAATATATTCTATAACATGTTCAAGCTTTATATTGAGCTAGACACGTTTGTCAAGTCATGGTCAACAACAGCATATTAAAACAACACTGAAATCAAAACTTTTGGGGGCCAAAATAAATCCTGCCAAAAATAAATCCTAGAGACACAGCATTGCCCTCAACCGATGACCTATTCATCATGCAGTGCTCTCTTAAACACAGCTTTACCTTTCACAGTGAGGTAAATATTTCCACAAACCCTTCGGTCTTTGGTCTTCCTTCCAGCTGAAGTCTTGTCTCTCTTACCCGAGGCCAGCGCGAGCTCCAGGACAGCTGTTGCTGACGCATACACGTCTTGAATGAAACCTGAGATTGAGCCGCAGGTATAGAGAGGATCATCACTGGAAAACTTACATGTGCGGGTGTTGAAATACGCTTTCTACTTTACCTTTCTGGAGCAGATGCTTTAATGAGTTGTTTTTACAGTAAAACAGTGTATGTATTGCTGCCTATAGACTAGATAATGATTTGCCCTCCCCCACGGGGGTATTTCAAGGTTTTGGTATTATAAAGGAATAAGCCTATTTAAACCGCTTGTTTAGCTTCTTTGTAAAATGAATCGAACGAAAATAACCTATACCGTTATGGAAAATTATAACACAGCTTACAAAAAGTGCACATTCATCAGTCGCACAAATAGAGTTAACACACGCAACACGCAATCAAAAAGGCGCGAAGAAAAAGTTTAATCTTTCCCAATCGATTAAGATTTCATATAAATTATTATTATTATTTAATCAGTGCATTGTTAGCCCATTGTTATTTTTATGTTTTAAATGCTAAATTTGTCACGATTAGGCAAATAAATGGGTAGCCTATAAATAATAGGCTAGACACACACACACACACACACACACACACACACACACTTTCTCTCACGCACACACCGACTGTTTAAAGTAGATCATGCAGCTGAACAGAAACTTAATATAGTTGATCACTCCTACTGATAATGTTGCAGATGCTTGTTGTCGAGGGATGTCATGAAGAACTGTAACATGCTAACAACAACCTTTTTTCAGAAAACCTCGAAACATATTCACATCACTGTTTGCTCACCGTTTAATACTGAATGTATAATCCACATTATTCACATCATGTTACTGTAAATACTGACTGAAAAGTAGCTCATGTTTGAAAATTGATATTGATGATGTAATACATCACACTGAATATTGAACATGTAGCGCCATCCTCTGGTGTCAAAAAAATTAAGCATTATTTTAAATTCTATAAATTCTATTTGTGGCGGTTCTAGGGGGAGGCCAGGGGGGGCCAGTGCCCCTGTGACAAAACGCTTGGCCCCCCTTGTGGCCCCCCTAAATGTGGAGTTTGAAATAATTTGTACAAAACTATTTGTTAAATTGCTATCGTTGTTATCCTTGTATGCGTATTATTTTTTATTCTATCTTTGTGGATTTGCATTTTCACGTGACAATTCGCATCACTAACGTCGTAATAACGTCTAACGTAATAACGTCTGTCTCCTGCACGCGAGAGAGCACAGCAAAATCCCCAGTGTTAAATGAACTCTCCTGGTGTACATATAGGAACACGGATTTTGCTGTGAGGAGAGAAAATGTCAGTTCAGTCGTAAGTTCATTATTTATGTGCGTATGGGGTGTGTGATGTGTATTGTCTATTATGATATTGTAATCATTGTTTTAACTATGTATACGAGGCACTGTGAGCTGACATCGCATTTGTCTATCGTCCTTTCAGTGCTGTGTGCAGTTCATAGTAGGCTATGTCTCCAAATTAGTTTTTGTCTTATATTTATATCATATTATGTTCTTATATTAGAATATTACATCAGCAAAAGTGCTGTTTTCCCGTGCACAATTGCAACTGTGATATGTCTGTTATCCAACAGTTAAATAATGAGTTAACATTGGGAGTTACTTTTTAGACACAATATTGTCAATATTGTTTGTTTTCCCTTTATTTCGCCGACTAGAATTTCATAATGAAACCGTAGCAGAGTCTCAATGCAACACAGCGATGATTTATTGACTGAAATCCGCGTTTTGAACGAATCGCTTCTTTTCCGAATGAATCAGACGTTTGAACGAATCGGTTGAATGATTGAATCCCTCTTACAGGGACTTGGCGCCGCCTACTGGTAGTTTTAGTTTCATATTTAAAGTATCCTTTAATTAAAACGTTAAAACAATTAGAAATCATTTCATATTTAAATATTGATTTTAAAAAAAAATCTCATAGATTTATTTATGCAATTGTAAATGGAGTGTAAATATACAGTAGTAATGCCACTTCTGTGTCACCTCTGCACTGCAAAGATGGATTTTGATTGAATGAATTAATTTGCTGGTAACAGTGGAACTGTTTAATTATTGTATAATTAAGTACTATTGTATAAATAAGTATAATTCTTGTATAATTTAGTATTTGACATAAAAGGTGATGCATAACTCTAAATAAGTTTAGAAAAAATGTCCATATATAGGTGAAAATGCCCCTGGAAATCAATTTAAATAGGCAAATATTGCCCCTTAATTAAAAAATGTATTTCTGTCACTGCTGTGAACTGACCACTGCATAGAATATGAAAAATATTAATATCTTCGTGAGTCAGCTGTCAACAACAGGCCTACCAGCCATGGCACCAGCACAAAAACACAATCAATAAAATATCATGTAGCCTAAGTATGATCAACAAAATGTTGAAAATATTGAAATATATTTTTGTCAATATTGCACACCCCTAATGTACGGTATTAATTTTGATTTCTTTAGGTCTTAAAAAGCCTTAAATTTGACTTTAAAAAGTGTGCAGGAACCCTGTAAACGGTTAGACGTAGCTAGTCAGTTATTTTCAGTAAATGAATTAATAAGCTTCTTGGTCCCCATTGCTTTTGCTCTATAGTTCTCAAAATGAAGAGAAAGAAGGACACCATGTCTATTACAGTTACGGTGACTAATACTGAATATGTAATGCAAATGTAAAAATATAATGGAAATGCAAATACATTGTTGAATGATTATAAACACGGTATTTTGCCAGTTGATGCCTGCAGCAGTGCAGAAAATGATATGAAAACAATAAGGTCTAAATGTAACTGGCCCCTCTAACAGTACAACTGGCCCCAGCTTGGCCCCCCCAGTTGAAATGGGCTAGAACCGCCACTGTTAACACATGATTAAAAATAGTAAATTATAAACCAAATAGGATATTAAAATTTGTCAACATGCCAAAACACTTTGCCATACATTAGACAATGTGGAAACAAATATGCAGCGGCCACAAAATTGAACACAAGCCATATGTATGAATGCCATTGCATTAGATAAAATATGAAACTAAGTGGCAAAATATAAAGCAAGTGTCTTTTATTCCACACCTAACTTTTTAAAACTAAATTGCTGCCCTTTTTGCTTTTAATCAACCAAGTTTGTGCAAGTGATTTAGGTGATCAAAGTTCCCCTCCAGTTCACGGGTGTCCTATCAGAGTAAAAACAAGTGCATTTCATCACATAAACTATGCACTAATGTTTGACAACAATAAATATGTTAATAAATATATGGGCCATTCTACAGAATTGGTTCAAAGTCAGAATTGGAAACATCTTGAATTTATTTATTCCCCAACCCCCCCACACACACACACAAATTTTGTTTGTATGCAAATTGTATAATATCAAGCACACATTTCTAGTAATTGTGCTGTTAATTCTCATATTGTATTTTCATAAGATTTGGAATATGTTTCCTCTCCCCAAATTTGTCACTACCGAAAATAATAATAAATAATTTAATAAGAAGGCTTATAAGGCAATAACAAATGCAATTTCAAATATTTATTTAAATATTTCAAGTGCAATATATAGATTTGTTGTATTTTTAATCCAATTTTCTTTGTAAAAGGTATTAAGTTTATATACTGATTTCAAGTTAAGGATTCTTATTAGTTTAATATAACTTATAATTAATATAATGTATATTAATATAACATCTTACAATATACTTATTTTTTGACAAAACATTTCGGTCATGACTTCACATTTTAACATCGCATACTAAAACACTCCTAAAACATACTAAAATACTAGTTTATTTCTCCCAAATAAAGGATTATGTGTTCCCTTTTGTCAATGATGACATGTTTTGGTCAGCCAATGGACTAAAACATACACTGTTTTGGTAGTGACATGGGTTGGGAGTCATATATTTTTTTAAAAACATAAAGTTTAATTATTTACAAAGAAAATATAAAAAGCTTTTTGAACTTCACTTTCAAAAAAAAAATAATCGAAAAAAGTCTAAAATTAGCAATGGAAAAAAATTGCAAAAAATCATTTCAATATCATTTTCACAAGTTGAAATTTAGGGGTTAGGGTTCGGGACAGCCACCTCCCAATTGAAAGTACTCAATAAATGATGATTTTATATACATTGAGCTTACTGGTATTTTAAATATCGTTGTGAGATTCAATATATAATAGAAGGATCTTAGTAAACATCTAAGATTTGAATACTTAAATGCTTTTTAAATATGTTTTTTGCTTGTGCGACAGCAGTTTGACCAATTCTGTAGAATGACCCATGTAATAAATAAACAATAAATATACACTATATGGATATTCAATTATTGGAACACACACTTAATTGTAGAATTTGGGTGTTTCAATCAGACCCATTAACAATAAAAGTTTGCATTTACAAATATTTGTGAAAAAATGGGTTGTACTGAAGAGCTCAGTAAATTCAAGTGTGGAACTGTGATGGGATGCCATGTCTGCAACGAGTCAGATTTTATCCCTGCTAGATATTTCACGGTCAACTGTAAGTGGTATTATTGGAAAGTGGAAGTGTTTAGGAACAGCAGCAACTCAGCCATGAAGTGGAAGACCACATAAAGTCACCGAGTGTAAAGCATAAAGGTCACCAATTCTCTGCTGATTACATAGTTGAAGAGTTCCAAACTTCTACTGGCATTACAATCAGCACAAAACCCGGGCGGCGGGAGCTTCATGGAATGGATTTCCTTGGCAGAGCAGCTGCATGCAAACCTCACATCAACAAGCACAATCCCAAGCCTCGGATGGAGGTGTGTACTGTAAAGCACGCACACCACTGTAAAGCACGCCACCACGGCACTCTGGAGCAGTGGAAACGTTCTTTGGAGTGATAATTCACACTTCTCTGTGTGGCAGTCTGATGGATGAGTCTAGGTTTGGCGTACGCCAGGAGACTGTTACCTGCCTGACTGCATTGTGTCAACTGTAAAGTTTGGTGGAGGAGGGATACTGGCATGGGGTTTACAGGGATTGGTCTAGGCCCCTTACTTCCAGTGAAGGGAACACTTAAAGCTACACTGTGTAACATTTTTAGTTTATTCTTAGCTAAAAACACTTAGTTCTTTCAAAAATATATGTGCTCATTAATGTATATTTACTTCGTTCTAGTAATAAAGTATTCTCGTGACTGTATAATATGCCATTGAAAATACATACAGGTAAGGGGTTCTAATGTCGGTCGCCATGTTCCAGGGGCGGCGTTTGCGTATGGCAGAGTATGGCCATTGCCATACCCTAGCAGTCAGAGTTCAGATAAAACATCAGCTGATGATGATGATGCTCGTTAAATATTTTAGAAGGGCTTTTTAAACCCCCTAAATTTTCACCCCAGCCCCCCCAAAAATGTGCGTTTCGTGATCGCTCAGTCAGTCGTCACCTTTAAAAGCCATTTAAAAAAAAGCTCATCTCAACCGGCTTCGCAGCATCAGCGTCAGAACAAAAGCAGATGAAAACGTGCATGCATTTATTGATAGACCGTATAGGCCTATAGTATATACATCTGTGTAGTTCTTTGTTTGTCATAAATGCAGTTTACATTAAATATTGCTGGAGTAATTAAACACGGTTTCCCACTGTAAAATCTGGGCTTATTTATTTATGAAATATTCATTTCATATAAACGAGTCTTAATTTCTTCACTTGCAAGAAATAAAGCTTTTATTTTGGAGATGCTGATTGCGTGAGCAAAGTGTGCACTTTTCTTTAAATCACGCAGCACAAATAGAATGGCTATATAGGCTACTTAATTACAGTCTTGTGCTGTTTTATAAAGGCACAAAGCCATATCACGGGTTCGGTGTTGGGAAAAGGGAGAAGAGAGAGTTCGGCAAAAGGCGGATTCGAACTCGGGTCGAACGCGTCAAAAGCTACATTCAAGCTCCTCACAACGCCCTCGCCCTACGCCACTGTAGATATTCAGTGACAGGTATCTTGTTGCTAAAAAGACAGGCACGTAGTGCAAATGAACGCTCTCAACTCACGTTCATTTTACTGTATCTGGTTTTGTTTGTTTGATAACGATGTGGACGGAGCGTGGTACAGATAGTTGAAAAAACTTGAAAAAAGTTGTTGTGATGCCAATCGCCTCCGCGATTCTGTCTGGCCTAATAAGCTGTGAGCTATCCCTATTTTCTTTCCCTCCTGACACAACGTGTTACAAGTTAACAGTGCTTTGTGCATTTTGTTAATGTGAGGTATATCGTTCGGTAATGTCGGTAATTTAACGTTATGCCAGAGGGAATGCCATACTCTAGGTTTTTGTGAAACGCCGCCACTGCCATGTTGCCCCTCCATCTTGAAAGTACATTAGCCAAAGAGGGACAAACCCGTTAATTCAAGCTTCGCTTTTCGCGTTTTAAAGGCACACTGTGGAACTTTTCAACCTTTAAATATATTACCAAAACCCATTGAGATGGTACATCGACTTACAATAGGTTGAATGACACGTCTGCCGAAGCCTGAAGGTGTCTGTATCGCTTTTACTAGCACTATGTAACTTCGGGTTTCGGGTAGGAACCCGAGCACAAAAAGAACTACAAAATTCGAACGCTTTACGGCATACGTCACTTCCCCCACCACCCCAACTGCTAACGTGAGAGCTCTACTCGCGTTTGACTGCCGGCGTCTGTATGTTGTCGTCATGGCTGAATCAACAGCTACTCGGAAGAAAGCAAAGATTTTGTCAGAGGAGACCAAAAAAAGAAAAAGGGAGAGTGATAAACTAAAAGCAAGGACGAGGATAAACATTGGTCAAGCGTTCCCTCGCTGGCGTGCGATAAAGGAGGATGAGGGATTCCCGACCGATGCTGACCTGGCCGTCATGCTTTTGGACTAGTAAGTTAAATATATTGCTTGCACAATATCTCTACTTTTTCTCGCAGGCAAGGTCTCTCCCTCTCTCTCCGCGCTACACGGTTTGGTGCTGATCGACGCACATACAGTAGGCTATGTTCTGTCTCGCATGCGCAGCTCTAGATTCTAGGAGATTTTAACTAATTTACGTGTCGTGTTGCTGTTGTATCAGTCAGATCAGCGTAGCACTCAATAATCGGGACAAATAAATTAGGCCCAAAAATCGGGACGTCCCGGCTAATTCGGGACAGTTGGCAACCCTATCTCTAACCCATTGCAAAGAGATCCTGAAGACGTTAATTGTTTGCTTCAGGTGTGTTTGATTAGGGTTGGAGATGAACTGTGCAGGAGAGACGATCGGCAGGAGCAGGATTGGGCAACCCTTGTCAATGCAACTTACCTGATCAGACATTGTTTTCTGCGTATGCTACTTTTATTCAATTTGTTTTCTTTATAGGATTTATATTATTAATCTTATATTTATATTATTATTTTGGTCAGTAGTGAATCGATTAACTTTCTCCAACATACAAATCAAATGCGTCTGCACACACATAAAGACACGGGAGGTTGACCGGTTGACTGTGTTGACTTTTGCGACAATGCTGCGGCGCTTGTGGCCTCTAGGGGCACTAGACGTGAAAATTACAGGTCGAGCGCACCCTAGTGGCCAAAAGTTCCACAGTGTGCCTTTAACACGCGTGGGTTAGCACTCGAACTGCCTAACACTCGAACTGGAAGCCATGTTAATCTTGGACTACATTGGCCACCGTAGGAGTTAAAACGAAATCGGAATTGAGAGGAACAGAAACTAATATTCACTAGATGGTCATATATCTTTTCACCGCTAGATGGGGGTAAAAATCACACAGTGTAGCTTTAATGCTTCAGCATATCAAGACATTTTGGACAATGCAATGTTCCCAAATTTGTGGGAACAGTTTGGGGAAAGCCTTTTTTTATTCCAGCATGACTGGCACAAATCAAGGTCCATCAGGACATGGTTGGATGAGTTTGGTGTGGAAGAACTTGACTGGCCCACACAGAGTGATGACCTACAGTAAACCCCATCGAACAGCTTTGGGATGATCTGGAATAAAGATTGCGAGCCAGGCTTTCTCGTCCGACATCTGTGCCTGACCTCACAAAGGCTCTACTGGGCATAAAATCCCACAGAGACGCTCCAAAATCCTGTGGAAAGCCTTCTCAGAACAGCTGCAAAGAGGGACCAACTCCATATGAATATCTATTTTGAATGTCATGATGTCATTACAGTCCCTTTTGGTGTAATGGTGAGGTGTGCCAATACTTTTGTCCATATAGTGTATATAAATTAACTTTTACATGACCGGAAAAAAAACAACAACCATATGTGATGTGTGAAATCATTTACGTAGTTATCATGACAGTGGTATATCAACATAACATGACAGAGCAAGCTGACGTGCATTTTTTATAAAATCTCAAGTTTATGCAGTAAATTCTTGCGTTGCCATTTGGAGAGTGTTGTTGTCAGTTCGAGACTTGTATTTCTCAATCTCTTTTCTTATTTCATTCTGGACCTATGAAATCAGTAGTTAGTTTACTACAAGAGGTCATAAATATATTTCTTTATTTCCTATTAAAAATAAATTAGATCTTACCTCAGTGTTCATGAAGCAGTATAACAATGCCACAATGAAACCCTTAAAAGAAATGGCAAAATTAGTATTATGAGTCATGACTTTATTGACAGGTTTTTTTATTGAGACTTTTATGAATTTTATACTTGACTACTAGTTTCTGCATGCTGTAGTTTTGTATTTCAAGTATATTTACTGTAGAGGGCACAGTTTCACTTATGAACAAGCTTCATAGAAGTATCTCCTCACCACCTCTCAAATGAGAGAGATAATAACAACAAATCTTGACAGCTTATTTCTTAAAAATGGCTGTATTGTAGGCTACAATTTAGTTGACATTTCTGGGCGACACTGTAGATTGCATTAAGCCATAAGTGCCTGAACTGTACCTGGAAGGAACCTAGCACAAGTTCAAAGAAGAGTCTCGCCTCTAGACCCACATGCTCGGGAAAAAGAGCAAATACGGTGTAATGCACTCCAAAAAGAGGGATGAGCAGAAGAGTTGACTTAGCCAGTCGCCTACAGAACACAGTGAACACACATTGTAGTTTAAAAAAAGTGATTGGTAGAGATCAAGGCTCCTTAATATAATGTGGACGTATCTGTAACATTGCCTGTAACAGAGTAAGAGGGACCATTTGCACTACACCATTTTCAATAAAAAAAATAACTTTTGTCTGAAAACGCAAACCTTGTAAAACAGGTTTCAAGTTTTTAAGAACTATACCGCTCTCTTCTCTGTGTAAAATACAAAAACATAATTTGTGAAAACAGTGACGTCATGCGCATGCGTATCACAGGTTCAGTCTATATGCACATAGTGTTTCTTTACAAAGTGACATCGCCAACTACTGGCCTGGCAGCAAAATACAGCGTTTTTAGTTGTCTTCATCGGTCCGTGTGAACGGTGATCGTTTGACAACGGTGTCATCTGTACATTGTTGTCGTGTACCAAATCGTACCCATAGGCTGAATCCGAATTCGCCCCCTAAACCCTCTTTCACTATTCCCTTTGTTAGCCGTTCAGTGTACATCGGTTATTGCGGTGCAATGTGAGATTGAATGGCTTGCACTCGGTAACGTCCACTTGGTTTTGACATCACTACAAATGGTGGTCCCCTTAAGGGTATATGGGGATCGGATTCAGCCATAGTGTGATGTGAGATCTATATTAATTACTATTACTAATATATCTCACCTGTAAAGCTGCCTGTCTCCTCCATTTGATTCTGGGGTTTTTGTCTTCACAACTATCATCCTGCTTATATTAACAAACACTACAAAGTTCACCTGTAAAGTTTAAAAGTACAAACAATTTTGATTTTGATTTTTAAGTGAATAAGTCTAAGAAGTATAATGTTCAAGTAATTTTTGTGGTAAGACACTGAAAAATTGTAACATCTAAATTAATTGGTTTAATATCACTGAATCAGCCCAAATACATTAATTTATACCCCAAAATATTTTTTATAGATTAAATCAGGTCAAATTGCTCTTTAACCCCTTAAAGGAGTAGTTCACTTTTAAAAAAACTTTGCTGATAATTTACTCACCCCCATGTCATCCAAGATGTCTACGTCTTTCTTCGTGCGAAAAGAAATTAAGGTTTTTGATGAAAACATTCCAGGATTTTCTCCATATAATGGACTTCATTGGGAGCCAAACGGTTCAAGATCAAAGACATTCAGTGCAGCTTCAAAGGGCTTTAAACGATACAGACGATGAATAAGGGTCTTATCTAGCGAAACCATCGCTCATTTAAAAAAATAAATAACAAAGTTTAAGTTTTTTAAGCACAAATGCTCGCCTTGCTCTGTTCTGTGATGAGCGTTCGTGACTCTCCTGTTCGAACTCGTTCATCAAAATTAACAAATCTTTTTTCGAGTCATGACTCGAAGGGTCCTAGATAAGACCCTTATTCATCGTCTGATATCGTTTAAAGCCCTTTGAAGCTGCACTGAAACTGTCTTTTGGACCTTGAACCGTTTGGCTCCCAATGAAGTCCATTATATGGAGAAAATCCTGGAATGTTTTCATCAAAACCTTAATTTCTTTTCTATTTGAAGAAAGACGTGGACATCTTGGATGACATGGGGGTGAGTAAATTATCAGCAAAAGTTTTTTTAAAAGTGAACTAATCCTTTAAGTGTCACCCCCCCCCCCCCCCCTTTTTTTTTGCATTGGCATGAAAATGCACATTCCGAACTTAAATGGTTGTAATTCAAGAATGGGTTAAAGGTACACTATGTAACCCTCTAGTCTAGCGTTTAAATAACAAAACTGCATGCATTTTGCAGAAGAACATTGTTTTGTTTGTGCTTCGGCTCTGTGTGACTGTGTGGATGAATATGACACTTCATAATAGATACTGCTTACAATGAACTCTGTCTCTTAGAGAGCTACATATGGCAATTTATCTGTTTCATAAAATACTAATCGGAGTAATAAAAACGCCATCTCCACGTTGCTTTCTCAACATTTTAAATCCCTCTGTTCTCGCCATTTTGGAAAAGTCAATGATTTATTGCGAGCTCTGTTGAGTTCTCAGACTCTTTGTTCACCATTTTTTTAAACCATTTTTTTTACTAACTTATGCCACACCCACACCATACACGCGTCTAAGTGACAGGTGTAATGGACTTACCATAGTAAATCAGTGTTAGACAAAAACACGTTTTGGAAGAAGGATTGGTGATGTATTGACTCATTTAAGTTTTGTGAAATCTGAACAAAAAGTTGTTACAACTTTACTATAACAATTGCAGGTTACCATTTTTCACAGTGCACTAAATCAGAGCCACAGTTTTAGGCATAAACCTACAAATACCTTATATATAGTTTTCACAGAATATTAAACTGGGATAGGAGTGTTTCATTGTTTTCTGCATAAACTTACAAATACAGAAAGCAAAATGGGAATTTTGATGATCCACCAGTAGCCACTGTCCAAGTCATCCCAGCACCTACCAACACACATAAACACAGGCGTTTATGATACACTCAAGTACATAGATAAATGTTAGCTGCAGATCCAAATGGACTCCACAATAATCTCATCCTCACCCATAATTGTCATATTTCTGCTTGAGGAATGTCCAGATGATTACTGTGACAGATGGAGTTCCTGTAAGACAGAGAAAAGAATCAACAAACACTTCAGAATAAGTTATACTATAGTCAGCGGCCGGTTTGTGTGTAAAATATGCTTCCTGTAATGTAAAATGTGCTTTTACCCCAGCCAATAAGAGTATACCACCAGAAGAATGTTCCCTTGCGGGCGAAGGAGAAAACTAGCAGTGTCTGGAGGTAAAGTCCCTCAACGAGCAGCCAGTAGAAATTTGATAACACACAGTACTGGAAGAACGTCACCACAGCCTTGCACAAAACCTGGCAGATGAAATACAGCATTCGGTTATAGAGGATCAGATGATCTGATTTATGCTATGGCATTTATTTTGCATTGATCTTATTTCGTCTGTGTAATGTACAGTGGAGACTGTGCAGTGATTGATTGTCTCATCGGCGAATAACACAGCATCTTTTACAAACACAGCCAAAGCCCTCAGGATGAATGAGGAGAAGAGGTTGAGGTGGATGTAGGTCCGTGTACACAGAAGCTTTCTGTTGGATTAATGAAAATGCGACACTATTACGTGATATCAGCATTCCTTGAAGCAAAAATAAAAAACTTCACCAGAATTGAATTCCAGCATGCAGCAAAACTGTGAAAGAGTAAAGACACTGAAGCAAGAGTGGATTTTTATTGTTAGAATTACCTAAAGATGCAGAAGATGAAGACCGCAATACAGAGAGAACCAATGGACACGCCGTACCCAACGGTGTATATCAACTTCACCATGGCAAAGTACTCTCGCTTCCACAGTAAAATGGAAAATATCAAGTTTAGATTCCACTTGAAGTATCCATTTATGTAATTAAACATAAATTGTTTCTTTAAAGGTGATGTGTGTAATTTTTTTTTCAATATTTAAATTCTTCCTGTAACATAATTGCTTAGGGCAGTAGTTAAACCTTCTTTATCCACATCATGATTTGCACAGTGAGCTGAACAGATTAATTCTTAAAAGGATACTCCACTTTTTTTGGAAATAGGCTCATTTTACAACTCCCCCAGAGTTAAACAGTTGAGTTTTACCGTTTTTGAATCCATTCAGCCGATTTTCTGATATTTAGAAGAATATCAGTAACCAGACAGTTTCTGGTCTCATTGACTCCCATAGTATATTTTTTTTCCTACTATGGAAGTCAATGAGACCAGAAACTGTCTGGTTACTGATATTCTTCTAAATATCAGAAAATCGGCTGAATGGATTCAAAAACGGTAAAACTCAACTGTTTAACTCTGAGGGAGTTGTAAAATGAGTCTATTTCCAAAAAAAGTGGAGTATCCCTTTAATACTGAGCTCATATTGATAACTTGATATCAATATTGATAACACTGAATATTGAACATGTAGCGCCATCCTTAGGTGTCACAAAGCATAACAAAACAGGTTAGAAAGAAAAAAATGTATTTGGACACTTAAGCCACACTGTAAGAAAAAAATGTAAATTTACAGTTAAAAGTCTGTATTTTTTTACAGAATTGTGCCGTTTTCTCATTTTACAATGAATTTCTGTTATTTTACTGATATTTGCTGTAATTTAAAGGTCCACTATTAAATTTACAGTTAATTGCTTGTATTTTGGTTTTACATAAATTTTACGTTTTTTTTTAAAGAATTATCTGTATTTTTACAGGGTTATGTGTAATTTTACATAAAATACTAAGTAATATTTTACAGATTTTTTCTGTGAAATTAGAAAACAAAGAAAAGAAGGTATAACTGCAGAAATCAGCAGTTATTTAACATGTTTTCCTTGAAGATCAATAAGCATGTGGGGGTTAAAGTGAGTTTTAAGGTTAAATAATAACAAGATTAAAAGAGTATAATAATTCAATAGGCTATTTGTACATAACGTAGGCTACATAGGCTACAGTAGACAGGCCTATTGAATCATTATATAGTCTTTTAATCTTGTCTTGCAAATAGATGCTCATTTTGATCATCATTTGTATTAATATCCCCTAATTTCATGTATATTTTTTCAAATCTGCGGTGCTGCACATTGCGTGGCTTTGTGTGCGTACTGCGTACGTGAATGTGTGTGTGTGTGTGTGTGTGTGTGTGTGTGTGTGTGTGTGTGCGCGCGCACGCGCGATTGCGCAGATTCAAATTATTACTTTTCCGTTGCTTAGTCCCGCCCACAACAGTTAACTGGTCGTCAGATCGTCAAGTTTGAATCCCTGAAGGCTGTGCCAAGGACAAGCGGGAGATTTGAATTCAGTCTACGCTGGTGAAGTGGATTGTGATCACGGTGGTTCAAAGCTATAATCGTATTCGTATTTGTCAGGAGCAGCCGTGAGCAGAGCGCTGAACACATGAGTTAGTCCGGTTGTCAGTCAGTCCGTTCAAAAATAACGCGCCCTTTTTCAGTGAGCCTGGTTCGTCACAGCGGACATCATCCCAACTGATCACCGGCTGAGGTAAGAGTCTTAGCAGCTATACTAAATGTGAACGATATTTTACATTACATTTGTGTTAAGTTGACAGTTTCCAAGCTAACGTTAGCATTCTTAAATGTTCAGTCATAACTGGCTTCGAGAGCTGGAGGGCAAACAAACACTGCAGCATGCGTCATTCAATTTTCTTCTGTTATAAGCAAGATCAGTTGAATCCACGTATATAAAGACCTAAAACAAGCTTTAGTAGACGTATTATGTATATCAAAGTTATGATTAGTCAATCAATCTTAAACGGCGGGACATTTTGAAACACTGTCTGGAAGCTGAAAACTCTTAGAAAACATCCTTGATTTTATTATAGTAAAATTGTAGTAACCACGTTTTTTGGTGGATTTATTACCATTTTAATAATCACAGTTTTACTAAAAACAGGCCTCCTGTGTTTTTTTTTTTTTTTTTTTTTTTAAACATCTAACGTTAACGTTACGTTCGGACGTACTAGCATCAAGACCGTTAAGAAATCGAATTCAGTGTAACGTTAGGCCTAGCATACTTGTTGATAAAGATACAGCAAAAACTAGAATATGAATATAGCATGATGAACCGCTATGTGTAACTGATGCAGCTAGGTCACAGTAATGTTAAATCATATTCATTTTTACTTTCTATAAATGTAACGTTAGCTAAAATCACATGGCAGTTCAAAACATAACTGTTAGCCTTTCCTATTCAGCTTCCAGATCATGGTCAGTTGAGGTTTTGCATTGTCTCAATGTAACATATTGAACATGTGTAACAGTTAAATGTAATACTGATTTTTACTTTTTTTGTGATTTCAGGTCATGTGGAAAGCAGATAATCATGGCAAACAAGGTATGGGAATAATTAACTAAAATAAACATAAAATAACATAAAATAATTAAAATCGTAATGACCAAGTCTTCTGATTCCGTATGATTGCACTAAAAGTGTGCACAAGGTTTGGTTTGGCTACAGTAAGACCATGATTGTGTTAGATTCCACACTTTTTTTTTCTAACAAGGCTCTGTCGTTTAGAAACATGGCTTTTCCTATCACTGCTATCTTAATGACACATATCTCTACCTTTCATTCCAGTCAGGTGATCTGACGGTTGATGGTCGCATCTCAGCCTACCTGATGGAACATTCTTGCTGGATGAATGACCTTCACCTCAACCTTGCCAAGACAGAACTGCTTATGGTTTCAGCCAAACCATACTTGTGGTGTAATCCTGCCGATTTGCCTAATACATCATTATACTATCGGAGCTGAACAACTCCTGGTCTAAGATCTTGTTCTATCCAGACTGGACTATTGTAATGCTCCCTTGACAACTCTTCCAGCATCAGTCAAACCTCTGCAACTGATCCAGATGCTGCAGCAAGAGTGGTCTTTGGAGGTAGCCTTATACCTAACCTCACTTCTTCAGATCTATTGGCGCTTTTCCACTGCATGGTACGCTCGGTTCGGTACGGTTCGATTCGGCGCGGAACGGTTCGGTTCGGCTTCGCTTTTCCACTGCGTGGTACGACTCGGTACGGCACGGTTCGGTTCGCTAGCTCGGTTGCTTTTCCACTGCAGTTAGTACCCATTCAAAGTGGGTGAGGGATGTCCCGATCCGATCAAGTGATCGGAAATCGGGCCCGATCACGTGGTTTCAGACTCGATCGGAATCGGACGTCACCTCCCGATCAGGACTCGGATAAATATGTATATTAGGGCTGTAACGGTATTCGTATGAATCGTTTCGGTACGAGGCTTCCGGTTCGGTGCGCATACAAACCAAACCAGGTCCTTGGATCTTTTTTCCTGCCGACAAAATCCGCGCTGGCGTGAACACCACAACGTTGCGCAACATCAAATGACGAACGTAATGAAAGCGGAACGAAACTGCGCTACTTATTATATTGTGCTTGTACAGTTTATCCGTTTATCAGTTCGGACCATCAACATCAGCGCAGCGCGAGCCGATCTTGATCAAGCGAGCGTTAGTGAATAAAGCATTTGAATTCGCCACTGAAGTAGGCTAATAACATCACTGCGATATCTAATGAGAAGCATTCAAATTTCTCCGTTATTAACCGTAGATCTCTATCTCTATAGCGCTGACGTGGAAACCAGGAGAAACATTGTGCCGTGAATGAACTAGTTATAGGCTTTAAGTCCACAGATCAGCAACATTCACCATGGATTTAATATAGTAACACTAACTGTAGCCATGAAAGTTTGCCTGGAATAGTGAAATGCTTTCAAGTACTTCACACATCTTTTCCCAGCACTTCAAAAACTCAAATATTATCTAAATATTATATATAACGTTATATAAATATATTTAAATGTGATGACCAAAACAATTATTTGTTCATCCTTCAAAGATTACCCCCATTTTTAAACCTGAAAGTTTCAAGATGTAGGAAAACTCAAACTTATTTAAAAATACTTTTACTTTTAACAAATAGGAAATATCTCTGGCATTTCTTTCTTTTTATTGAAAACGTACCGAACCGTGACACCACTGTATCGTATCGAACTGAACCGTGTATTTTGTGAACCATTACACCCCTAATGTATATTCTCATATTTTTTTTATACACTTATTTTTTTATTTGTTTACATGCCTGCCGGGTATTTTAAAGTTGAGGTGCTATTTGTTTTTATATTAGACTTTTTAAAAAATATATTTACTGTTGCACTAAAGTCCAAAAGTGAATAATTTATGCTATTTATTACTTGATTGTTCAAGCTACCTCACAGAAGTGCTCTGTTTGTTAGAGTTTTTAAATGTTATAATAAGGTGAATTAAATAACAAATAAGGAACATCCTGGATCTGTTTTTTCGCTCTTCTTTATTCTTTTTTTTTAATGTAATATAGAAGTATCGGATCGGGACTCGGTATCGGCAGATACTCAAAATCAAATGACTCGGACTCGGACTCGAGGGCAAAAAAACCTGATCGGGACATCCCTAGGTGGGACTGATCGTTACACTGTTTGTAGGTCCGGTGATAGCCGTGTGCGGCTAAGAGCTGAGCTAGCTGCTACTTCTTGGAACACTTTTTCATTCTGTTTTGCCCCATCCAGCTCTCGCTGGACCCGCTCCTAGGCAACCAACGAGAGGATTGTCTGCACCTCGACCACGATTCAGCCATTTCCTTTTTAAAGTGTTGATCTCTTCTTTTTTTTCAAGTAAGTAAAACACAGGTGCTACCGTGTTGGCTGTTGTCTACTGGTTATATGACTCTGTATAGCGGGTTTAGTGTCTCGTGTCGCAAATCCAATGACGCTGGTAGTGACGATTCTGTCTGTCTGACCAATCAGTGATCTGCAGTGTTTCACGTCACATTTTAGTACCGGTACGGTACGCTTGGAACCTCAACAGATCAGGTACCATTAAAGCGCGCCGAAGCGCACCGTACCGTACCGTACCGTACCGTACCATGCAGTGGAAAAGCACCACAAGTGAGCCGTACCGAACCGAACCGTACCGTACCATGCAGTGGAAAAGCACCACAAGTGACCCGTACCGAACCGAACCGTACCGTACCATGCAGTGGAAAAGCACCACAAGTGACCCGTACCGAACCGAACCGTACCGTACCATGCAGTGGAAAAGCGCCACAAGTGTCCTCCAGAACCTTGTGTTCTGCAAGTGAACGGCGCCTTGTGGTGACATCATCTCAAAGAGACACAAAATCACTTTCACTGTCCTTTACCTGGACTGTTGCCTGCTGGTGAAATGACCTGCCCAGCACATTTTCAAGAAACTGCTAAAGATGCATCTTTTTCGTAAACACTTGACCCAATAATACAAAATCTTTGGGGGAAAAAACAACTTGCTGTGTACTGTGCTAGACTAACTGGGACTTGTCACTGCACTTTTTGCTTCTATTGTTATCGTAATTGGTAAGTCACTTTGGAGAACATGTAATTGTAAATGTTTAAAAAATATATGTATTAGAGTATAAAGGTATACAACAATTTCCTTTTAATGTGGATATTTTTACATGTTCTAAATTTATATACTAAGCTTGTATTTCCTATCTATCACTTATCTTGACGTTTAGTGTTTGTTCAATTACTAATACTGTAAATGTGAAGGTATTCTGTACTTATACATTTAGTTAATTTTACAGAAATTGACTGTAAACTTGCTATTACTTAATTAGAGATTGGTCAAAATTGTGAAATTGGATCTGTAAAAATTAACACTGTAAATATACAAACATTTGTATTTGAATTGATGTATTTATTGCATTTTTATACATAATTTAATTGTTATTTTACACAGAAAAACTATATATTAAAAGAAGATTACGGTAGATAAACAGGATTATAATAAAATAACTTTATAAAACCCTAAATTTACAGTTTAACCTGAAAGTTAAATGTCTTTTTAATGTAATTTGACATCATTTGTCATTTTTTCCACGGTTTAATAAGCCATTATTAACAGTAATATACTGTAATTTAATCAATTTTGACTGTTTTTTAATGTAATTTGACATAATTTATCTGTTTTTCCACGGTTTAATAAGCCATTATCAACAGTAATATACTGTAATTTAATCAATTTTGATTGTCTTTTTAATGTAATTCTACATCCTTTTTCCGTTTTTCCACGGTTTAATAAGCCATTATAAACGGTAATATACTGTAATTTAATCAATTTTGACTGTAAAGTAAATTCTGTATTTTTACGGTTTTTGCATGTAATTTTGAGAAATGGTTATTTGCTGTAATTTAACGTAAACCGTCTGGAAACTTTGCTGCCAGAGATTTGCCGTTTTTTTTACGGGATTTTTTTTCTACAGTGCACGCTTAAATATGTATGGATGGCATTGTATTCGATAAAATATCAAAACAAATGCCATTTCTCACACCTAACCTTTAAAAAAAACAATGGGGGAAGGGGAAGTGTTCAGGAAACCTGTTTAAAAAGCATTCAAAAACCAGATCATTGTTATATTTGGTGACGCTGGTGGTGAAAAAAGAAAAAATCACACACTTCACTTTCCACAGTACAGCAACATTGAGCAGGATTCTAGAACCTATCCAGAAGTGCAATAATCCATTAGCATTTAGTTACGTTCATTTAATATCAAATAGGATTTCTTCAAGATTTTTACTCTGTGTCCAGTGTCTTCCTGCTCTGTGCTGTTCTCCTGAAAGCAGGCGCTGTAATAAGGCACACTCAGCTGACTCCATCCCTCAGTAGTGCAGGTGCGGGTGATCAGCTCTAAAGAAGTCAATCATAAAGACTTTTACATTTACTCTACGTCACAGCATTGGACTTTAGGGCCACATTCATAGAAAGAGTAAGCTTTGATATGTGTTTGGTCCTAAGAGAGAGAACTTTACCATGGGAGTTCAGGAGAGGCGGTGGACAAGACACTGAGACTCTCTCTCCTACACTGACTGCAGGCCAGCAGTTCACTCCATCCCACTCAACCAGACAACCTGAACACATCCACAGTGGCACAACTAAAGATTACAGAAGTCTTCTTAGCTACATTAAACTGATTCTCATCACCATACGTATGTTTTCCTGTGAAGTCCTGTAACTGCTAATGCTAATGAATTATTTATGTTGTCTTATAGTAATGCGTCTTATAGTTCTAAAGAGGTTGCATTAAAAAAAATACAATGAAAAGCAATGGACTATGGCAAGCAAGATAGCAAAGATTGCCTGTGATTAATGACTTGAATTTTTCAAAGCTGTTATAATGGCTTATAGCGCACAAATTGACAGGAATGCTTTTATGGTGCTTTAACAATGCAGGATGAATTTTAATCTTTTATAAATCTCAGTTTTTAAAACGGAGTTGAAAGAGGAAAATGACATCTGTTAAATGCTTTATCCTTAGTCAGGTAATTGATCAGAATCAGCTTTATTCGCCAAAGAATTTGTTGCGGTTTCCAGGAGCTCTGGGTATACATATATAATACAAGAGAATAAAAAGAACATTTAAACAGTAAAATTAAGAAATTAAAAATACTTAAAAAATAAAGAAAATAACATACATCTAGATCGGAAACCGTACGTACAGATTTTTTTTTGTAGGCTATCATTTGTATTACATGTACTTGACATAAATGCCATAAGAATACTGAATTATGAATTAAAAACAGGTAGTAATAGTGTGCTGTAGCTATGAGCTTGAGGGTATCAATTTATGCAAATAGCATGATAATCAAAGCATCAAAAGTGTGAGTCGATATCTTGATGAAATGTTTTGAGTATCAGTGCTTATCTGTGACTCAGCTCACCTGTATCAGTAGCGTTGAAGTTTAACAAAGACTGCGTAAAGACGATTTTGAGCTGACATTCAGCTTCGTTCTTTTGCAGATACAATACTATAGAACATTCAGGATGAACAGTCTTCACCTGAAAGGCATAAGTGCATGCACACTATAAGAACTTCACAGGAACATTGATCTTTTAAAAAAAAAGATAACAAATAACTTACCCCTTCACATGTACTAACTATAAGAGTCCAGATAACAAAGCCATGATTAAGGTCCATGATGTTTTTTTCCATTCAAGTTACCGATGTAAATAATTCTTGGTCTAAAGAAACTAGGACAGTTTAGTGAACAAGTGTAGCTCTATTGCCCGTTGTTTTTGTCAGTAGCCTACACACATATTCCAATGCTTATTCACAGTAATTCTCATCTATCTCTCCAACCTGTTTCAGGCAGCAGATGGTGACATATACCCAGATGGTACAGCCCACTTTTCTGGGTGTACAAGCCCTTATTACCTCATGACATTAAAGTGTTATTGCTATTTAAAAAAAAATCTAACAGTGGTACCCTAACTAAGAAATATTTATTTCTATTACCTTTACAACATTCAGCATATATTAGAAGCTTGATTCTGAAACTATCACTTGACTGTATGTTTGTTAATACTGTAAATAGGCTGTTTGTGTGTGTTTACCTTGGCATTCAAGGCAGTCATCCGTCTTCTACCTGCCTGCTCTATCACACTAGGGAGGTTAAATGAGTCTTTTAGCCAGCACCATTTACTGCATGAGTGAACGTAAATCACTTCTTCTGAGTTAAAAGGATGACATAACTTCAGAGGTATGCAAATGACAAAAACCCTCCAATCCACATTGTAATTAAACATATTTTGAAAAGGGTTGGAAAAAAGAAAAGAAATTATGATTCTAATGCAGTTTAGTGTCTCCTTTGGCGGGTTAGGAATTTAACCGATTAATTTGCTTGTTATTGTGTGGACAGCAGTAAAGCTTTTTTGTATGGTGCAGATGGACAGTGAAACTTCATCCATCCATTTTTAAAGCATGTCTTTCCCCTGAGGAGCTGAGGTTAGGCTGAAAGAAGACAATCATGAGCAGAAAGATACATTCATACAATATTCAGAAAGAGAGATGTTCTGAGGGATGAATTTGAAAATGACAGAATGAAAGTGTATTCATATTCATTTTTGGATGAACTATCCTTTTAAGTGAGATATTCATAATCCATTTAATAATTTATTGTATTCAATTTAATTGCTAGCAAATTTTACACAAATTAATTTACTGAGTAAGGATGACAGCAGAAAATAGAAAATACTCACATGAGACACAGGACTAGGAGGAACTGAACAGGCAGCAAAAGGTATAACAATATGAAGTGGGGAGGGGATATGTATATCCTGTGAAGTTTAATGCATGCAGTCACAGCATTCTTTCCTTTTTTAGAAATGTGAGTAATATTGGGGAGGTGCAGCAGATTTAGTGCTGAGTTTAGGGCTCCAATCTGTACCATTCAACATCAGTCAAACGTTTGCATAAGACTCGATTTTGTCCATTCACTTACTGTGATTACACCACCATGGCTTCACAAAAGCAAGTGGCCAAAACAGAAGGAAAGCCAGCCCCAGCTCCAGAGGAAGAACCAGCATCGGCAGCACTGGAAACGGTTGCTTCTGCCCTAACTGCAACACCAGAGTCAGCTACAAAAGAGTCTGAAAAAGCCAGCACTGCACATGGGCCAGCCCCAGTCGCAGCAGCCGAAGAACCAGCCAAAGCACAAGCTTCTCTTCCAAATCCAGCTTTCAAAAATGACCCTGCTGCTGTAGTAAGTCTCTGTTTTGCATAATATTATTTTATGGTATTTCAGTTGCCTGAGGGCCTGGATTTATGCGCCCACAATAATGGTTGACGTCTACATTTAAATGCACACTTTTTAAGAATAAAGACTAAATGATTAAGATCACTTTATTGCCAAGAATCTGGGTAATTAAACTTAGTGTTAATCAACTGAAAAGTTCAAATGAGGCACAATGACAAACATGTTTTAAAACAAAAGGTCCACCTGTTTAAAATAGGGACGTATTGATATTGATATTCTGTCCAAATAAATATATTTAACCAAAACTTAAATAAATAGTATGCTGCACTTAAAGGGTTAATGAAAATTCTGTCATTAATTTCTCCCCCTCATGTTGTTCCAAACCCGTACGACTTTCAAATGCATAAGAACACAAATGAAGATATTTTTAATGAAATCTGAGATATTTCTTTCCATCCATTGACAGCTATGCAACTACCAATTTGACGCTTTTAAAAGTTCACAAAGAGATCGTAAAATGAGACACGGCCACTTTATATTATGAACATATTTAACTAGGCCGTTATTCCATTTAAACTTTTGTCAGCAAACAAAAACAGAAGCTCAACCATACTTGCCTGATGTACTCATATAGATTCAAATACTCATATGTAGGCTATATATTGTTATTCTTATGTTTTATTAGTAGTATTGTTCGTTAGTTACCATTTATTTAATTTTAACTGGCGGGTGACGCTAGGGGGCAGTGGTGAGCCGCAGGGAGTTTCACTTTTTGATATGAAGAAGTCACACTGCCAGCCATTTCAACACTGTGAAACAAAAACCTAATTTATTGTTCTGTTGTCTTTGTTGAATTTGCAGAGTGTACAGCATATGACAGAAATAAAACGTATATGTGCCACCAGAAAACAGCCTCTTCTGTGTGTGCAACATTGACACGCGAGAACAAACCTTTTTGGTTCAAGCGTGCTGCGTAAGAATGAACCTCATTGGTTCTCGCACGTCAAGCGAACATGCTTGAGCTTCCGTTTACCACAACTGATGTTTGCATTGATGGATGTATATATGTGATTGAAAGCCTGAATTAAATCGGTTCATCGTATAAAGTGATTGAGTCTCTTCAGAAAATTTGGATTTAACTGTTAAATTCTTATGGAATTTTAAAAAAGGATGAGCAAGAACTAACTCATGCACACCTAAATCACTGTATCTTTAAGTTAGTGCTGATGATCTTAAAAAATTGGAAAGTAAATAAATATCCAATGTTGGTCTATAAATATTCAAAATGAGCCAAAACATTTATAAAAACCCAGGCCAATAACTACAGTGCAATACACATCTCTAATTTAGGTCATACATATGAATGTGCTTAATAAATATTTAATTAATCCCAAGTTTTCATTGCTGGAACATTTCTTTTGATTTTGAAAAGCAGTTGTAATTGACATGATCTGTACATATATACTTATATACAATATATGCTTCATGGCAAGGTTCCAGTAGATGTCCTTTACATGGGTCTACACACACCTGCTGTGGGGGTTGTCCCACTCACCACTTTATTCATACACTTCCTTGTTTAGACTCTCTAGGGAGTCAGATATGGATGAGATGATCTCATAAACAGACTGTGAACATTGAGGGGAGATTATTCTTGGTGCCAGGAAAAACAATGGCAGAACAACTGCCAGAGTTTTAACTTACTGTATGACACTAATATCTGTGCAGTAAAGTAGATCTACAGATCAACAATGAATGTATTTGCAATTTATATCACTGATGATACAAAACATGCCTATATAAAAACCTAAAAAAGAAATCTCTTGTTTTGTATTTCAGGGTAATCTCAGTGCTGAACAACTTGAAGGTAAGGAACAGCCTAAAAAAGGTCATTTGATCAACGATTTGAAATGAACTAATTTTTTGTTATTTTGCATTTATACAGAGTTCAAAGAAGTGTTTCTGTTGTTTGCCAGGTCTCCCTCAGGGGAGATGAAGATATCACTAGCTCAGTGTGGGGATGTGATGAGAGCTTTGGGCCAGAACCCAACTAATGCTGAAGTCTTGAATGTTCTAGGGAAACCAAAGCCTGAAGGTAGACCCACAATGGAAAAAATACAGCTGCATGACTTTTCAGGGCATTGTACAAGGTGCATGTCATCATCTATATAAAATGACTCTGCATCCCATGGGATCGTTCATGAGAAAACAAAGGGAAAGACTTAACCCACTTCTGTCACAGAGATTACTGAGGTGTTGGTTGTCACAAATGTCAAAGATTATCATTAACCGCAGACAAATTCTCTGTGATGTTTGCAAGTCATTCTCTGAATACTGAGATCCTTGCCATAATGACTCACTAAAAGTCAAAATACCATTCCAAATGCAGGAATGTGATATTTTACCTTAACACAAAAGAGAAAGAGGTGACAAAGGACTTTATATACTTACTTATATTTACTTGTGCTATTGAAGCTATTAAAGGAATAGTTCACGCTCATTGTCTTGTTGTTTCAGACCTGTGTGACTTTCTTTTTTCTGTGGAACCCAAAGGATGATATTTTATTTATGTATTTAATTCTAAATAAATACAATGAAAATAAATGGGGTCAAATGTTTGGATTTTTTTTTAGTGAACTATCCAATTAAAGATTTGTCAGATTGTCAAATAAAAAAAGAACCTACTAATTGCTTTATTTAAATTGTGTCATTCAGAGATGGAATCCAAACTGATCGACTTTGAGACTTTCCTGCATATGTTTCAACAAGTTTCAAAGTCTACTGAAAGGGGCACATTTGAAGATTTTGTAGAGGGCCTTCGCGTCTTTGACAAAGAAGGCAATGGAACAGTCATGGGGGCTGAACTCCGCCATGTGCTTGCTACTTTGGGTATGATGTTATGGAGGACAAATACGCCAAATTCATATATTTGACCAACATTGACCAGTGTAGTCAAATGTTAAAAACATTGAGAACTAAAAAGGTATAATTTTGCTCATTGGAACACTGTTTGAATTTCAGGTGAGAGGTTGTCTGAGGGTGAAGTGGATCAGTTGCTGGCAGGGCAAGAGGACACAAATGGTTGTATCAACTGTGAGGGTAAGATACAGTTTCTCAAGACTTCCCTCTACTGACAAAATGAAGACTTGAAATTTCTCATTGAAATTAATCGTATGTTCTTTCTCCAAGCTTTTATAAAACATGTCATGGCTGGCTGAGTGATCGTTTCTGGTAAGTTTATCTAGATCAGGGCTTCCCAACCCTATCAGCGTTAACATATCAATATATAATGATTAAATAATGAAAGCAACTGTTTTTTGTTCAGTTTTAATTATAATGTGCATTTAGTTCAGCAAGTTCATGACCTCATGAACCTTTCATCATGAACTCCTACAGAATCACAAAGCCCTGGTTGGGAAGCACTGATATGAACTTTAATATGCGTTGCAAGAACATTTTAGACTTTCATTTATTTTGCATCTTTTCTGTTGGCCTAGGTACCGTGGCAGCCTCACATTGATGTTTGCAGAAGTAATCTGAAGGTCATGTGTGAGAGTTGACATCAATAAAACAACATTTATGTAAAATATTATATACAGTAAATGATTAAATTCACTCTGTTCTTCAATCTCCTCTTTGATGCTGTTTTATATCATGTGGAAATTATCAGTGCAACAAGAGGAGGCAAAATGCAGGAGTCTGCTGTAAACGCCAAGAGAGAATCAACACAGCTGTCGGTGGATAAAACTTTGGCTTTGGTGGGGCTTGTGCACTAGGGTTTGCTCTAATCCACAATGTCAGGAACTTTTCTCAGCCACATATGCCCATACGCTTTGTCTTTGGACTTCTCTCAAAGGACTTTTCTAAGAAAAACATTGTGCTGTAGCCAAGTGTTACATTCACTGTGTAGATTTACAGCATCTCACACTGAACAAATGGGCTTAGTGTCCGGTCAAGTAATTATTGGAAAGACATGAGTCAAGTACAAAGTTATTTCTGAGTGTGTTGTGTGAAAAATAAGAAACATTTTCTACTATAAAACCCCTTCCAATTAAAAGTTAATAAAGTGAATGTCAATAAAGAACCTTTATTTTAAAGGGTACCTATCATGGAATTTTGAAAATTACCTTTCATGTAGTGTGTAACATAGTTCTCTTTCATAGGTTCTCTCAACGCTGCGGAAAGCGCAGTGGGATATTCTCTGAATGTGCCGATTGTCTGAAGCCTTATAGAATCACGCCAATTCATTGGCTGATGGCGTCCGCGCAATATGGCTCCGCCCCGACGCTCTTACGTCGCATCATACGTATTCGCGCGCGCGCCATCTGCTCCTCAGATTTCTCTGCCTTCAGAACGAAGCGGTCACGTTTGCCCTTCGCTCGTGATTTTTCTGAGCTACAATTACATTTGGATTATTCTCGGCGCTTCTGCGACTGTTCAAGCGGAACTCTGTTTCTCCTTACGGTGAAGCTGCCATGGATTACAGACGCTGTACTCCGCCATGTGCTCGTTACATCGCTAACGACGACCCACACAGTAAGTGCGTTAAATGTTTGGGTTTTTCACATGCGCGTGAGGCAGTTATAGGATCGTCTAAATGCAAATTCTGTGAAAATTTGTTGCTCAAAACCCTCAAATTGCGGCTCGCGGTCTTTGAGAGGGAATCATTCGTCTCCCCCTGTCGCGCTCCCGAGGCCTCTCGAGGATCCGCGACCTGGGGTTCGGATGTAGAGCTTGAGGATGCGGAGTTCGAGCAGACGAGCCCCGCTCTTTCTCTCCCTCCCTCCCCTCGGCACGCGCGAGACATGCCAGTCGAATTTTCACACGATTATTTGCGCCCCAGCCCGGGAGCACGCGACGCGGTTTCTTTCGGGCTGGAGGATATACTTTTTACCGAGGCTTCCGACTCCGAGGATTTCGGGCCTACTCTCGCCGACGAGGTTATTCCGCCGAGCGGCCAGGAAGCGCGGCCTACTGCGGCCTACGCGGAGCTCGTTGACGTGCTTTCGCGCGCTACGGAGAAGCTCACTATTGATTGGCCCGACGAGCCACGTGAGTCTCAGTCGTCGAAACTCGACGAAAGGCTTCTCAGTGGCCCTAATTCTAGGCCTCAACGGAGGAAGCTGCCATTTTTCAGTGATCTGCATCATGAGATCTCCAGATCCTGGAAGCAGCCTTTCTCTTCGCGCCTCACTAATGCGGCTGCTGCTGATTTCACCAACCTGGTAGGTTCTGTGGAACAGGGCTATTCCGCCATTCCGGCGATTGAGGAAACTTTAGCCGACCATCTTGCTCCGTCGTCTGCGCCGTCCTGGAAGTCGCGCCCCCTTCTCCCTTCTAAAGCATGTAGGACTACTTCCTCTCTGATTGGGAAATCCTACATGGCGGCTGGGCAGGCAGGCATGACCCTGCACACTATGGCCATTCTTCAGGCCTACCAGGCGGACGTCCTGAAGGAAATGGACGAGGGTGACGGTGTGACCCCTGAAGCGGTCAAGGAGCTTCGTAAGGCTACGGATTTAGCCTTAAGAGCCACCAAGCATACCGCACGTGCTATAGGTCGCTCTATGGCTGGTTCTGTTGCGGTGGAGCGCCACTTGTGGCTTAATCTCACGGAGATCCGTGATAAAGAGAAGGTTTTCCTCTTGGACGCCCCCATTTCTCAAACAGGGTTGTTTGGTGAGGCGGTCAACACAGTGGTTGAGAAATTCCGCTCCTCCAAATCCCAATCGGCCGCGTTCAGACAGTTCATGCCCAGGAGGGCTAGGGAACCTTCTGTCCCCCCCCCGGTGCGACCCAGAGAACGTCCCTCTCATAGACCGGAGTTCTCTTCCAGAAGAAGCGAACCAGGGCATCCCCCACCTGCCACGGTTTGGGGAGCCCGCGGTCGCCCGTTTCCCCGTCAACGGCCTCACAAGCGCCTCCAGTTGAAGCGGTCCGACAAACCGACTGCTCCGGCGGCGCAGAGCCGTTCCTGACCCTCCGGTCAGAAAAAGGAGAGCTCCTCTGGTTCCTCAGGGTTGGGTCAGACCGCGCAAGCGTTTCTGCCCACCTCCCAGCTCTCCTTTCCTTGCCCTGTCACCTTCGCCACTCAGAGTGTCTCGAAGTGCAGGCCATATTTCACCTTCTCTACTCAGTCTGGTGCGGGAGGAAGGAGACGCTTTCGGCTTTCTCCCCTCACCCCCCACGCTCTCTATAACTACCGGCCGCATCCTCGGAGGCACTTTCCGTTTTCCTCCGAAGCAGGCGGACCTGGTCACCATGACCCCAATCTCGATGCCTCCCATCACGTGCCAGGACGCCGATGGCCCTCCTGCACAGTCAACCTCTTTACCCCAGGAGCGTCAACACGGCACCCTTACTCAGGTATGTCGTCTGCATTACAACATCCCTCCTCCTCTATCACATTTCCTTCCAGAGTGGGAACGCTTACCAGGGGTATCGTCCTGGGTTCTTCGCACAATTCGGTTCGGCTACACTCTTCAGTTTTGCCGCAATCCCCCCTGTTTCAACGGGGTGTTTCCTACTGTAGTAGACAGCGCCGCTCAGGCTTCTGTACTGCAGCAGGAAATCTCTTCACTCCTTCTCAAAGGAGCAATAGAGGAGATTACTCCAGGGGAAACCGAGCGGGGCTTTTACAGCCGTTACTTCCTGGTCCCGAAGAAGGGCGGCGGTTTGCGTCCCATACTGGACCTCCGCCGGCTGAACTTCGCCCTTTACAAAGGGAAATTCAAGATGTTGACGCTGAAAGCTATCATATCTCAGATTCGGCCAGGGGATTGGTTCGTGACGATAGACCTAAAGGATGCTTATTTTCACATCCAGGTTGTACAGCGACACAGGCAATTCCTCAGGTTCGCCGTTGGAGAAAGGGCGTTCCAGTACAGGGTCCTTCCCTTCGGCCTATCTCTAGCTCCAAGGACATTCACAAAGTGCATGGATGCAGCTCTGGCCCCATTGCGGCTCCAGGGCATCCGTGTTCTAAATTACCTGGACGATTGGCTCATTTTAGCCCAATCCAGGGAGCTAGTGGCCCACCACAGAGACGTCGTTCTGAGTCATATCCAGTCTCTCGGTTTGAGGTTGAACTCGGAGAAGAGTGTTCTTGCTCCGGCTCAAAGCACCGTTTTCTTGGGGGTGAACATGGATTCCGTTCTCATGCAGGCCCGTTTGGCCCCTGCACGGATTTCCAGCTTGACGACATGCTTGGCTCGTTTTTCACTAGGCCATCATGTGTCTGTGGGCACCTGCCGCAGGATGCTGGGCCTTATGGCTGCGGCCTCCTCCGTGCTACCGCTGGGCCTACTCCACATGAGACCCTTCATGTGGTGGGTGAAACTCTCAGGGGTTCGACCCTCCGGGTCAACCCTTCGCCTACTGAAGGTATCGCGCAGTTGCTTTCGAGCCCTGTCAGTTTGGCGGGACCCTCTTTTTCTTCGGAAAGGGGTCAGCATGGGTGCGGTATCTCGTCGCCAGATGATTACGACGGATGCCTCTCTCACCGGCTGGGGAGCGGTTTTCGAGGGCAGACCAGCGTGTGGGGTCTGGACCGGAGAGGCTCTCTCCTGGCACATAAACTGCCTGGAGTTAAGGGCCGTTTTTCTGGCTCTGCTTCATTTCCTCCCTCTTCTGGAGGGTCACCATGTCATTGTCAGAACGGACAATATGGCAGTGGTGTCTCATGTGAACCGGCAGGGAGGTTCTCGGTCGCGCACCCTAGACAGGCATGCGCGTCACCTTCTCCTGTGGTCTCAGAGCAGATTCCTATCTCTAAGAGCGGTTCATGTCCCAGGGGTTCTGAACCTCGCAGCAGATTTTCTGTCGAGACAGAAACTCCGATCGGGAGAATGGATGTTGAACCGCCAGACGATGGCTCTAATCTGGAAGGTTTTTGGAGAGGCGGAGGTGGACCTCTTTGCATCTCAAGAGTCATCCCAATGCCCTCTTTGGTTCTCCCTGAGTCCCCCGGCCCCATTGGGGATAGATGCGTTCGCTTACCCTTGGCCAACGCAGAAACTCTATGCCTTCCCGCCCATCAAACTGATCCCGGCGGTCTTGGCCAGAGTGAGAGAGAGCGGAGTCCGCCTCCTCCTGGTAGCTCCGTTCTGGCCATCTCAGCCATGGTTTTCGGAGCTAGTTCCTCTACTGGAGTCTCCCCCCTGGAGGATCCCGGTCAGGAAGATCTGCTGTCCCAGCTACAGGGCAGGATATGGCATCCTCGCCCAGACATGTGGAAGCTGTATGTTTGGCCGATCAGAGGCCGTTAGCATTAAGTTCCGGTCTCCCAACTGACGTTCAGGAGACTATTGCGAGTGCTAGAGCTCCTTCTACAAGGAGATTATATTCTTCCAAATGGAAGGTTTTTGAGACTTGGTGTTTAGCACATGATAAGAGCCCAGTTAACTGCCCTGCTGGTTCAGTGCTGGAATTCCTGCAGGAGAAGTTTGCGGCTGGAGCAGCCGCTACCACTCTCAGGGTTTATGTCGCGGCTATTGCAGCGCATAGGGAATCGGATGAGATTCCCCTAGGCAAGTTAAGGTTAGTTTCTGCCTTTATGCGTGGGGTGAAGCGCCTGAAACCGGCTCGCTCCCCTAGAGTCCCCTCATGGGATCTTTCTGTTGTCCTAGAGGGTTTGACGAAAGCCCCCTTTGAGCCCTTGGAGTCAGCTCCGGATAGGATTCTGACTCTTAAGGTTTCTCTTTTGTTAGCTTTGTCCTCGTTAAAGCGGGTGGGAGACTTACAAGCTCTTTCTGTTAGCGAGTCCTGCTTGGACTTTGCCCCTGGCCTGGTCAAAGTTTCCTTGAGGCCGAGACCAGGGTATGTCCCCAAGGTTCTTTCCTCAAGTTTCCGCTCTCAGGTAGTTAACCTTAATGCTTTCCACCCTCCTCCATTTTCATCTGAGGAAGATAGGGAGCTTAACTTGCTCTGCCCAGTTCGTTCTCTTAAGATATATGTAGACCGCTCAGGCGGTTGGAGGAAATCTAACCAGCTTCTGGTTTGTTTCGGTGCTAGCCGCCGTGGGCTTGCTGCATCGAAGCAGAGGATTTCTCACTGGGTCACAGAGGCTATCTCGTTGGCTTATGGGGTGCGTGGCTTGCCTTCACCTCTTAACATTAGAGCACATTCCACCAGAAGTGTAGCATCTTCTCAAGCTCTTTTCAGAGGAGCACTTTTGGAGGATATTTGTGTTGCGGCAGGCTGGTCCTCTCCGCATACTTTTGTAAGGTTCTATAGCTTGGATCTTGACATGACCCCGGGTTCCCAGGTTCTTTCTGTTTGAACTCGTTTCGGTCGTTGTCTCTTTTATCTACCAGTCATAAAAGCGCTCTAGCTTGGCGAGTTTGGTAGTCCGTTCCCACTGCGCTTTCCGCAGCGTTGAGAGAACCTATGAAAGAGAACGTCTCTGGTTACTTACGTAACCTATGTTCTCTGAATAGGGAACGAGACGCTGCGTTAGCGGCCAAGCTCCTCGCGCTGCTGACAGTTTCTTTTCGGCAGAGAAATCTGAGGAGCAGATGGCGCGCGCGCGAATACGTATGATGCGACGTAAGAGCGTCGGGGCGGAGCCATATTGCGCGGACGCCATCAGCCAATGAATTGGCGTGATTCTATAAGGCTTCAGACAATCGGCACATTCAGAGAATATCCCACTGCGCTTTCCGCAGCGTCTCGTTCCCTATTCAGAGAACATAGGTTACGTAAGTAACCAGAGACGATCTAAGTGAACGAAAACATCCTGCAAAGTTTTAAATATGAAAGTTCACCGTATACAAAGTTATTATCTCTCAAAAGTAAGAGTCGACTCTGAGTCGTTGATATGAATCGATAGACGAACGATGCACTTTCGTACGTCACTTGTCCAAGTTATTTGAATAAGATACGCCCACTCATTGCATTAGGAGACACCAGGGAAAACATCATGTCGACGAGACGCTGCTGTGTTATGAAGTGCGACGCAAAAGCAAACTTTTTTCATCTGCCCAGTGAGGAGCATTTGAAGACAGTGGCTACAGTTCATAACTATACCACAGAAGTATTATAGCCCAAACTTGTTCTGTGTTCGCGTCATTTTGAAGATGATTGGTTCACAAACCTAAATGCTATAAAGTATGAATTTGCGAGGCGGCTGATACTGAAGGAGGGAGGTTCAGTACCGAGTTTATTTGGATCAGCTTCCTTCTCCGAATCACAATCTGTAAGTAGGCTGTTGCTTTTATGTTTGTATCATGTTCTATAATTATTTTGTGTGTTGTGTACGCACAGGCACAGCACAGCTTCAAGCAGCTAACTTAGGTCTTCAATGTCAATTGTATTGAAATATGTGAAGTGTTTGTCGTTGTTAATGGAGTTGTCACAGGGCTCTCAAGTGTCACGCATTGAGCGTGACAGTCACTCATTTCGGCCTTTTGTCACGCTCTCCGGCCACACATTGTATTTCTCACGCTGATAAACTATTTGTAATATATTTAATATGCCGCAGTGCCCAAAACTCACTCACTGTGGAACCGGCAGGATTCAAGCGCGTCTCCTCCAGTGTTGCCAGGTCCGTATGCCTGCACTGTTTCCGCGGGTTGTTTGTGTAGTGCACGCTGGTTGACGCGATTGTTTTATCCACTGGAACATGATTGTTATTGAGGAAACACCCGGGAACGCTATTTGAATATTTTTGGCCGTGATTGGGTTAGTTTGATGAGCAATTGGGCTGGTTTTGTTGTGCAGACCTGGCAACCCTGGTCTCCTCTGGTGTTGTTCGTCTGGTGTTGTTAGCCAATCAGAAAATAGCACTGTTGTATCTGGGTAAGATCTAGCGCAACAACCAATGACACCCCGTTGGCTGGGTGTCTAACATATCACCACAGATTAGCGTCACGCAAAGGCGGGGTTTGGAAAAATGACTCGCTAAACGATTCATATGGGAGTCGGTGAGCAAATCAGGTAAAAATAAATGCATATTATAAGACAACAAAAGTGTTTTTTGTCATTGCATGCTTGTAAAACTGTTGTTGGGGACTCCCAGAACAATATTAGGAACATTTTAAATGCCATAATAGGTACCCTTTAAGGATTGGATCTGGGGTCTGATCTGATATTTCTTACGTGGAGATCCATCTGATCTAACATAGAATAAGCTGACAAAAGCTGTATGGTGATTTTTTTTGTGATTGTTGCGGGCAAAAATCCTTGATTATGCGGCATGTTTTCTTAAAAAATGCAATGGAATATGCGGGATATTTATGCATTTTTATGCGATGAAATTGCGGGAACTTGCAAAAAACTGCGGTTTGATGAAATGTGATTCCCCTGTTCCCTGTTCTCACTAGGCTACTACCTTAATGTAAAGAGTCATTCTTATTACTTCCTATGATAAGCAAGCACTACATCACAGAAAGTGCTGGAATATTTCAGTTAATCTTGTTTTATTTCAGACCTTAATAAACACATCAAACTTACAAAACATTGATGAGTCAAACAAGTTCTGTAGCTTTAATAAAGGAACATGCTGCAACTTCTGTAAAAATGAATAAATAAAATATATATGGTATATAAAAAAATGCTCTCTGTTTTACAGCTTTTCGATGATGTACACGCATAGACAGTATAAGAAGTGGACAGAGCCATCTCATTGGAACCACAAGAAGTGAAAGCCAATAGAACGTTCCATTGCAACACCAGCGCCCAGCAGCAGCGCTACGCTTCCGCCATATTGGGGTGAAAGCCACTCGCCAGTCATATATTATACATGTATTTAGTCCAGTGCAGAGGTCATTTTTAGGTTGAAATAATTATGTAAAAAGAGGAGGCAGCGCCAGATAATTTTTAACGCAGGTGCCGAGGGGGTGCTAGATCATTGACAGGGGGAGCTGCGCACTTATAGCCTATATTGTATAGCCTACTATTATTAAATGAGCAAAACTTCAATATTTAATATTCAATAATTTTAATTATCACAACTAAAGTTTTAATTTTACTAAATCGAATAAGCACAACATTCAGCATCCAATCAAATATATTTAAAGATTTATTATTTATAATGTTATTTCAACATAATATCTCGTTATTTCGACATACATAATATGTGAGTGTGCAACATAATCAGAGAGTAGCCTATTTCTTTTCGTTTGGAATGGTTTCGTTTAAAGATTTAGTTGCAAGCTTTCTATATTTCTCATGTCTGAGGCATATTTCGGTTAATTTATGATGAGATTCGCTCAAGTTCACGAGCAATGCAAGTGACCGCGCCATATGTCATGATTATATAGTCTGCTATATTTGCTTATTTATTAAATCCAGGCAATTGGTTGATTATTTTTTTTTTAAATTAAGATACAATTTACACAAAACGAAATTAATTTTAAAGAAAGGCTTTGTACAAAACACAACGTAATGAGTCAAAATCATGTATGACCCACTTCATGTCTCCCGATATCGTATACTCATGCTGTTCACTTTTCATAATCAACATGGGGAAAACGCATTATAATATTTGAACAAATATGAAACTAAATGCGCTACAACAACACGTACAGTAGTAGGCCTACAGACTCTCTATTTGTACAACTATTAGATATAACAGCAATAGAAATAGCTTTACAGTAAACTTCTTATATCGTATATTAATGACCGTTAAAGCAAGACTATGTAAACAAAAACACAGCCACTGTACAAAATTGTGGCAATTATAGGATAACGGACACAGCAATGCATCATGTTCTATAAGATCATCATGTTTGTAGCATCCAGGGGATTAAAACGTACAAAACATATTTCAGGCCAAGTGGAGTTGGTAACTAATAATAGTAGTAAATGTGTAAAGTTGCATAAAATGGAAATATTCAATAATGCAAGAAAAAAATACCTCAAAAAACTGTTATCTGTGCTGTTGTCCAGTAACTCCCGTTGGAATCTTCACGCCAAAATGGCGGCCGTGCTCCCGAAGCGCCACCTAGTGGCTGTTACCAGAAAAGCATCAGAGTTTCGCCTCTTGTGCTTCTATACTCTTTGTTGGAACTCAGTTGAGACAGTTGAAGCCCATTTTTAGCGATTTTTGAGCACTTCCGTTCCTGACGCGCAGACACAAACCAACTCAAAGCTTGATGACGTGAGCAACCTGTCTGACAGACGTAAGAGTGGGGGAAAACGCCCCCCTTAAAGGGTACCTATCATGGAATTTTGAAAATTACCTTTCATGTAGTGTGTAACATAGATCTAAGTGAACAAAAACATACTGCAAAGTTTTAAATATGAAAGTTCACCGTATACAAAGTTATTGTCTCTCAAAAGTAAGAGTCGACTCTGAGTCGCTGATATGAATCGATAAACAAACGATGCTTTCTCTCTAGCTTTCGTACGTCACTTGTACAAGTTATTTGAATTCGACACGCCCACTCAGTGCGCGCGCCGAGCAGACAGAGAAACCTGACAACATCATGTCGACGAGACTGTTCTGAAGTGCGAATCAAAAGCAAACTTTTTTTTTCACTGCCCAGGGACAAGCATGTGAAGACTCAGTGGCTAGAGTTTATATTTACAACTATACCACACAAGTATAGCCACCTTGAGCTGTGTTCGCGTTATTTTAATGACGATCGCTTCACAAACACAAATGCTTTCAAGTGTGGATTCGCGAGTCGGCTGATATAGGAAGGTTCAATACCAAGTTTATTTAGATCAGCTTCCTCCTCCGAATCACAACCTGTAAGTACTATTAATAATTGTTGCTTTTATGTGTGTGTGTGTGTGTGTGTGTGCGTGCGTGCGTGCGTGCGTGTGTGCGTGTGTGTGTGTGAGAGTGAGAGTTACGCTCAGCAGCTTCTAGGTCTCCAATGTCTTTTTTTTGTTTTTTGAAACATGTGAAATTATGTGAAGCGTATTGTAGTACTGCAGTGCTTTATCAATATGTTTAAGCTTTGGGCTAACGCAAAATATAACTGCAGGGTTTCCCATACATTCATTAATTTGTGGCGGGCCGCCACAATATCAACGCTGACCGCCACGGATTGATTTTCAGATTTTTAAACTATTTAATATGGGTAAAATTGTATTTTATTGTATAGCTGCGCGCAGCTTGCTCCCCCCTCCCTCTCTCTCACACACAAACTGACAACGGAGGCGGGCGCGAATAGCCCCGCCTCCTCTTCGAGCACAGTCTCAAAACATGAGCATGAGTTGGAGCTTGGAGGACAGATTGTTGCGGTCACTCCGGAGCTTATTTTCCCAGCGAATATTCCAGAATCAATCCGGAGTTGAATGGTTGTAATGAACACTGCTGCAAAACAATTCTGATAAGTTATTCTATGTTAAACGCTGTCGCGTTTCCATTAGATTCAGGGTTTCCCGAAGCACTTTGTAACTAAGGCGGCCGCCTAAGCAACACACGCCTTAACTAACGTTACGTCGTCAAAAACATGTATGAGCGAAGCCTGCCTTGTTACTCTGTCCTGTTTATAGCTTAAATTCTCTGCCGGGGGCAGAACTTGGGCCGATATTACCCGCCGCCATCCTCGGGGCGGGCCCTTGATCTAGAGAAGTGCGGCACGGAACTAGATTTGATGGCCGAGTGCGAGCGCAGGAGCGGTAATGCACTCACTCTGTGTGTGCGGGCTGTGGGAGAATAAAACGATTCACAGGACTCCCGCAAATTATGAATATCAATGAATAAAACATATAACAAACTAATAAATTGTTATCAATCTATTGCAGAAAAGAACAACTAAACAAAATTGAAACGATTTACTGGCCAGAGTTTCTATTTGTAACATGTTTCCAGCGTGAGCGATGTAGCCAATCACAGACATATGTGTTGATTTCTTAAACACGATGACCAATCAGAAGCATTTAAGATAGACTCCCCTCACCGCTCAAAACTGACTTTTTGTTCAGTGCTGAATTCTGCATGCTGGCAAATCCTCTGTTTATAACAAACAACGTGTAGATATTGTGAAATATTCATTGTGCATCAGCTTCATTGATAATAACAGAGATGTTTGAGATCGCGATGATGTCAGCTTTTTAGGGATTATTAACATTCAGTCATGGCAAACCATACCATGGCAAAAGTAGCCTATGCTTTTATGTTAAATTAACAGTTGTTTGTAAATTCGCACCTCTGCATTTTGACAATGTTGTTTTACACTTTATTTTGCACTTCATTGTTTTATAGTTGTATAGTGTTTGTTAAAATTCAGTTGTTGTTTCAGTTGTTATGTTTTGCACTTTTTAGCACAAATATTTTAAAATATTTGTATAGTTTGTTAAAATTGCACATTGCAAATGTTGTTTTGAAAAGCTGGTTATTTATAAATCTAATTTGTTATTTAAATTTAATATAGTTTAGTACATTTAGTACAGAGCCTGTAGTCTATCACACAAACAAGCCCATATGATATTATGTTTATTTTTTTTAAATAATATTTTTTTCAGAAAGGCCCGTAAAATAAAATGTTCAAACAAAGAGTGCAAAATATGCAACAAGAAGTCTGTGGAGCAGTCATAGAAGTGTAGCAATGGCATAGCAATAGCAATAGCAATAGCAATGTCTTTAAGTTATAGACATTATAACTTAATGTTATAATGTCATTAATACATTAATACCCCCCCCCCCCCCAAAAAAAAAAAAAAAACACCACCACACATAGAATCTAATTCTGTGGGAAACACTGAACTGACTGCGTCATCTGACCAATCACCGCCGATTAGCGTCACGCAAAGGAGGGGTTTGGACAAATGAGTCGTCAAACGAATCATTAGGGAGTCGGTGAGCAAATCAGGTAAAAATAAATGCATATTATAAGACAACAAAAGTGTTTTTTGTCATTGCATGCATGTAAAACTGTTGTTGGGGACTCCCAGAACATTATTAGGAACATTTTAAATGCCATAATAGGTACCCTTTAAGGAAAATGTGACATTACTGTGAAACAAAACATAAATGTGACTAGAATTTTCATCCCAGTTTTGAGTGACTATGGCAGGAGTTATTTACCAAATATTAAAATTGCTCAACCTTCATAATTAATTTTTTTTTTTTGACTGAAAATATTTTTGTACAAAGGGGGCGTTTTACCCCAGCGGTGGCCCAGCTGTTCACCACTATCAATAAATAATTATACATAAATTAGTATATTTATAGTGAAATATATTCAATAAATGCATTAAAAGTCACTATGTTTTATCATTGGGTCACCACCTTTCATCATTGCATCCACCAAGCTAGCTAATGCTCACACATGAGGTAATTTGTTCATGTTTTGTTCAAATATTTTGTTTTTATCGCCTAGTTATACTAGCCTGGTACAACCAGACTCTCGTACATTTCATTTGTACAGAGAGTCTGGCCTCGCTCCATTGAGAAACGTTTACTTCCTTGTAGGCGGGTTCTCTGTTCAAGTTCAAAACTATTGGATCTGCCCAGAGTCACTCATCAGGATCTGTCACAGCCAATCGCTAACGTGTGGTCCTGACGTATGTCATGCGCCGAAACCGGTCGGAAACAAGTCCGAATGATCAGAGGATTATGTTCGGTCAACGAGAGCTGCAGGTATTGTTCATCTACGAACAATTATTAATTCGAAATGTATATTTGACACTAAGGACAGTGATGTATTCATTCAACGGTCGAAGCTGGGTCTAATCATTAAAAATACACCGCTGCGGTCGTTTCGGATCTGCCGCAAATGCTGTACACTGTACAGTACAGTGAATGATCTGTCTCTATCTGCAGATGTGTAATAAACAACAATTTTTCATATTATGTCTTATTGATTCTTAATTACCTTAATTAATTATGGTCTTCAAAGTATGTGTTTGTACATTTTTACTTATGACATTTAGTTTTTTTTATTAAAACAAACTAACTATTGCCATCTAAAACTGAAACTCAAATTATGGTCTTCAAAGTATGTGTTTTCACATTTTTATTAAAAAAAATACAACAAATTTGTATGATTTACAACATGTAAAACTGACACACCAACCATGGTCCTGCACGAGTACACAAAGGGGCTCAAAGTGTTCTATTTAGCTCAAATTCTGAACAGTAAATTTAGTGATTCTTGTGATACTCACATGACTCCTGAGTGCATCTTCAACAACAGTTTAGCAGCTAGGACTCGGGGCTTCCGAACACCAGGCTAAATCGTCCGTCCAAAATGTCACGGTCATCGTGCACGCCGAGCTGCCCAGCACGAACTCCTAACTTTTCTGCCTCCTTCACTTGGTCCTCCATTAGTGCAACAAGAGGGGAGACGACAACAACTATCGGCTTTGCATCCCTATCGTTCGTGTAGTATCCTCAGTACTAATAAATGAGCAGCAGACATCGAGGTAGCTTAATCTGGGAATTTACTGAACACCGGGCATTCATACAAACAGTGCCAGCCAGTACAACACATGAGCCTGCAGATTCTTCCTCGGCTATATACCCATACTCCTTTGACTGAGCTACTACTGCCACCTAGTGTACAATTCTAATAGGACAAAGATAACTCTCCCCATCTACCACATTCCTTCCCCCTTAAGCTATTACATTCATCCAAACCCCAACATCACCCTACCCCAATTCACTTTAACATGTGCCAGTCATATTTAACTCAAACACTTTTTTAAAAATTTTTTTTATTTATTTATTTTTTTTAACACTCATAGTCCTTCAAATAACTTGGTTTCGAAACAGTTCTCTGCGACCGGCGTACCGGTGCAATCGAGGATAGTGACTGCCTTGGAGTACCTGGAGGTTGAAAGTCGATCACTACTGGTTTGGCCTTTTCCGAAGCAGGTTTTCCCACAGTGTGTTTGAGTGTTTGACTTAGAGTGTTTGACTCTGGAACACCGCAGGTTTTCTCGGGACTGGATGTCTCTGATGCTGCAACAGCGGTCGCTGAAGATTCAGACAACCCCAAGGGTTCCATAATCTTTGGTTCCATCCAGTCCTTATCCTCAGAACTGGCCAATATCTGGTCGACATGTCTACGCACAATGTTGCCACCTCCTAACATGACCTTGTAAGAGACAGGACCTGTTATCTTGATAATGAACCCGGGAATCCACTTAGGTCCATGACTGAAATTCCTTGTGATCACTGCATCTCCCTCCTGGAAACTTCTCCCGGAACCTTGCTTGTCATGATGTTTCTTTTGGAAGCTCTGTTGTCGTTCCACCCTCCTTCGGCGGTCCGGGTGAATAAAGTCTAATGTCGATCTCAACTTACAGCCCCGTAGTGGACTGTGGTGTAATGCGGTAACTGAACAACACCCTTGATACTTTAGTGGCTACGCTTCCCTCACCTGCCTTCTTCATCATCGCCTTGAATGTCTGGACTGCACGTTCAGCACAACCATTCGAAGAAGCATGATAAGGAGCAGAAGTGATGTGTTCGATCCCATTCTTCTGCATGAACTCTCGGAATTCTGTACTCACAAAACATGAGCCGTTATCGGACACCATTGTCTCCGGTATTCCTTGATTGCTAAAACTCTTCCCTAGACATTCAATCGTGCTGGCTGAAGTTGAGGTCGTTACAGGGTACACATCCATCCATTTGGAATGCACATCCATCAGCACCAAAAACATGTGTCCCATAAAAGGTCCTGCATAATCAACATGCAACCTTTGCCAGGGTTTGCTCGGCCACTCCCAGGGGTGAAGAGGTGCGGGAGCTGGAGAATTACGATGTTCTTGGCAGGCTACACATCTTTTAACGACTGCTTCAATGTCTGCATCCAACTTTGGCCACCAGAAGTAGCTTCGTGCTAATGCCTTCATTCTCGTGATGCCGATGTGACTGTGATGTAGCTGCTGTATCAAGGCATTCCGGCCTGGCGGTGGCACCACTGCCCGTGAGCCCCACAGTACACATCCACCTTGCACACTTAACTCTGTTTTCCTCACAGTATATGGTTGGAAAACTGGGTTCCCGTCTGGTGGCGGCCAACCATGTTGGACGAATTGCGCCACTCTGGACAACACCGGATCTCTGCTGGTCCATCTACTCATTTCTGCTGCTGAGACGAGGGTCACATTCTCCAACATCAGCACTCGCTCCTCCTGCTCGTTCTTGACCGACGGCTGCGGTAGAGGAAGTCGACTCAATGCATCCGCATTGCCATGATGTTTTCCGGGCTTGTAAACAATCTCATACTCGTACGCTCTCAAGGCAACTGCCCAACGTTGTATACGAGGTGAAGCCATTTGAGGCACAGCCTTCATCTCATTAAAAAGCGCCAGTAGCGGTTTGTGGTCCGTGCAAATGACAAACCTTCTTCCATATAAATATTTGTGGAAACGCTGAATGCCAAATATCACCGCCAGACCTTCTTTGTCCAGTTGGGAGTAGTTTAATTCAGCTGACGTTAATGTCCTAGACAGGAAGCTAATTGGTCGTTCCTGCCCATTTGGCATGCGATGCGACAGCACCACACCCACCCCATAAGGAGAAGCATCGCAGGCCAGGATCAGATCTTTTTGGCTGTCATAATGTACTAACACATCAGACGACAGCATGAGTCGCTTGGACTCCTCAAAAGCGTGCTCCTGTTCGCCCTTCCATTTCCAAGTGATTTCTTTTCTTAATAATTCATGTAAAGGCGACAACAATGTTGACAGGTGTGGCAGGAACCTGTTGTAGTAGTTAAGCAGTCCTAGGTACGCTCTCAGTTCTGTGACATTAGTCGGTGCCGGTGCTTCTTGTATTGCCCTGACCTTATGTGGCAAAGGATGAAGTCCAGCTGCGTCTATCTTATGACCAAGGAACTCTGCTTCCTGTTCCATGAACACACATTTGTTGCGCTTCAAGCGAAGACCAGCTTCCTGCAGTCGAGTTAACACCTGATTCAGTGTTGCAAGGTGACCCTGGTCACTCTGGCCCATCAGCAAAATGTCGTCCAGATAGACGGCCACATTCGGGATGCCGGCCACCAGACTCTCCATCATTCGTTGGAATATGGCTGGACTGGAAGAAACACCAAATGGAAGACGATTCACCTGAAACAGACCCTTGTGCGTATTAATAGTGACATATGGCTTAGATGTCTCATCCAGTATCACTTGCTGATATGCATGGCTCAGATCCAGTTTACTGAACTTTTTTGCTCCTGACAACTTCTCAAACAAGTCCTCCAATTTCGGTATTGGATACTGCTCCAGCTTCGATACCTGGTTGACAGTGAGCTTATAGTCACCACAAATGCGCACAGAATTATCAGCTTTTAACACAGGGACGATCGGTGCTGCCCACTCTGAGAACTTCACTGGCTCAATAACCCCCTGGTTTGTGAGTCTCTCTAACTCCACCTCCACCTTTTTCCTCATGGCATAAGGCACGGCCCGGGGTTTATAGAACTTTGGACTCACTCCTTCTGTATGTAAATTTTTGCTGGTGGACCTCTCCAAGTACCCAGTTCCTCCTTAAACACATCTTCATTTTTCCGTAGCACATACTGTAATGTTAACTCTTGCTGCTCCATCTGATTTATACTGACACAGTTAATTCCCAGCTCCTTTATCCATGCCCTGCCTAACAGGTTTGGACCTGGCCCTGTTACCACCACTACTGGTAGCTGTTTGACTTGATCTTGGAACCTCACAGTCACCCTTGCCGCTCCTAGTGTTGGTACTTTTTCGCCCGTATAGGTTTTCAACGTCATTGAGCAGTCGTGCAGCTCTTGGGTGTTCCCTGCGGTCCATAACTTGTCATATTCAGCTTTTGACAAAATCGTCACGCTACAGCCAGTATCCACTTCGAATTCCACAATGTTCTCATTTATGTTAAGCTGCGCAGTAATGGGATCGATTTTCATTAACTTTGGCTCTGTTAGATTGTACATCGTAAAAACATCTTCATCACTCGTGACATTCTCCACAGATTCACTTATGTGATGCGCCGACTGATTTTTATCGTTTCTAAACCTTCCAGACTGCTTGTGCTTCCCTCTTCCCTCCCCCTTAAGCCACTGATCCGCCGGGGGTGAGGATTTGCACACTCTCTTCAAATGTCCCTTTTTACCACAGCCATGGCACTTTTCATTGACAAAACGACAGTCTCTTGCCATATGTTCACCCCCACACCGGTAACATGTCAATGGTGTTGCTTTTCCCTGCCATTTATGGTTTGACTCCACATTATGCACTAGCAGTTGATTACTGGCATTACTCCCGACGCCCTCCACAATTTTCAATTGCAAATCACGGACATCCCTATTTGCTGTCTCAATGGCCAGTGTCACTTTCAACGCTTTTTCAAATGTGAGCTCAGGCTCCGCCAACAATCTCCTCTGCATGCGATCGTCCGCTATGCCACACACGAGCCTGTCGCGTAGCATATCTTTTAACTTATCACCATAGTTGCAATGTTGCGCAAGCTCTCGCAGCACTGCCACGTACTCCATCACAGTTTCAGTTGCTGTTCTAGTCCTCGAATTAAACTTAAATCTTTGGACTATTTCACTGGGCTTTGGGTTATAATGCGACTGCAGCAGGTCCGTCAAATCCGTATATGATTTTTCGCCAGGCTTGTTCGGGCTCAATAAGTTCCTCATTAAACTGTATGTCCGACTGCCAACAGAGCTTAACAATATTGCCCTCTTTTTTTCCTCATACTCAATCCCATTCGCCACGAAAAAATGTCCCAATACCTCGACGTATTCCTCCCATGTTTGGGTCTGATTGTCAAAAGCAGTAAGTGTTCCTACCATTGCTGTAGCCATCTCAACGTTTTGGTTAGCGTTAGCTGCCTCGTCAATCCACTTCTGTCAAATTTCCACGTGATTGACTCACAAGCTTCTTCCGAGCTCCACAGCCATCCTCGTCGCCAAGTATCCTCAGTACTAATAAATGAGCAGCAGACATCGAGGTAGCTTAATCTGGGAATTTACTGAACACCGGGCATTCATACAAAGAGTGCCAGCCAGTACACACATGAGCCTGCAGATTCTTCCTCGGCTATATACCCATACTCCTTTACTGAGCTACTACTGCCACCTAGTGTACAATTCTAATAGGACAAAGATAACTCTCCCCATCTACCACAGTTCGCCTTAGCTTACTCATTCATTCACCACTAGCGGAGTGAGCTGGACAATCAAACTTTTCCCGAATCCCGTGGGGAGGAGGGCCACAACATCATGGCCAGCAACAAAACTTAGCAAACATTGTTCTTGCTCCGGCTAGCATATTCAGCAGTTTTCCAACAACAGACCGAATAGCTTTTCTCACGTCTTTCTCCGCTGCCATTACTGAACTCAAACTGACGCCCTACATCAACGTCATCGTTCTCAGCCACTCCCTCTACTCGCTGATTGGCCTGGTAAAAAATTGATTTCTGGAAACCAAAGTCTACAGCAAAAATGGGGGTCGCGAGAAGATGGCGGTGGGTGCAGACGACCTTTTCTAAGTGGAGATAATTTCCCCGGATTTTTCCTTCTAACTTTACTTTTTATAATGAACTGACGACAAAAAACCCAATCAATTATTTTACATGAACTTTGTGTCGAATTTTTTTAAATCGATCAACTTTTACCCCGTGTTATTCTTCAAGAAGTGTTTTGACTGAATCGTGCATATTGATGGCGGGAAAAGGAGAAAAGCGCACACAGAGTGAAGTACATTCCTACGCAAAGAATTATAATGCTGAGAAAAGTAAGAGTGATGGAACGAGTAGCCCCGAGAGTAAGAAAAAAAAAAGAGTTTTCCTTGATTGATTTATATAATTTAATAAACGAGAGATCAGACAGAATTGAATCAAAGGTGTCTGAAAATGCTGTGCTCGTCGAAGATCTGCGGGAGAAAGTAGACTGCATTTACAACGAAGTGGGCGGTTTTCGCATCGAAATGGACGTTCTCAAGCAGAAACATGAAGCTTATGAACAGAAAATTGCTGTGTTAGAAGAGAGGTTATCCGATGCAGAGCGTTATGGAAGGAGGTGGAATTTACGGCTCTACGGGCTATCGGAGAACAGCAAGGACGACGTCAAGGCCAGAGTCAAGGAGGTGTGTCGTGCGGTCGTTCCAGAATTCAACACGAGCACAGTAGATGTGGCTCATCGACTGGGCAAGATCAACAGTGAGAACCAGCGAGCCAGGCCTGTGATCATTCGATTCATCTCACGATCTGAGAAAGATATTCTCTGGAGGGCAGCTAAAACCAGCGAGTACTTGAAGTCTAACAAGTTGCAATTCAAGGAAGATTTGACGCCCGCTGATAGAGCAGCGAGACAGCGGCTGTGGCCAGAGGTGGAGCGCGCCAGGAAAGCTGGAAAGACGGCCTACTTTGTGGGAGCGAAGGCGTATGTGGATGGGATCCAGATTCGACCAAAAGATGGAAATATGGAGATCTGATGATTTTGTTGTTTTAGAGACCCAAAGCAAGCACCAGAAGAGAAGAGAAAAAGAGTGAAAACAGTATCCCTTGAAATTCGACAGCCCACAGTCTTCATGAAATTTCTTGTTCAGTTCAGGTAAAAAAAAAGAAGAAAAAAAAAAGGAATAAATAACTAATTTGTTCAGACTGTTATATGTGTTAAATACTCAGGGAGGTGCTGGACAGTTAAACCAGTTCAATGGACAGTTTTTTCCCCCTCCCTCTAACGACTAATTGTTAGGCTATAGGCTATTTTTCTCTTTCCCTTCTTACTCCTCATCAATGCATAAAATATAGAAGGTTCTTTTTATCTTATTTTATATATAATATAAGTTTTTGTTCATTTTAAAACAGAAGGGTTGTCCGGGTATGTTCTACTTAGTAAACCAGGACCTACAGTTGTTGCTCAAGTTTTTTTCTTATCCTGTCTCTTTCTTTAGTTTCTCTTAATGTTAGGGGCATCCGCGATATAAATAAAAGAAAGGCTGTATTTTTATTTTTGAAAGACAAAAGGGCAGATTTTTATTTATTACAAGAAACGCATAGCTCACAGGCTGATTACAATTTTTGGAAGAGTCAGTGGGGTCAGGACATTTGGTTGAGTCATGGTACAAATAGATCAGCAGGGGTCGCTTTTCTCAGAGGGAATTTCAGGGGCAAAATTCTTCATAATGAGAGTAATAATAATGGAAGGTGGCAAATAATCATATTAGATGACTCTCATAAGCAATATATTATTGCTAATATTTATGGTACTAATTGCAAATCTACAAATTTGATTTTACTCCATGAATTAGAAAAACGAATTACAGACCTATCAACTAAATATATGAATGCAAAATGTATTCTCGGGGGTGATTTTAACGTAGTCCCAGATAGTAACATAGATAGATGGCCTCAGCCTCCCAAAGGTATAAAAGATGATAGCAGCAACATTATCTCTGGGTTATGCAATAACTTAGGTCTCGTTGATATCTGGCGGAAAATTAACCCCAAAAAACTCGTGTATACATGGCAAAATAATGATTTGTCTTTGCAGTCTCAAATAGATTTATGGTTAATATCAGAGGAGTTGACATCTTTGATAGACAACGTTACAATTGATCCTGCAACTTTTACTGACCATAAATCTATTCACATTTTCATCATCACCAATGACAATATAAAGAACTTGAGCAGAAGCGGATACTGGATTTTAAACAATCATTTATTATTAAATAATGAATTTAAATGTGAAGTCTTAAAAATAATTGATAAATACTATAAACAGGGTGTAATTACCAACCAATATGGGCTGCAGTGGGATTTTATGAAATATAAAGTGAGGAGTTTGGCCATTAGAATGAGTAAAACAATTGCCAAAAATAAACGGGCCAAAGTGCAAGCCATCATCCAAGAGTTTGGTGCCCTGTGTGATAAAACAGATTTAACAGAGGAACAAGCTCAAAATCTCATAAAATTACAAGAGAATTTAAATAAACATTATGAAGAAAAGGCTAAATCTGCGTTCATACGTTCCAGAAGAAAGTGGCTCGAACATGGTGAAAAAAACACAAGATATTTTTATTCTTTGGAAAAAAGAAATGGTGAAAGATTATCAATTAATAAATTACGCATAAATAATTCTGTCACAGATGATTTATCTACAATTTCAAAACATATAGCTGAATTTTATAAAACTTTGTACTCTAGCTCTGAAATACAGTACTCCTTAATGGAGTCCTTTTTAGAAAAATTAGATAATACCACTTTTGTTAATGATGAATTTGGCAGCATTTGTGAGAAAGAGCTTAGTATTACAGAAATTATGGACAATATTAAGAAACTTAAGGACAACAAGTCTCCTGGTAATGGGCTTACGAATGAATTTTTCAAAACTTTCAGTGATGCCCTTTGCCCGTTTATTTTAGCTATGTTTAATGAATCCATAAATAATGGAATCTTACCTCCATCTCTCAGACAGGGGGTAATTACCTTAATACCAAAGGCAAATAAGGATACCTTATCTCTAGATGGGTGGAGACCCATAACTTTATTAAACAGTGATGCCAAATTGTTTTCTCTTATATTTGCTAGCAGGCTGAAATTAGGATTGGACTCCTTAATTGATCAGTCTCAGTCTGGCTTCATGAAAGGGAGGCATATCTGTAATAATATTCGTCTTATTCTTGATTTTATTGATTATAATCACCTTCTCAATGATGACAATCTAATACTTTTTGTTGATTTTAATAAAGCGTTTGATACAGTAGAACACAAATTCATGTTTGCAACATTAGAATACTTTAAATTTGGGAATTTCTTTAGGAAGGCAATTAAAACCCTGTACACCGAATGCAACAGCTCTGTTAAAATGGTTAATGGGACTTCTGGGAGATTTTTTCTTTCTAGGGGCATCAGACAAGGCTGCCCAATCTCACCATTTCTTTTTCTGCTCGTTACACAGGTTCTTCACTCAAAAAAATGAACTAGGAAGGTTGTGCACTTTACATAATATATTTATATTTAGTTTACTTATAATAGTGTTTTTTGACTTTAAATGTTTTTTTCTATTAAGGTCTACGTAATTATGTCTCAACTTCTAATGTGTTGCCTAAACACAAACCATTTATGTTAAGTAAAAAATTCTTACATCCAGAGGGTGGCAGTATAGTGCGACGCCAACAGCCTTTTTGCCCGAACTTAATTTGATTGTGTTCAATCTGCTTAATTATGTCAAATTTAAGTTTACTTAATCCGCTTGTGTTGGGTTTACATGATTGATTTGTGTTGCATTAACTGAAACTGGGCGGTGCTTGTTAGTTCCCAGCATGATTTGCATATGGTTGAATTAAGAGAGAATAAATGTTAAAATTAAGTGTTTTTTAATGTTTTTTTGAGAAAATGAGAAAAGGGAAAGACTTGATAGTGTGTAATTGTGTTTAATGTTCAATTACATTTGAATTATTAGAACCATTTAAATAAACTTAAATTATTTAAGTTACCATTGTGGAGAAGAGTGGAGCATTTTGTTTGGCTGTGGACTAATTTTCTGATTTTAACTGTTTGGTTTAATGAGCACGTTAATCTTAGCATCTAAGATGTTAATATGTGCTATACTAGCAAATAGCTAGCTGTAGTCTAACAATTTAATTATGTGTCACTAAAATAAATGAAATATTAATGGATGAATGAATATAAAAAAATACTCAAATTATGTCAGGAAGCCTTTAAAAAATCACCTTGAGACTACTTAAATAAAGTCGCTTAAAATGACTTAATTCCATGATGTTGAAGTTACATGAACAAATTATGTTGAAGTTACATGAACAAATTATGTTGAAGTTACATGAAAAATTATGTTTGTTTAACATAACCTAGTTATGTGGAACCTGTTGACGAAATAAAATTAAGTAAAGCCAACATATTATTTTTTTGAGTGTTTCTTGCTATGTAAATATGAATTTTTTTCAAGGTATTAACATTTTTGGGAATGAATTAAAAATATGTCAGCTAGCTGATGACACAACACTATTTTTAAAAAATGCTGCAGAGGTTAGCAAAGCAATTCGTACCATAAATAATTTCTCCAAAGTCTCTGGTCTCAACCTTAACATAAGCAAATGTGAGATTTTTCCACTTAGGGGTGTTAACCTCGAAGAAATTGATGGAATCCCTGTCAAGGAGGTTGTCACATATCTTGGTGTAAAACTTTGTAAAGATGAATCATATCGTGCTTCTCTTAACTTTAATCCGATTATCAACAGTACAAAAAGAAAGTTTGACTCTTGGTTGCAGAGAGATTTATCAATTTATGGTCGTGTCTTATTGTCTAAATCTGAAGGTTTGTCAAGATCTGCGTATATATCCCAAGCTCTATTTGTACCCAAGACATTTACCAAAGAATTTGACAAGTTGTTATTTGATTTTGTTTGGAAAAAAAGACCTCATTATTTAAAGAAAAATATATTATGCAATCCATATGATCAGGGTGGTTTGAATGTTGTGGATTTTACCACTTTGAACAGCACTTTTAAAACAAATTGGCTAAAATGTTTTATTAAAAATAATTGCTCTATGTGGAATATTTTCCCTAACCATTTAATTAATCAAGTTGGTGGTGTAATTTTTTTCCTTAGATGCAGTTTTGATATCAACAAAATACCTCTTTGTTTATCTAATTTTCACAAACAAGTCTTTTTGACATGGTGTTTGGCTTTTAAACATAACTTCTCTCCTCACTCCTTTTTTATTTGGAATAATAAGTATATTACACACCAAAGAAAAACATTATTTTTAAGACATTGGTTTCATTCTGATATACTATTAGTTAGTCAATTGTTGAATTCTGATGGTCAATTTTTGAGTATTACTGAACTATGTATGAAATTTAAGTGCCATATTTCTGTTAAAGAATATGATATTGTCACAAAGTCTATTTCTGCCAAAATATTATCTCTATTCAGAAATCAGGGCTCTAGGGCTAACACTGCAAGTAAAGTCTCCAAACATTTGTTTTTAGATAAACTTGATTTAATTAATGATAAATGCAGTAACAAATTGATTAGATCTCTTTTTGTCAGTATCTCTTCCCCTCCATCTAAATTTGTTTGGGTTAATATGTTTCCCTCATTTGAGTGGGAAAATTTTTGGGGAGTTCTTAGTCGGTATTGTGTATCAAATAAAACCAAAGAAGTGTCTTTTAAAATTGCTCACAGAATATATCCCGTGAAAGACACATTAGAGCGTTTTTTTATCTGGATATTGATTACAAGTGCTGCTTTTGTAATTGTGAAAGAGAGACTATTGTGCACTTATTTTTTGAATGTCCCTGTTGTTCAATCTTTTGGTATGAGATGTCTCAATTTCTAGGTGTTAAAATGAACTGCAACCTTGTCTTAAATTTGTCATCTGTCTTACTTCATACAAATGAATTTGACTTTTGTATAAAAAAAATGTATGTTATTGATTTGTTTCTATTATTAGGAAAATTTCATATTCATCAAACTAAGTGGAGTAACTCAAAACCCAACTTTGCTCATTTCAAAGCAGCCTTTAACATGTATTTTGAGTCTGTAAAGTTTTTAAAAAATCGAAAAGCACAAAGATCTGTATCTCTTCTAAAGGAATTTAATATATGTCCGTGATGCCCTTTATCCTTTTTTTCCCCTTTTTTCTGTTCTGTTTGTTCTTTTGTTTTCTTTTTTTTCTTCTTCAAATTATTGTTGTCTCATGTTTTACTTGTCAAAGGTGATACTTATCAGAAAATATGTAAAAGAAATGTCAACTTGATCAAACTCTGTGATTTTGAAAATTAAAAAAAAAAAAAAAAAAAAAAATTAAAAAAGTCTACAGCAAAATCCCAGACGTAGTACTGAAGGAAAATGAAATTGAACGGAAGTGCGTAGGAGGGCGTAGCCAGGCTATAGTTATACTGCATTAAAGTGTAAAATAAACAGAAATATGTTACTATTAGGCTATATATATATATAATTATATATATTTTTATTTTTTTAATCTAGTCACGCATCGCGTCAAGGCAAGCGCGCCGATTGGTCTCCACAGCGCATAAATCGGACCAACCGACTTCTCGTACCGGTTGGGCCTTGTCATTCACGCCAGAGGTTTTCAAGGCTAAATTTCCCCCCAAAAGAAACTGGGTCCGAGTATGACGTGTCGTTTTCATGCACGGCCTTGAAATTATGTTGAACATGAAAGTTCAGATGTTAATGATAGCATTATTGATAAATTGGGAGTTTGTAATAACAGTAGCCCATCTTAACAGAGAAGATGCGAAAATTGATACAAATCGAATTAATCAGTCGCTCCAAAAAGTACAGCAGTCTCCCGCACACGTGGAGAGGTTGTACTTGAGAACTGCTGGTGCACGTGAAGGTGATTGTGAACTTTATCTAAAAAAATCAATGCCTTCAAGCGAATCGGCAGAAGACTCGATGGCCGAATCCACTTTCAAGTGCCATGCATGTTTGTCGGATCACAGTTGGGGGAATGCGGACTCAAACCGAAATGGACCAATTCTCACGAAAAAAGACGAGTTTAAAGTACTCCTCAGGGGACCAGTGACCTGGCGATCCTTAAAAAGTAAGATGTTGAGCTAGTAGGCTACTTGGCACTTAAGTAGGCTACGTGTCATTTTTGAGTTTTATTTTCTTTGACTAACTGCACGCATTAAACCCGCTTATTCTTTCATCAAGTTAATCAGTGGGATTTGGACGGAGTCGCGGTTTCTGACGTCAATCAACCAGTGTTTCATTGTGGCAATGAACTCCTTTTGATCAAGTTTTCCAGGACTTTGCACTCAAATCCAAACTTGGTTATCAGTAACGGTAAGTACCTGTGAATATTAACTCTGTCTCTGAGCAATAAGGCGGCGAAAGGAAATCGAATCATGAATAAATTGTCACCGTAGACACAGAGTGATGCGTTTGTCATTAACAAATAATAACATTTATTAACATTAGTAGTCCATCTTAACAGATACAATGCAGAAGTTGATACAAATCAAGCCAACGAGTCGCTCAAAAAGCACAGCAGGCTTTACTGTGTATTTTTGAATTTTACTTACTATTTGTAGGCTATTTTTGAAAGAAGTCTCTTATTCGGATCAAGCCTGCATTTATTTGGTAAATAAAAAAATACAAAACAAAAACATTAATATTGTGAAATATTATTACAATTTAAAATAATGGTTCTCTATTACTTTTAATATCATTTATTTCTGTGATGGAAACCTGAATTTTCAGCATCATTAGCTACTCAAGTCTGCGTTCCTTTTACAATCCTGTCAAAACAGCACCCCGCTTCCTGCTCCCCTGATGTTTTGCTTTTATTGTTTATAATTGTTAAAGTTTATGCTTGTAACTGAGGTCAAAAAGTGCATTAAAATTGGAATAATAAATCGGTCATTCACTAGGCTTCAATTAGTACTGTATGTCTTCATTGTGAAGTTTTAATTTTTCCCTCTATTACTGAAACGCAATAATGTTCAAGAATATTTAAAGGTGCAAATGTCGTTTATTTTGCATATTTGTTGCTGAACAACTGGTCAGTACATAAAATGAGCAATTTACAAGAAACGTTCTATAAAAATGGTTATTGCAGTCTATTTGGATGTTAAGTTTTGTTTTGCATTAATTTTTAGTTACTGTTTTGTGTGAATGTGCTATAGTGCATCAACATCAAACATTAATGTAATCAATCTTTTCAGAGACAAAATGGACTGATTCACCCTCACAAAAGCAGTGTCAATGCATCAAAAGGAATCATGGGCCATCAATGCTACTGGGAATCCCTTTCAAAGAGTGCTTTGCTCAAAACTGGGTAAGATATTCTCTTAACAGTAGCCTAGATGGCATGCTACATATTTATCATTTGTCGTCTTAACAGACTGGTTTGTTCCCCTTTTTTTTAAAGCTATGGTCATTTCTATTCAGGACATTTGAGTTCATTAAATTGTATAGATCTATCCCGTTAAGTTTCTGCATGTAGATTTAGTCTTGAAATAGATAATATTGACATTAAAATGTATAATTCAAGGCTTGTATGTGAAATAAAACTGCTGTATAAATTAAATGGATTAATCCTTGTTTAAAGGGTACCTATTATGGCATTTAAAATGTTCCTAATGTTGTTCTGGGAGTCCCCAACAACAGTTTTACATGCATGCAATGACAAAAAACACTTTTGTTGTCTTATAATCTGCATTTATTTTTACCTGATTTGCTCAGCGATTCCCAAATTATTCGTTTGAAGACTCATTTTTCAAACCCCGCCTTTGTGTGACGCTAATCTTCGGTGATTGGTCAGACGACCCAGTCAGTTATTTTTCGCGTTAACCCAAAGCTTAAACATATAAAGCACTTCAGTACTACAATACGCTCTATTCTTTGACAACTCCAATAACAACGACAAACATTTGACATATTTCAAAAAACACACACACACACACACACACACACAGCTTGGAGACCTAACGTTAAGCGCTGAGCGTAACTGACACACACACCCCACACACACCACACACACAGCTTGGAGACCTAAGCGCTGAGCGTAACTTACACATACACATACATATATATATTAGGGCCGGGACTTTAACGCGTTAATTAAGATTAATTAATTACAGACTTTAACGCGTTAACGCAAAAAAATATTTTAATCGCACTTATTTTTGCACATTTTTCCGATTATACTGGAGCACCAACTAGCGTCAGAAGCATAGGCGTCTTTTACGGGGGGGACGGGGGGACATGTCCCCACCACTATTTGCCAGGGTCGATTTTGTCCCCACCACTTTTGAAACATCTCGCGGTACGGATGTAGTGTATACAAGTAAAACATCTCCAGTTAACTAGCAGAGCATTCGTTTCGTTCGTTTGTTAAATAAGAGGTGATCTAGCGCTAACATGTGTTGTTGTTTTAATCAAGTGATCATGTGCTCGTTGCCTCTGCGATCAGTGGCGCGGATACAGTGTTCTGTTGTGGCACGCGCCACAATGATCTTCACTCAGACGCGCGCTTCACTTTGTTGCCGAGATTCTCTATTCGTTCCGGTGAAATCGCAAAACAAAATGCAAACAAACGCAGCCCTGCTTGATATACAACCACTGATAAACATTATCGGTTTTGATGAGGGAAAAAAAAACCCAAATCGACCCTTTATATTAATTTAATTAAATAGGGCAGTCTAGGCTAAGTTTGGAAGCTTGTTTCCGCCATAGAATAAAACATTTTAAAAGATAATTGCGACTTTTTATCTTAAAATTGTTTGCATTGTTTGCAATTGTTTGCAAATTGAGTTTACATCTCACAATTCTGACTTTATTTCTCAGAATTGCGAGATATAAAATCAGAATTTCGTGAAATAAAGTCATAATTGCGTGAAATAAAGTCACAATTGCTTCTTTTTTATTTTTATTTCTTTACCCCATATATCTCACAATTCAATTCTGACTTTGTAACACGCAATTGCGACTTTATATCATGCATTTCTGCCTTTATATCTCCCAATTGCGTACTATAAAGTCAGAATTGCTTGATATAGGTAAACATGCAATTCTGTGAAAAAAGTCAGAATTTCAAGCTATATTTCTCACACTTTATATCACGCAATTATGACTTAATAACATACAGTTGCGACTTTAGGCCTATATCACGCAATTCTGACTTTATAGCTAACCTGCCATTGCCACTTTATATCACGCAATTCTGAGATAAAAAGTCAGAATTGTGAGATTAAAAAAATCGCAATTACATTTTGTATTTTTCACTCTGTGGCAGAAACATTCTCCAGTTGTCGTGCAATGCAAGTGATTGTGCCGGCGTCTTATTACATTGTCTGCTATATTTACTTCTTTTATAAATACAGGCAATTGGTTGATAAAATAGTCATCAAAATTAAGATACAATTTATACTAAACGAAAATCTTTTTAAAAAAGTCTTTCTACAAAACAAAACTCAAGTGGTCAAAATAATGTTTTACCCACTCCATGTCTCCAGAAATATTGCAGCTTCAGCGCTTATCATCAAATCAAATCAAATCAAATCAAATCAAATTTATTTATATAGCACAATTCATCCATCAAAGTAGTTCAATGCGCTTTACAAAAAAAAGTAAAAACATCATAATAACATAAATACAAATAAGCACAAAAAAGATCATAAGAATAAAAATATAAAAACTGCACAGTATGGCTAATTTTAAAAGCTCAGTCATAGGCTTGTGAGAAAAGAAATGTTTTCAACTTGGATTTAAAAATCGATACGTTCGGGGCACATCTAAGATCTTCTGGTAGTTTATTCCAGTCGTGTACAGCAGAGATGCTAAACGCAGCTTCTCCATGTTTTGTTCTAACTCTGTGCTCCACTAGCTGACCTGAGTTCATTGATCTAAGAGTCCTGTTAGGTTTATATTTTTCAAACATATCAGAAATGTACTTAGGACCTAAGGAATTCAGTGCTTTATAGACTAAAAGCATCACTTTAAAAACTATTCTATAACTAATTGGGAGCCAATGCAAAGTTTTAAGAACTGGAGTGATGTGCTCTATTCTCTTAGTCCCGGTTAATAATCTAGCAGCAGCGTTCTGAACAAGCTGCAGCTGCTTTACAGTCTTCTTCGGAAGTCCGGTTAATAATCTAGCAGCAGCGTTCTGAACAAGCTGCAGCTGCTTTACAGTCTTCTTCGGAAGTCCGGTTAATAAGCCATTACAGTAGTCGACCCTACTAGAGATAAAAGCGTGGATAAGCTTCTCTAGGTCTTTTTTAGGCACCAATCCTTTAATTCTAGATATATTTTTCAAGTGATAGAATGCTGTTTTGGTAACCGCTCTAATATGGCTATTAAATGTAAGATCTGAATCTATCATGACACCAAGATTACGCACTTGATCCCTTATTTTAAATGCACGAGAATCTAATTCTTTGATAATTCTTGTTCTTTTATTTTTGTTGCCAAACACAATAACCTCAGTTTTATCTTGGTTTAGTTGTAAAAAATTTATATTCATCCAGATTTGTATTTGTTCTATACAGCGACACAGAGAGTCTATTGAACTATTGTCATCTGAATCAAGAGCCATATATATTTGAGTGTCGTCGGCGTAACTATGATAATTAATGTTATATTTTTGTAGAATCTGGCCTAAAGGTAACATATAGAGATTAAATAATAGTGGTCCAAGAACTGATCCCTGTGGCACTCCGCATGTCATGGCCACCCTATCAGATTCAGCATTTCCGATATTAACAAAGTATCTCCGACCATTCAGGTAGGATCTGAACCAGTCAAGGACTATTCCGGAGACTCCTACCCAGTTTTCCAGCCTATCTATAAGAATTCTATGATCAACAGTGTCAAATGCTGCACTGAGATCTAATAGAACCAAAACTGTTATTTTATCCGAATCAGTATTCAGCCGTATATCATTTAAAACTTTAATTAGGGCAGTTTCAGTACTATGCTGTGGTCGAAAACCTGACTGAAATGTATCTAAAAGACCACTTAAAGTCACCAACTCATTTAGTTGAATAAACACAGCCTTCTCAATAATCTTGGCTATGAAAGAGAGATTCGAAATAGGTCTATAGTTATTCATAATCGAAGCATCCATTGTTCTCTTTTTTAATATAGGCTTAATGGCAGCGATTTTCAAGGACGTTGGAAAAGTGCCTGATTGCAAAGAACTATTAACTATTTGCAGCACATCTGTTACTATAGAGCTAAAAATTGTTTTGAAAAAGTCTGAAGGCAGAATGTCTAGACAGCACGTGGAAGATTTCAGATGTCTAACTATTTCTTCTAGGAATTTTTGGTTAATTATATTAAAATGTGACATAATAACCAAGTTTAGTCTTGGTGGTTGTAGTGACGGTATAGAGTCATTATTAGACTGTGTAGTACTGATAATCCGTCTAATATTTATAATTTTTTCACTAAAAAAACACGCAAATTCATTACATTTCATAGTGGATGCAAACTCTGATGCTATTTGCTGTATTGGATTCGTAAGTTTGTCAACCATGATAAATAACGTACGGGTATTATTAATACTATTATTAATCATTTCCGATATATATTGCTGTCTGGCCCTGCATAACTCAATATTGAAATTTCCAAGGCTTTGTTTATAGATGTCATAGTGGATTTGTAGTTTAGTTTTCCGCCACTTTCGTTCAGCTTTCCTACATTCTCTTTTAAGAACAATTACCGCCATGGTGGTTCTCCATGGTGATTTCTGTTTGCTCATATTTCTCTTTACTTTTGCCGGTGCAATATGATCAATAACATTCAATATTTTAGCATTAAAATTATCCAGAAGTGCATCAACTGACTCAGCGCTTATTATTGGGAACCTGGCTATAGCTTCTGTAAACTGAACATTAGTTTTCTCATCAATGTACCTTTTCTTAATAGAAACAGAGTTCACTGGCAAGTTCAAAGTAATAAAAATTTCAAAAAAGACACAGAAATGATCAGACAGGGCTAAATCCTTAACCATAACAGGTGAAATATCAAGACCTTTCGAAATAACCAGATCTAAAATATGACCATGAGTATGTGTACGCTCTTTCACATGTTGAGTGAGATCAAAAGTGTCTAAGAGTGCAAAAAGTTCTTTGACCTTATTGTCTGTACTATTATCTATATGAATATTAAAATCCCCTGTAATAATAAACAACTTAAAATCAACTGATATAATAGAGAGTAGTTCAGCAAAATCTTCAATAAAATCAGCAGAGTATTGCGGTGGTCTATAAATCGTTAAAAACAAGATTTTGGGAGTACCCTTCAATATAAAACACAGGTATTCAAACGAAGTAAAATGGCCTAATTTATTTTCTTTACACTGATATGTATCTCTAAATAAGGCAGCCACCCCTCCTCCTTTCCTACCGTTTCGACATGTAGACAAATATGCAAATTTTTCAGGAGCTGACTCATTAAGGATAGTAGCACTACAGTCTTCTGTAAGCCACGTTTCAGTGAGAAAAATAAAATCTAGGTTATAAGACGATATAATATCATTTACTAAGAATGATTTTTTGGCAAGGGATCTAATGTTAAGTAAGGCCAATTTAAAAGATATAATAGGTGATCCTAAACTAATAGGTTGACATAGTACAGTTAATAGATTAGACAGGTTTATTTTGTTAATTACACGCTCATCACGATTCCTTCTATTTCCAATCATCACTGGAATAGAGAGACCGGGTCCTAGCTTATACTCAACACAGTCAGCATAGTTATTTCCACAGTGACAAGGACCCGGAACACATCACTTAGTGTTTTTTGTACTCTGTGTAGTTGATGGACAAGATGCTTGACGATGCGGCAGTTGTCTAAGTGCTCGTTTTGTATGGCGGGGCAGGGTGGGACTAAGAGAAGATTGAACTCTGCTCTCTTTGGTTAAAACTAACTCCCTAATAGGTGAACGTAATGAAGGAGAGGAGGGAAGAGGAGGGCAAGCTGGGATGAGTGAATGGATGCTCTGCCTATGAATACTGTCCTTCTTACTTATCTTATTCGAGAAAGGCATCCCAACATCATGACGTATATTAGCACCAAGCAAACGGCACCCCAAGATATTCGGGTGTACCCCATCTGATCTAAAACGATCCCTACAATTCCAGAAAACATTAAAATTGTCAATGAACTTTATCCCACGGTTGAGGCAAGCCAATGTCAGCCATGTATTCAGCCCGAGTAATCTGCTAAAAGATTCACTTCCTTTTCCCAAAGTTGGAATGGGGCCTGAGATAGAAACTTTTTGTTGGAGATTTTCTATTTTCTTCAATAGCATAGAGAAATCCTTTTTTAGGATCTCAGATCCCGTTTTCCTCTGTAGGATGTCAAATGACCCAGTGTGGATAATAATCCGCATGGTGGTTGGATATGTGGAGAGAACACTTGGCAACATTTCTGTTAGCTCTCTGACCGATATATCAGACATTGTTATATTTTCAGTCTTTGCCATTCTGATATATTTGGTTATATCATCTCCAATCAGGATCGTATCTAGCTTATCTGCCGTAAGGTTAGCAGAGTTTCTTCTTTTGCCCATACTATCATTAATTTTAGGGCCATTTATTAGATTTTGTTTGGCCCTAGTACGAGGGCTGTAGTTATCGTCCCTAGGTTCATTTACAGACATTACATTCCGAGTCAGAGGTTCGTACCTATTTTGTAGCACGAGTTCAGGCGGTGGTCTGAAGACGGGCGCTCTCATTCTTGATTTCCCGTTTGACTTGTCCCTGCGTCGCACAACATCAGACCAGGTCCCCGCCGGAGTTGACGCCTTCGGCCTAGCCCCGTACCTGTGCCAACAAGACAAGCCATCGGGAAAGGTCGACTTGAGAGGCTCCCCGGCCAAACCAGTGGCATCGACACATATCATGGGAAAGCCGTCGATCAAGTCCGTGGCAGAATGGTCCAGACTTGGAATACCGGTGAGCTCTTGTATGTCAATTTGAGTGTGTCCGTTACGATCTAGTGGCTCAAGGCCTAGATTAGCTGCCACGGAGTCAATAAATTGTTCGCTTTCTCGAATGTCGATCTGCGTTCTCGTCTCATTCATCCGTTCGCTCTGAAATAGTTCAGGTTTATTCACCAGTTTTCTTGGGCTTTCTGGCCTTACGGTAGCATGTTTTGCTATATTAGCATTAGCATTTGTTGGTACACTTACTAAACAGGACCCGTTATCCGACCGGAGGAGCACTCTGTTGACTAGATCCTCCAGGCGGTTAATACGTTCCTCCAAAAGCTGCTTTAGCTCCTCCATCATAGAAAACCGCTGTTATCTGCTGTGTTATCTCCAAAGCCTGTCTCGCAGTCGCTGCTCACGTCTGATGAACAAGCTCATGAGCTTGTGAAAGTGAAAATAATTTCCAGTAAAGGACAATGTTGCAACAGTCGTTGTTTAGGTACCTTAAACGCGCACATACAGTCTCTGAGTCATCGCTGCAGCCAGGAGATGAAGGAGAGCTGAGAATGAGATCCACATCGCACACCTAGCACATCTTCGTGTGCGACTATCGCAGCTAGCGCGACCAGCGCCGTTGCTAGGACGGCGCCAGCGCCTCTGCCTATCCCATGAGTCCTAATAAATGCAATTCCAACTATTTCTGAAGTGCTTCTTTTATAAAGAGCACCGCTTTTTCTTTTATCGGGAAACGCAGCCCATATGATGCGTATGGAGATTCCAAAGCGCTCTTCTTTGGTCAGAACCAAGGAGAGCGATAGGTCCGTCTTGATTCCATATGCACCGAAACTTTTTAATAATGCAACAAAATATTTAAAGAGCATCAAGCTATTGAAATCTATATTATGTAGCCTACGTACAGATATATTAGACCTGCGCGAAAGAGAGAAAAAAATGTTTGTGTCATTGTACCCAGCACTTTTGAAAATGCACTTCCGAATGCGTCTCTGTCCCCAGCACATTTCAAACCAAACTGACGCCCATGGTCAGAAGCCCAAGAAGCTGACGAGATCGCGCTTCATAGACATGTTCATAGATCGCCTCTATGGATCGCCTCGATCGCTTTGGTTGGCCCCGTCATTTTGTTATAAAAAACGAACGGATGAAAGCGTTGATAAGAGCATGGTTGTGTGCAAGCTATGCAACAAGGAATTAGCTATTGCTATTAGTGTAGTGTAGCAATATACTATTGCTACACTTAATGGCAAAAATTGCACTGGTCTGCTGGACTTGGTTGAACAAAAATAAACAATATGTTGTTGCTTAAGCTTATGTTTCAGTCATTATTCAATGGTATACTAAAAATCCATGTGAAAAAAAATGACTTTTTCACTGTTCTCAGGTCAAATATTTATGCGATTAAAATGCGATTAATTTCGATTAATTAATTACAAAGCCTCTAATTAATTAGATTAATTTTTTTAATCGAGTCCCGGCCCTAATCTATATCAAATAATAACAATAAACCCACTATTAATTACATTTACCTTAATGCAGTGTAACTACTTCAGCATGTAAATAATGCACCTAAAATCCGCCACGTGAAACATGGATTCGGTCTGCCCACTGCGAACCTTTTACCATCGTGTCAATTGATTTTGATTATGTGTGAGGGAGAGAGAGCAAAGACATCACTTAGTTTGAAGACGGAGAGGATGTGTGAGGGGCTCTTTGCTCGTTCTCTCTCTCAGTAACATTCGTCATCTACGTCACTGCTACTGATCAAATCAAAGTCTTTGGCGGGACAACAAATTTTTTTTTTTGGCGGCTGCCAAAAAAATTAAATGCAGAAAGAAACCTGCATTTGTGCTGCGTCCCAATTGCGTAACCGCGAGGCTCCATCCTTCGAAAGACGCATTCGAAGGCCAATTGCGTAACCGCGGCGCGGCCGAGGCTGTCCCAATTTCGAAGGCTCCTTCAAATGCGGCCTCCAAATGCTTAGTTTCCCATGAAATGGATACAACAGATAGATCTTTCGTGGCCTTGCCTACCCCAAAATTCATTGCGTATCAGTGACGACAATATTTGTTTTTTTAAGAAATTGACGAATTACACTTTAAATGTAAGTATTGGGTTTTAACTTGCTCAAATGTTAGTATTTAATGATACTAATGATTCTAATGTAAAAAAAGTTACAGCAGTTCAAATGTTGACTTTATATATTACTAAGATGCGATTTATATAGTTACACTTTATTATATACAAATAGACCATGGTGAACTTATTTAGACAGTTTTCAAACCTGTTTTGCTTGCAGACATTTTAATATAACTTAAAGTAAAAACGTTACTGTCACTCATCAACGGCAGCTGTCACAGTTGCTAGGTAGGGGTCGACCGATATGTGATTTTCAGGGCCGATACCGATTATTACAGATCAAATGGACCGATAACCGATATTTTGAACCGATTATTTATATATTATATACAGTATGTCTGGTGTAAAACTGTAAATTAATGTCAAAATTAAGAATAACAAAGGGTTTTGACAAATACTTTCTTTAAATTATTTTAAACATATATTTTAATCTGAGAACTGTTATTAATAATATCTTGTAAAAAGTGCAGGGAGCACCCAGCAGCATTCTGTAAACATTTTGTAAAACTTAAAGACTCTATTTTAATGTTTAAATACAATTTTAGTAATCAAAAAGCATTTCTAATCAATTAAAATCATTAAACTTATTCAATTTATTTACAGTTTAACAAAAATTACATTTATAGGGCCCTATGAAAAACCGAACTTTTATTTTGACGGGTTGCCGTTGAGATCTTTGAGTTTCTGTGTGTTTATGATATGACCCTATGGATACGACGATAACTTTTCTCAGTTGAAACATTAAAAAGCTCATGAAGTTACTAAGCTGCTCTGGAGATGATGTTTATGTAATCATGTCCTCATATAATGATGCGGCTGAGGCTGAAAACAGCGCAAGCGCCACGCGTGCTCCAGTGTGTGTGTGTGTGTGTGTGGTAGCTGCTAATGATCACACGTGTAGGGCTGGGTATCGTAACAAAATGTTCGATACCAATACCGATACCTTGACTTCGATACCGGTTCCTGAACGATACCTTTTTCGATACCAATTTTATGTAACCAGTTTTATATATAATATTACCTAAATTTTCATGTTATTTTTCAGTTTGTTGACTTTTTCACACTCATATTTTGAGTATGTAAAAAAGCACCAATGCTAAATTTTTCTATGTTTCCTAATCAATTAACAACATGTATTCTTTACTTCAATGAGCTCATTGTTTCTGCCTTATCTTAATGCATTGTTTAACAATGAAACTGAATGAAAATGAATTGAAATGCATTTCACTGTCACCTCTGATAACAGATCACTCTAAATTGTAATTTATAAACATGCATTTTCTGCAAAGCAGCTTTGAAACGATATGTATTGTGAAATGCTATACAAATAAATGTGAATTATATTAAATATAGGCTACTGGGGGGCGGGATTTATGCCTCGCGCTCAGCACACAAGCTTGCCACAAAGCACTGGCAACAGTAGCCTAATGATTATGGATGTGTCGGGAAACAACAGCAAGGATATATTTTTAATTGTTTATTAATGAACAAGTGTTTAATAAAGTGTGCTGGCAGCAAATATGATTATTATGGCGATGCTGACTCGTCATTCCTGCAGTAGTAAGCGCGCGCCTATATGGATATGGAAATAACTATTTATTTCTAATCGTTTTGTTTAAAAGTAGACATATTTTGACCGTCTATAGGCCTATTTCTCATCTCTATGAGGCAAGTATCCTATATGTTCAGTTTCGGTTTCATTTTCGGTTTCACGCGCTCCAGTTCTTGCAGTCGAAAATGGATAAACTTTCTACTCTCAATTGTCTGTGCGCTTATCAGATTTATCGTGTTGCCGGTCTTGGCGGCAATTATCTTGTCGAAAATATTGCATCGCGTGCTTCTGGCATCGAGTCTGGCTCATAGGTACACTTTGGATCATTTCCACATATTTTCTATCTATCTGGGTTGGGACGCTTACACGCACACACCATAGACTGTGAAGCACACACACACTACAGCCTCACGTGCGACGAGCTACGTCTCTGGGCAGCCGCGTACACTAGTGTTTTCCGCATAGACTGTAAAAAGGTTTTCCGCCACAGCCAATCATGCTGCATGTTTATTGTTTCACTGACGTTGAAGAGATTAACCACTTAGGTACCGAAATTTGGTACCGAAAATCAAGACATGTTTCGATACTCGGTAGTACCGAGGCAATTCGGTCGGTACCTAAAAAGTACCAAACTCGGTACCCAGCCCTACGCGTCTGCGCCTTTCATTTAGAGACACGCAGCCAGGATTCATATTTAAATACTCTTTTTGCGGTTTGATTTGTACTGACCTGCTTTTTATTAATTCATAGAAAAGTTGACAAATTCCGCTTTATACAGTAAATTCCGTTTTTATGACTGGATTCCGCGATTCCGTCTGTTTTCAGCATCGCGGGAATCACAGGGCTCTATTATATTTAGGTATTTAGCAACTTCAGTGTAGTAATCTATTGCTTCAACAAAGTCTGCTGCTGCTGCCTTAACTTTGAGAGACAACTGATGCGTGTTACTGATCAGTGAAGCAGCTCCAGTGAGCGTGCGAGTGCTCTCGGTGTGAGACAGCAACACTTTCAGTGCCTCAGCTTTCGCGCTAATTGGCCAGACTCATGTTCCCGCACATCTGATTTGTTGGGAGTCACAAGTCTAGTCTACAGAGTGGTGAGTTCGACAGAGGTGGCTGCGTTAGAGCCAAATATAGCGCATTTCAAAATAAAATTATTTTATCGGCAAATCGGTTTTGAAAATGGCCGATACCGATAACCATAAAAATGCTGAATATCGGCGCCGATAATCGGCCAGGCCGATAATCGGTCGACCCCTATTGCTAGGCGACAAGAACAGTCACATAGGCTAGACCATCCCATTTAATAATGTTCAGTTCATATTTAATAATGAATTGGGTCACAGCCCTGTGTTTTGCCCATCACCACATTTTTCAATGATCCTCAAACGACTTGTCCGATGATTCAAACTTCAGCCAGATGGCCCAGTTTGTTGTGATTGGTCTACCGCTTGCAGCGTGTGTTGGAAATTAAACGCCCATTACCATAACTAAACTTCAGCTATAGTGGTTTCCACATTTGTATTGTACACACTGTAAAGACAGTAACGATGGCATTGATTGTACAATTTCAATCGGAGCGTGAGTCCGATGATGAAAAATGGAAGAACTTACTCAAACCTCCATCGGAAGGATGACTTTAGCAGGATGTTTCTCAGTGATGCGCTACTCAGTTTAACGTACATTGAGATGTTGCAACTGTAATTCCTCCTTCATTAGAATTAACAAGTGTATGTCCATGAACAAACCTGTTTTATTCGAATTTATTGCCGTTCACATTAGAGAAGTGTATGAATATTAGCTCATACGTTAGCCGAGCACTAACGTGAATGAGTAATGATTGTTTTACAGACTTTAATGTTACATCAATCAAAGTTGTAAGAATGACACACAATCTGCATTGATGGACCTTATTGGAATATTAGTTAATAGAGGGCCCACAACAGAACTATTTGTGTAAGACGATAATATCGCAAGTTAGCAGGAAACCTACACAATATAAAACCAAAAACGACATATTTTACATCTACAGTACATGTTACAACTGCAACACCCGGTAGAAAATATATATTCATCAATATTTAATCATACTTACAGGTTGTAATTCTGAGGAGCAAGCTGGTGCAAATAAACTGGGTACTGACTAGGGGTGTGATGAGATGCTTAGCTCATGAGAGGAGACGAGATGAGATTTTTTTTCAAAGTATTTATAAGTAATCCTCAATGGTAAAATGCAGGACTAGAAAAATAGTCTGTTGTGCATTTGAAGTGATTTCAGTTCTACTTTCGGAGTATAAATTATCATATGCAGTAAAAGACGACAATACTCAAGCACTGTAAAAGGTTTTGCCACAAACTCAACTGACTGGCTTCTCTTCTGTGTGATTTCAAACAAGTCTCTTCAGAACTTAGACTTTTACATGATTTAGGAGCTTCTACAACTTTTGACATCCTAACTTCACTCCTTTCCACAAATTCATCAGAAATTAAATCAATATAAAAAAGAATGAATGTTCTCTTAGCCTTAAGTGCAAACAATAAGCGCAATCATAATCTAAATACTCTCTTTTCTTCAAGCATGATACAGAGTTAAGAGAAGGTTACAACTACACAGCACAGCCTGAGATAGCATTTATATTTGGAGATATTTGCATGCGTCAGGGAGCCCCTTTAAAAATGTGGAGTATTGAAATCGCGTTTGAATGCGCACTCGCGCTTTACTTACGCGATAGCGTACTGTGTATAGGGAGCGGCTCGTGTTGCATGATCTAGATGGGATTGAAGCGACCGTTATCCAACTGAATTAAATAGTTTTTTATTTCTATAAGAAACAAAACGACAGTGGAGGCGTAATTTCTACTTGTGTAAGCGGTGTCATGTTCTGTCCTAATTTAACCTTCGCACTCAGTCTCTGTCTCATCTCATCAATTTTTGTCTCGTTACACCCCTAGTACTTTCAAGAGCAAGCGTGTTGAACTCCCCGAGATTTGAGAAGCAGTCATCATGAACGCAATAGATTGGGATTTTAGTTGTACTGCTTTAGTATCATTTGAAAAAATTTATTTTATCTCCTGATTCTTTGCAGCTTCATTCGGAAGTGAAAATAAATTTACTTTCACAGCATAGGACACAGCGTCGTCTTAACAATCATACGACAAAGCTAAAGTGTTTGTGGGTGGGTCAATATTATGGACGGACAGCGTAGAACATAGGCAGGCATTATGCAAATGTGTTACCCATTGATGTGTAACCTTAAAGGTGCTCTATGTAACTTTTTTACTCTGCTAAAGCATAAAAAAATGCCATAATATGTTTGCAGATATTTGAGAAACATGCCAAGTTCACATTCTCTGAAAAACACTTCTACAGCCAGTTATTTAACTTATTGTTTTAACTGAACTTGTTGTCAGTTGGGTTTTGTTTTGGTCTGTGTGATCTCACCCACTGCCTGTTCACCCAATAGTATTTCGACACAAATTATGCCGTCACTAATGTCTGCTTTTGTGTGTATATAGCCTACTAGAGATGCTCCGATCAGGATTTTTGCAGCCAATTACAGATTATTTTTGTTGTTGTCATCGATAGTCTGATAAATAACCTAATCATTCAAGCTTTATAGAAGTAATTAATCTCTGTTGAATGTGAAGTTTTTTTTTTTCAGATAAGTAACACCACAGACATTATTTACAGTAATGCTATAGTATAGATTGTTTTAATTGAGAATCAAATAAGCACAACAAATATTAATTTTACAATGAACATTTTAATTGCCCTTGAAAAATAGGGCTTATGCAAAACGCTATCCATATAAGGATACTCTGGTTTACTAAAGTATTTAGTAAACTATTTTAGTATAAAGATTTAATGTCAAACTGAACATAAATACAACCAGTAAGGTATAACTAAACATTGTTCAATATGTAACTGAGGACAAAAACAAATAGAAACAACTAAGGCCAATTCACACCGCACAGACAGATGCCAACAAACGACAACAAACTAATTGGTTGATTAATTTAAAATTTATGAAAAATAATGGTCACGTTCACACTGCCCCAACAGACAGAAAAGCGCTGATTGAACTTCAGTCAGGTGAAAACAAACGTCAACTAACGCCAACGGGTAACACACTGATCTGACAATACCCAACAAACACGTTGGCGTTTGTCTGTGCGGTTTGAATTGGCCTCTATTTGAACAAAATGAGTAGTCGGATGCAAAAATCATCAGGAATATTATTAATCAAGTGCCAAGTCTGTCCTTTCTACGTCCTACTTAAGTTGGAAAGGCCGGATTCGTATAACTTCTATCTGTTCTGCATTTTGGTGCGATGGTCTATTCTTTTCATCCAAAACATCAATCACTAGAAATATATAAAAAAAACATAAATTGCATAAAGTAATCAAATGTACAAAAACGGCATAATCTTTACAAAAGTAATTTAGTTAAGAGCATTGAAAGACTGTTTGATTAACATGAATGGCAAGGATGGCATCGGCTTTATTAACCTGTTTTCACTTTATGGCAAAACACTACAGGTAAATAGGAGAACATTTTAAAATAATAGATATCACCATGAAACTTCCTCAGTTGATTACTTACAAAAGTATATAAAAAAATATATTAAGTTTTTGAAATTTGTATGTTTATTTATGCAAATTTAGCATTATCTCATTAAATGTGTAATTTTGCACATATTTTCAGTTGATGGATCTGAACATATGATAAAGCCAGGTGCAAAATTCCTTTTTCATTGTTTACACACAAGATAAAAATAAAATTTCAGAGGGATTTCAGGATATATGCTTTCATTACATATGAAAGGAAAATATACTGTCCATACCCTCAAAAAATAAATTTTTGCCATATTTCTTTTATTAAAATGAATTTCACATAAACCATTTATTAACAAATCCCTCTGAAACTATCTTCAGAATACTTCTAAGTGTATAACTGGAAAGTTTGGTGTATATAGGTGCTACATAGGCTGAGATGTTTGTACTGGAGAATAGTGATCGACCGATATATCGGGCCGATATTTGCGATTTTTACGTGTATCGGAATCGGCCGATACGCGGCTGCTGCGTTCGCCGATAGTTCTTTCCCGGCATTATTTACAGACAGGCGTCCACAGGCAGCTCTGTACTGCTGGAGCGCTGCAGTTCACGTGCAGACCATGCACTGCCCCTTCCCACTAGCAGAGTGCAATCTGCTCTTCAAGATAACGGTAACATTAAGTTTTAAACTTTCGAAGCATCTTTTAACTGTTTGACTTTGCTGAAATATTGCCATACACTTTGAAAATGGAAACACGCTGCTCTATGTGCTCAAGTTTGTGGGTCCAAATGGAAACCGCGAATGCCTCGTCTATAAAACAATAGGTTACTGTCGTAACCCCGGTTCTCTGAAACATCGAGTGGAGAGATCCACCTATGGGAAGGGCATCCGTACCTGACCTCTGCAGAAGCATCCAATTGCACCAAGTCTGGCTAACAGACAGAGCGCGCAGCCACTGCCTATATTCGCTTCTCGTGCGGCAAGCGGGGCAACGCTGGGGCACCTATGGGAGAGACATGGACAGCTCCCCGATTGCCCAATACACTCACAGTGAGGTTCTGAGGGCCAGAGAAGGACGGTCACCTCAGAGAGGCGGTGCCTGACACGTCCCACACACATGACCCTGCAAGTTTTCCGCCACGCTAAACTGCTGTGGACAAGCAGGGCATGAAACATGCATGAGACACATACATGATAATGGCCCCCGCTCCACCAATGCACATAGCTAAACTCAAGAAGGAATGCGAAAGCTTGGTGACAGGAATGAACATGGCCAGCCGGCCCATTCACTCCTTGTTGGATAACCAAACGGGGCTGTGGGAAAGGGCTAAGAGGACCCTACCCCTAGGACCGAGTGTGCCACCGAAGTTCTGGTGACATCCAACCGGTTGTATCGCTCAAAGGTATGAGAGGCCCAGCTGGCCGCGGAGCAGATGTCCTGCAGTGGCACTCCCTGAACAAAGCCCAAGAGGTGGCAAAACACCCTTGTGGAATGAGCTCTGATGCCTCTTGGGGGCTGCACTCCCTTTGCTTCATAAGCCATAGTATAGTATCCACAAGCCAATGTGAGTGGCGATTACATGCGGCGGGAGCCCCAGTGCATTTAGGTTCGTTCTCTCACGGGCCAGGCCCGTGGAGAGCCACCCTGTCCGGGTGGGGGTGGTAAATCTGTCCGTGCGAATGGGAAGGCGCCATGGCTCGGCGTATAACAGAGGGATTATCTCTGCCAGCCACGGGGCTTTGGGCCACCTGGGTGCTATCAGAATGAGAGACAGGTCGTGCTCTCTCACCCCGGCCAGTGCGAAAATTATCAGGCACAGGGGAGGAAAAGCATACAGCAGCACTTTGGGCCATGGGTGGGCCAGTGCGTCTGCCCCGAGGGCGCGTCCACGTCCTTTAGCTCACATGTTTAGTTTAGCCTTTAGTCAATTTAAAAACAAAATAATTATTTTTGGTTTTAGATTGTAGGCTAATGTTAGAATGTAATGTGATTTTAACCACCATTTTGCACATATGATATTGCATAGCCTACATTAGTCAATATATTTGTTTCCATATCCTTCAATATCAACATTGTTTGTGGGATATCATTGGGCAGGATGTGAAATAATTTAGTAGAAAGTACTATATATATATATGTGTGTGTATATATATATATATATATATATATATATATATATATATATATATATATATATATATATATATATATATATATATATATATATATATATATATATATATAATGTATGTATGTGTATATGTTAAATGTTACTTTTTTTTTAATTGAGTCCTAACATTTGTTATCGTCGTGTCATTTTTATGATGTAAATTGAGGGAGCAAAAGCAGTATCGGCTCCAAATATCGGCTCAAGAAGATCGGCCTATTGGTCATCGGCTAAGGCTGATGGAAAAAAAATCGGTATCGGTATCTGCACTAAAAAATCCATATCGGTCGATCCCTATTATTGAGGATGCAGGACAACCAGCAAATAAAGCATTACAGTAATCTAGTCTCGAGGTCATGAATGCATGAACTAACTTTTCTGCATCAGAAACTGATAGCATGTTACGTAGCTTAGCAATGTTTCTAAGGTGTAAAAAGGCTGTTTTTGTAACATGAAATGTTTTTCAAAAGACAGGTTGCGGTCTATAGTATCGAATGCAGCACTAAGAGCAAGTAAAAATATAGCTGCGAGCAGCGATTACGGGCCCAAGCCGGTGGCACCGCAACCCCGGTTCCTTTAGTTACCTAAAGGCACCGGGGTGGCGGTGCCGCCGGCTTTGGTCCTTCATCGCTGCTCGCAGCTATATATATATATAAAAAAGCCGGTGGCATCGCCACCCTGGTGCCTTTAGGGTTATTGTGCACGACGTGACACAAAATATCAAAATATCTGCTCGCTATCTGCCGAACGGCTCTAGTAGTTCCACTTCAGCACTGATGATGTTGTAGAAATAGTGCGCTCTGGTTGGTCTGGATTATTCGGGATTTTTTATTTTATACAGAAATAAGTTATTTATCATTCAGATGAGAATAAAGTTAGTGTTGATTAAAATGAAGGAAAACAAATATATTGATCTGAAATATAGCACATTAATTTTAAATTTATTTAGGTTCAATTACCAAACATACAATCTTAATTTAATTTAAAGCAAACAATGCATTTAAAATATATGGGTTGTATGCACATTTTCTTTTTAATAAAAAAAAGATATATATCCAAAAAGACAAGGCCTTAAAGGGTTAAACTATTGTCACTGTAACAGACACAATCTCTCTCTCTCTACACACCACCACACACACACACACACACAACACACACACACACACACACACACAACACACACACACACACACACACACACACACACACACACACACACACACACATGTTTAAAAGCAAGAAATATTTATCCAACCTGTTTAAAACAGTCTGTCGGTGCCATCTTTTAAACATTCATCATATTGCATTGGTTTTAATTTCTTGACCTCAAACAGAGCACTAATCTGTTTATTTTTAAGTTATTGATTAAAAAAGAAAAGAAACGTCAAATGCATTTTTAGTCATATAGTATTATTTTATACAGAAATAAATTATTTGTAATTCAGATGAGAATAATTTTAAGGAAAACAAATATATTGATCTGAAATATAGCATGTTTTTGTAAAATAAATTCAAGCAATGATTTAAATTTATGACTTACTCAAATTACGAAAAATAACTTCCTTTCAAAAGTCTTTTTTTTTAATTGACTTTCAATAAAAGTAACAAGTTTCATTATTTAAAGGTTCCATTTTCTTAAGAGTAACAAACTGAAGGCTCCCTTTTCCTAAGTATCAATAACACAGGAACAACACTTAACAATTATCACTATAATATATCAGTCAATATCGATAATTATGACCATAAATGTCAAATCTTTTTTTCTTTCAACTTTAAAGGCAGCTTTTTGTTTCTAACTGAAAGTTGTAGAAACCAGAGCGTTAATTGTGGTTTTAAACTATTTTTACTGTCAGAACATCATGACAAACACTTGCCAAACAGGAGAACATTTCACAAATCTGAGGTAGAACATTCAAACATTTGTAATTTTTCCTTAACAAAATAATATCTTTATTTCAAAATTAATTTCTTAGTTTCTGCATGTGCTAATGGGGGATATTGTTTCAAGTCGTGAAAGAGGTTTGTGTTGCCTGACTTTGATGGCACGTATCTTTATGAAATGTATGAAAAACAGTAGGCTATAGCCTAAATACATAAATACTGTAATTATATTCCATTAGTCCTTTAATACATTGTCTACATTAATAATATAATACAATTCAATATGTATATCCCACATTTCATGGTGCAGTTAATATTACTAGGCTAACGTTACAGTAAAACCATGGTAAATGATGGGAATTTGTAGATGGAAAATCTTTCTGACTGTATAGTTGCGGACAGTGTTTCTCCTGTGCCTCAGCGCTGTTTCATCTGCCTTTAAACTGGTTTAAATCACTGAGACATTTGTGTTCTTCGCTGAATTCAAGTGCTTCTCACTGGATCTCGTGATCGATACTGATCAGAGTTAACCATAGACAGTAAAAGAACGCTTCTGCTCTAGTGAGCTCGCGCTGCCGTTTGGACTTTGAGCCGAGCGGATAAACAGTCCGTGAGGCGCGCACGGTTCAAATTAGTTTCGTTCAGCTTTTGCCGCATAAACATGATCTAACATTTATCGAACTCTTGATATCGTTTTATAGAGAAATTATATCGCGATAATAAATGAATGAGCATATCAATTTAAGACGTGGCTAAATGTAATTGCTGACCTTATACGGAAAAGCCGGACGTTTTTATGACTTTTTATTAAATTTAAGACGTTTTATGACTTTTTATGACCCCGCGGAAACCCTGTTCATAGAAATTCATTCGAGCGCACTGCGAGCGCCACCACTATAAATGTCCTTACTTTACTTTCACTTTTAACTTGGCTATTTAAAAGCCCCCGGCGGTGTTACACGTCAAATAACCGTGGGAAAAGATCCTATTATATATATATATATATATAATATAAAATAATCTCTACAATAGCCATACCTGTTTTATGTACTGAGTTGATATCATTTTGGACACAAGAGGGCAGTATAGCCCTATGTATTACTTGATGTATTTATTTTTTTAACTGAATAGCGCATTCTGGCTGTTTTTAAACTTGTACATTATTCTTAAATTGAAAACAAGAATAAAATGGATTTAGTTCTGATATTTGTATAATTTTATCTAGAAATAAATGGTGTATAATAAATTTTTTAGAAGATATGAGGCTTTTAGTGTTTACTTTTTTGACATGACTTTAATCCCTCGCCATAGCAAAACAATTTGAGATATTCAATAGTTCACAATTTAGCTTCTTTAATGTATTTTCATCATGTTGAAAAAGTTTAGTGGGAATTAAATAAACCTCTTAAGAGGAGTGGGTAAAAAATCAGAAGCTGATTTTGCCAAAAATCCACATTCAGACCAAAATATCTGACTTCCTGTTGATCCGAGCTAATGATTGTTAATTAGAAAGCTGTCCGGCTCCGAGGAGAAAAATATACATACCGATTTTTCTTACTGTAGGTAAAACTAATACCCCATTTTTGACTAAAGGGGGCGCTACTGAGCCCCTCACCACGCCCGTTTCTGAAACTTTGCACATGTCTCCTGGCTAATAAATGAGATGTTTCTGTCGAGTTTCATGCAATTTCAAGCATGTTAAGAGTCTCAAAAGCATAAAAAAGAATATTAAAGTTTGATGAGTTGCCATGGCAACAATATTTTAGAGATTAAATCCTTTCACAGGTCTACATCAGCCGTGTGTTTACATTATACACATGAAGTTTGAAGCAAATCGGGTAAAAATAAGAGGGTGATTTCAAAGCATTTAGAAAGTGACACACTTCCTGCTGCCAGTTGGTGGCGCTATAACTTTGACTCACAATAGTCACATCCATGTGATCGGGCTCTTACAGCGAACACACTGCTGAAGTTTCATCAAGATCAGTTAATGTATGCAGAAGTTATAACACCCTTCCTGTTTCACGTTTCTCGCCATAATTTCGTTTCGCCACGGACAAACCGTTCGAGATATCAAAAATCCCCTGGCAATTTTTCATCCTCAGTGTCTTGACTTCACGCTGACCGAGTTTCGTGCTGTGTGTTTGAATTTGAATCTAGGAGGAGTATTTCAAATTCCATTGCATGCGTTTTCCAAACAACCCTTAATAGACGACTTCCTGTTGGGCTGGGGTAAAAAGTAAGAGCATGAAGTATATATGAACCGATAAGATCTATGTGTACCGAGTTTCAAATTATTACATGCAAGCGTGTTTGATTTATGGACCAAGTTTTCGGACCCCGTTACAGGGGGCGCTGTCGAGCCCCCCTGCCACGCCCGGGTACCAGCTTCTGCCCGGCCCTGATGGCCGCGGGTTCTGACGTGTGCAAAGTTTCAAGAGTTTTCGTGCACGTTAAGAGCCCCAAATGTGCCCGAATAGTCGTTATAATAATAATAATAATAATAATAATAATAATAATAATAATAATCCTTAGGAAAACAATAGGGCCTTCGTCTTTTCAAGGCTTGGGTCCTAACTAGTATTGAGATACAGCTTTGGTCAGAAGCTAAAAGTAAATCTTTTGTAATTTTAACTAGCGCAGTTTCAGTGATATGATTTGTCCTGAATCCAGATTGAAACTTTTCATAGATGTCATTTTCTTGCAAGAAAGAGCCCAGTTGAGCGGACAACTTTTTCTAGTATTTTAGACATAATGGAAGATTTGAAATGGGTCTGTAATTTAGACTTAGACTTAACTTTATTGTCATTCTCACAACACGGATGAGGGGAACGAAATAAGGACTCAGGTCTCGGTGTTCTCCAACTTCTTCAATAATTAATAAAAAAGCTTAAGAAACTTCCTTAAAAACATTTAAAACATAAATAAAGTGCAATGCTATTTCTTAAAAAGACACTGCATGGCAGTGTGGAGGAGTTCATTAGCCTGACCGCATCCGGGTAGAAGCTGTTCTTCAGCCTGGTGGTTGAAGATTTGCTAGGTTATTTGGATCTAATTGTGGTTTCTTAAGAGGTTTTATTACTGCCAGCTTGAACATTCTTGGAACATGACCTAAAGATAAAGACGAGTTAATATTGAGAAGAGGCTCTTCCACTATAGGTAACACTTCTTTCAGTAGTTTAGTTGGTATAGGATATAATAAACATGTTGTTGTTTTAGATGAAGTGATAAGTTTTAAGTCTTTTTGTTCTATAGTTGTAAAGCAATCATCTTGCAGGGTGATAATTGAGGCTGAATTATAAGGCGCGAGCAAAGATTGAACGTTTACAATTGTGGTTCAGGGGCCGTATTCACAAAGAATATTATCTTACCACTAGGAGTACTCCTAAATCGCACTATAATATTTTAGCTAGGAGTTTCCTCTTAAGTTATTCACAACGCCTTTCAGACCTACTTTTAGTAAGGAAAAATGACAACTCCTAAACTAAGAGTGAGTCATCGTTGCTATGGATGACGTCAATTCTCATGCACGAGCTTCCTCGCAATGATCACGGTGATTGGTTTTTAGATGACAGGGCCATCATGCGTCATGCATCAGGCCATCATGTTTCATGCGGAACATAACGCAACAAATGATGGAATGGAATTACGACATCTAAATATGTCTATGTCCTACACAAAATAAAAATAGTTATGTCTTTGAAATGCATATATAATGACATGTTTGTGCAGGCCCCAGTAAAGTGTAATTCTAAAAAGGCAGAGAGAAAGAGAAAAGTCGTGAATTAAATTAAATCAAATCAAGGTAGCCTAATACCCTAATGAAAACTGCCACTTGCCTAATAATGAAAAAACGACACTTGCATTAACACTTGCTTGGTTAATTGACATCCTATTAGCCTAAATATACTACTTAAAGCAAGGAAATGTTGCTTCTATTGAAGTAATGAAACAGTGGATTATGAACTCGCCTAGGGATGGGACGATTACCGGTTTCACGATAAACCACGATAAAATGTCCTGGCGGTTAGTATTATCGTTTAAAATTGAATTATCATAAAAACCGTGTTTGATTATCGTGATTTTGAAAACTCGCGGTAAATCCTGTCCAGCCAGAATCAGTCTGACGCGGGCGCGCGCATTCAATGCCGTTTTCCGCGAGAAGACATGGCGGAAGGCAGTGACAGCGCACGGGAAATGAGATCACTACAACAATATTGTAGTAGTATTAATACTAAATTACTCTGAAATGTGTATGTCTTGCGTCTCAGTTTTGATTGTATTGAAAATTAAATCAATGAAACCAGAGATCGCGTCCACGGTGATCCGATACATGGATGTGCGCCTTGTTATGGATTGCTATTGACAACAGTCATTATAAGTATTCCAGTAGTTTAGTCACCCTGACCCAACCAACATATTTTGTGTGTGTGTGTGTAGAGAGAGAGAGAGTGATTTATTATTTATAAATGAATATATTCATAATATGAATATTATTATCATTATTAATGATAGGGTTTAATGATGGGTTCATTAAAACCTGCACTAGGAAAACTTATACCTCTCACTCTCAGGGCTCCATGTTAATGTTAATATAATGTTTATGCTTAAAAAAGTGCATATAGCTGCTAATTTTATTTTTTTGTTTGTTGATTTTAAACTTCTTGAAATGTTTTCAGTGTGAGCATCAGTTCTTTTTGAACATTTCCATCTCATTTTAACAAAACCGTGATAATATTGATAATCGTGATAACTTTGGTCACTATAATCGTGATATGAAATTTTCATACCGTCCCATCCCTAAACTCGCCAAAACGGAAAAGAAAGCCCAACTGGACGCAGGATCAGTTACTGCTGGTCCAGTTGGTGCTGGAAAAAAAAACATAATAAAAGGGAAATTCGGCACTGGGATATCAAGCAAAACTAAGCGTGAGAATGGGAGAGGATTTGTTTGCAGATCAATGCAGCATTCCCGCTTGTGTCGCGGACCCCGGATGACTGCGAGAGGCGGTGGTATGCGCTACAATCCTTGTGAATAGGTCTTAGTGAGTTAGGAGTCCTCTCGACTTCTTTTAAGCTGTCCCAGACTTAGGTGCTACTTTTAGGGCTAAAATGCTTCGTGAATTACTCTTAGTGAAAAAAATTAGGAGTCCTAAAGTTAGGACTTTTTTTAGTTAGATTTAGTTTTAGAAGATTTAGTTGCTCCTAAATTCGCCAGTTAGGAGCTACTTTTAGCCTTAAAATCTTTGTGAATACGGCCCCTGATGCTTTCAATTTTCTCAGTGAAGAAGTTCATGAAATCATTACTACTAAACTGTAACGAGGTATTTTGTTCAGATGACGTCTGTTTATTTGTTAGTCAAGCCACTGTGTTAAATATGGAAAAATGGAATTCAGGTTTGATCACAGGAATAAATTACACTTCACTATATATTCACATAGAAAACCGCTGTTTTAAATTGTAATAATATTTCACAATATTACTGTTTTTTTTGTTTGTATTTTTTATCAAATAATTGCAGCCTTGGTGAGCAGAAGAGACTTCTTTTAAAAACATAAAAAAATCTTACCGATCTAAAACTTTTGACTGGTAGTGTATATATTGTAACAGCTTTTAGAGCAGTTACTCTGGTCTTGAGAGGTAGTACTACTACTATGCTCTAGGGGGCTCTCCAGATTTCTAGTCCTCTGGATAAAAAACAGGGAGAAGTAGAGTTTAGGGTATGTTTGGTTAGAGCAGTGGTTCTCAACCTTTTTTGGGCCAGCGCCCCCTATCCAATATCCAGGTCCCTGACCGCCCCCCACCCCAACTAATGCCATGTAATGAGCGAGTCAAGCGGTGAGAGTTAACAGATGAAATAAGTACAAAATTGTAATTTATTAATACAATTAAACTCCGGCTGTCTGGTAAATGGTAATTTTTTTTTTTTAAAAAGCTCCAAATTGCATTGGAATAGCAATAGCGGTGTTCCTCACAAGTTGTTTAAGTCTGTGGTGGGTGGTTCTCGGGCCTTCTAGGGGGGTTCGGGGGCATGCCCCCCTGTAAGAAAATTGTGCATTTTAATGTTTAATTCATCAATCTGGTGCACTTTGTGAGATCAAATTTAAAAGTTCCACCCATATTCAGTGTGCAAATTAAACAAAGTAAAATTCAAATCTCTTTTAGTTGTGTCTGTCTACATTACACTACTGCATAATTTATAATATTAATCCCATGACAGTAATAGACATATATTGTAAAACAAATGCACTGAAAAATAAAGGACGATCATTAAAGCAGTAATGTTTGCACATAGGTTTTATTACTCATTTAGGAGAGTATTGCATGAAGCTACTTACATTAACCTAATTATTTCGAAAAATAAATAAATACAATCCTGATTTTTCATGAAAAATTGTTAGAATTGTAGGCCTAAAATACCTTGGTATCAGCTGGTTTTCATCAATGGTATATATACATTTACAATTAATTTGTTTTTATTAACAATTAATTAATACATTACCAAAATGTGATTTTTTTTTTACAGATTTTTTTTTTTTCAGGAAATTCTTCATTTTTTTTTTTATTTTTTTTATTTTTTTGGATTTTTTTTATTTTTATTTTTTTATTCAACTTTCATAAAAGTTTACAATGACATTTAACATCAAACATAAGACAAACAGATATTGGGGAAAACATATAACAGATCTTACATTGTACAGAGTAAAACATTACATTCTACAAACTATTTTTTTCAACATATGAGATGTTTTTATGCATTTCTTATTTCTAGTGATTGAATTCAATGAGTCATGGAAAATTTTAAGATCTTTACAAAAGAAATTAATGGAGGGTGTTATAGACATTAAAGTCACATGATGATAAAAAGTTTAAACCACCACACTTTTCAAAAAACAAATTGGGGATATAAAACCATATAAAATTATTATGGGCCAAGCAATGTTTTATCCAGTTGATTTTAAAAATGGTGTTAAGAGTACTGAAATCAAGAACGTTGAGCCCACCCTCCGAAAGCGATCTAATAATCGTTTTTCGCTTTATATATTCAGTCCTGTTTTTCCAAATGAACTTAAATATGGCCCTGTCAATATCTGTGCACATTTTAGAGTTAACATACAAGGAGAGAGCAGGATATACCAGCCTCGAAATTCCCTCAGCTTTGGAAAGCAGAACACGTCCATGGATGGACAGGTTTCTCTGAGACCAGCAATTAAACAACATTTTTGCTTTATGTAAACAAGTAGTAAAGTTATTTTCAACTCTTTCATGTGGAGATTTATTGATTATAATGCCAAGATACCTAATCTTTTCTTTTACCTTAATTCCACATATATCTTGATTACAGAATATATTTAAATTATCCATCAAATTGTCATTTTCTCCTTACTGTTTTGCGAGTTAACAAAAAATGCCTGACCAGTAGGCTAAATTACTTGGTTTAAATAAAAACATAAAATAAAAACAAATAAAAATAAATATAAACAAATAAAACATTTTGGCATTAGGCATTGGGATTGTACGGAGCCCGGGAAGTCACCTGTTGGAAAAAAAATAAAAATCCGTGGCGACGGTTTTGCAATCCGTCTGCTCAGTTTATAAACCGTATACTCACGAATTCTCAAACTGTTCCCTCGGTTTAACAAATCGTGCCCACGGATTAATAAACCGTACCCAGGAGTTTCTAATGCGTGCTCTCAGATTTGTAAACCGTGCCTTCAGTTTTTGCAATCATGCCAACGCTTTCGCAATCAGTTCCCACGGGTTTGTAAACTGTACTCCCGGATTTGTGGCTCCTCCCCCAGTCTGTGCCGGCAGCATTGCATTGTGTTTATAAACTTTAATTTTCAAAAACTGTAAACGGTTGTAATAGGTTATCTAAGAATTTAAAATAATTATTATGATTATTACATATAGGCCACATATTTAGAATATGCTTTTATCCTAAACGACTTACAAAAATGGAACACAGCAATTAGTCAAATGTCAGTCATAATACAGGTTATTATAATTGTTGTTGTGTATGAATACATCAAATTGTCTTAACTGCGTCTGCATGCTTCAAGTGATTCTCAATTATAGCGGGTATGGGGTGGAATATATTCGATTTAATACGTAATACAGTAATACGTTTATCATAAAATAATTTATGAATGCTTTATTTGTAGGCAAAAATTATGCAAAAAATGTAGGCCTACCTGTTTTATTTATAAACATATTATGTATTACTAAGTAAACTCATTTATTGTTTTAAACTCTAATAATAATAATTATTATTATATTTTAGGCTACAAGTGGACATTTCAAGCTTTATATACAGTAGGTTGCCAACCAGAATGCCTATTACCCCCGCGTCATCTACCGGCAAAAAAAAACCCAGTCGCATTTCAAAGTCATTCGCGAAATGACCGCCAGGTGGCGCAAAGGGACATTTAGCAAAAGCAAAACGTATGTAAAAGTAGCCTACATTTTAAAGTCGGCATGAAATCAAATTTGATAAATCTTCTTTTTGTATGTAATATTGTAGTGTTTATTATAAATGATTTATCTGTGCACTTCATTATTTTTTTAAAATTCATGTACCCTTATAATCTTTAATCAAATGCATTACCCTTCCCTCCCCCTCGAAACGACCTCTCTTTTCTTCCGGTCACATGCAATGGCGAAAGGGTGCGGCCAGAGCCGATGAGGGTGCGGCTATCGGAGCACAGCCTCTCAGAGAACCTGTCAGTGTCAGTGTCCTCCAACGATCCAATCAATTCCCGAAGAATGGAATCAAGCCCCGCCCTACATTTTTTCAAATTTCAGAAGCCGTTTCACTCGAATATACGTCACAACAAGAAAAAAAATGACAATCTCAACTTCCGTTTCATGCCGACTTTAAATAGAACTTTAAATAGCAAACTTTTAGAGCAGAACATTTTATGAATCAAAATTTAAAAGAGGCCTATCTCGCAGTCAGTGAAAATAAATTAGGTGCAATCAATGACGCTAAACTATTGAGGAATGAGAAGATTGGAGTGCTTCTCTCGTTTGCGCGCACTGACTAGTAAACAACCAATCTTGTGGTCGAGTGATAGCTGTAATGTTTGTTTATGATAATAAATGTAATGATAATGTTTAAGCAGTACAAAGACACGGGTTCGAAACCCGAATAAACATGTTTTTTATATAATTACCATGCATTTCCATTTTACACTAAGGAACAAATCTCATCCAACATATTGACTGAATTTACATCTTCAAAAACAGTTCTGTTAAAAAAATAAATAAAACTTCACGGGGTTACATGCAGAAAGAATTTTTAAAAACATGGTTAATAAGCAAGGTGCGATTTGCCGGTGGGTGATTTCCCCCCTCCACAGTATAGTGAATCAATGCTATAGGCCTACCCTAAATAGACCATCTCATATATATATATATATTATATTTTTTTTTAATGTACAACACGCACGTTTAAACAACAAACAATAAAATCTGAACCAGCGCTTCCGCTCCTGTATTGAGAGATAACATGCAGCGCGTTTCAGTTACCATCCTGGTTCCAGTGGCCTTGACTTTTTAAAATGTCACAAAGCGTTTTGAGGTGGTTTTGAACGAAATATTGAAGTTTATAATTATTTTGACACACCACGCCTAGTGCGTATTCTAAAATGGGGTTTTATTCTGCCATTGAATTAGTTCCACAAACGCAGCGGCGCGTTCACTTGAATTTATTTTTCTGCTAAAATAACTTAATAGGCTATAGCCTACTTTGTAATTTTTGGTCATACAGATAGGATATCGTATTTTAAAACTGTAAAAGATCTACTTATGTAAAGTAGGCTACATGCGTCATGGCCGAGTGGTAGAGCTGACGGCTCGATCAATCAGAAGACATGCGTTCAAATCCCGAACAAACATGTACTACTGTAACACATTTTTATTTTTAGGCTATTAATGCAGATTTGATAGTTCTAAAACTGTTCCACCATATATTTTTTTGCTTCTATTTATAAAATAAAATTACCATGCATTTCCATTTTACACTAAGGAACAAATAGTAGCCTTCCTTCCTCCTTTATTTTCCTAGGCTATCCAACAGAACGACTTTACATCTGTAGCTATAATAATACCAATCGTTCAAAAGCAGTTTTGTAAAAAAAAAAATTATATATAGGCCTAGCCTATATATATCTATATTTGTTTTATTCCCTATAGCCTACATAGAGTTTTTAAAAACATGGTTTTAAGTAAAGATTTCGACAAACGAGGCAGCGTGTTCATTTGGTTTATTTTTCTCATAACAGCTAAAATAACTTAATAGGCTATACGTGATTTTTTTGGTCCTACAGATAAGAGTAGAGTAGCCTACATTCAAAACTGTAAACTTTTTTTAGGCTATAATGACAAAAGTTTATCTGTCGTCTCGGTCTCCGGGAACTGCGCGTCACAAAAATGAACCGAAAGCCACTTGCCTCAGCTCAGTCACGATAGGAAATCGGCTATGTCTAAAGCCTTTAAATGTCTAAATATTTAGGCTAAGAAATGTTATCTGATTATGTAATCCATATGAAAACGAGAGGTACAGAGAATCTGCTGAAATATGTTTATGATGCTGGCGCCTCGCAATGAGAAAATGTCAAGGTGAAAATCTCGATCTAATTAAATGTAGAGACTAAATCTCTCTGAATTAAAATGTAAAAACAGATCAAATCATTTGTCGAAGTGTTGCTATATTGTTTCATAATTATTATCTTTGTTATTTAGTTTATCAGCAGTACCACGAAGCACCGAGATATTTGTATTTGAATATTTATTTGAATAATAATTTTAAAAAGAACTAATTCACAATTTGCATGCCTGGATCCAAAGATCCCTGTAATTTAATATTGAGTTGAGCATTTTGTTCATGACAACAAAATGAACATGCGTTTGAAGATTATATTTAGTTTTGCTTGGAAAAAGCATGAAATAATGAAATATTTAGTAATAAACTTTTATGACAGAAATATCACTACATGTAGCTTAAATTATTTAATTCCTTCATTATCAACACTTTAATAGCCTAATGTATAGAAGAGCGATTTAAGTGTGAATTACGACTTCTCTTTATTTTAAGTCAGACTCAGAGAGCCTGTGGGGGGTTTGGAGGGACAGTTCGTGATGCAGGACAATAGGGGTGTTAATGTTCCTCTTTCATATGGAGAGTGTGGGATAGCCAGCCTGATGAGCAGGCAAAGACAAAATTATTTTAAGGATAAATCTCTCGATGTGTCCCCATATTTTATTAAATTATAAATATTGTAGTTTATTTATTGTAGCCCATTTAAAGTTTTTTCACACACAAATTTAAATTGAAGTGTTCAATCCAGTTGTTTCAACTGGTTTTGTAGAGTTTAAGAATGTTTGAGCAAGGGAGACTAAATAAACTTGCTGAGGTCCAGCGCGAGAGAGGCAAAACTCATGTTTTTAATTTGTTGCTTTGGACTATTTTCGATTTGTAGCCTACCGTTTCGTTTAATTTAGCTGCAATTTCTTTGGCAAAACAAATGTAAAATGTACCAAGAATAAGTTTGTGTTTCTTTTTTGCATGGAAATAGTCTAAATGCAACCCTGTTTTACATATTTTTTTTTTAAACCGTTCCACCACTTTATTTAAACCTTGAGTTGTTCGATGGAGTTCCAAATGTAAGTATTTTTAGTTTTTTTACATTACACAATAATTTAGCAGACTAAAGACGAGCTTCTTCATTTTCATTTTCTGACGCAATCGGCTAACAATCTTCCTTCAACAGTTTTGTCATCTGTGTGTAGCGGCTCTACAGGAATGTAGCAATGTTGTAATGTGCCATTGATAATTAAACAAAACGCTTTAAATAAATAAACAGTTAATAAACTCGCAAATAAACAGTTACCTATTTAAGCACCAAGAACGGTTAAAGATTAATGCTGTGTCGGCCAACATAATGTTATATTGAGATTCGATCTCGGGTCTCTTGAATCTCCGTGTCATTGCGTTAACCACAGAGCCACCGCCTGAACGCTGTTAAATCAACGTCTTATGCTCTTGCACAGCCTCATAAAACATTGCAATAGAAACATTATTACGTTACATCAATATGGAAATGTTTTCATTATTTATTTATTCAATTTAATTTAAGTATTGTGATGAATTATTTTAACTACATTTCACTTGAATTCATCTGCTACCAGCTGTCAATCGCTCTGAATAAGCCGCGGCGCAGCGGCAGATTACGCAATAGAGAGAATAAACGGACACTTTTCAAAGTCTGTGATTGTAGCGCCTCTTAGCGGTTAAAGGCAGCAAATACACCCCGAATTTCACCGCCGCGGCAGAGCGGCGGCAGTGAAAGTATTATTCTGGTTGGTAACCTACTGTATGTATTTTTCTAATGCCTGTGATGTATACGCCCTACGCTGTTTTTCAGTTCATTTATGAGACCCAGTTCACGGAGATCATGAAAGTTACAAAAGCACATCGTTTTCTTGTTATTGTGAGTTTACACAAATAAAAGTAATTGCGAATGATGTAGTACTCTTTTTTTGTATGACCAGAAATTATGGAGTAGGCCTAGCCTATTTTAAGTTGTTTCCACTCTTGATAGGAAAATGCAAGTGATCTCGCCGGCGCCTCCGTGCAGTGCGCGCTCCACAATAATGCTGGAATATGTTGGAATAGACGATTTAATATGAATGATGAGCGTCAAAATCTTGTGGTTATTTGTGATAATCTTAACACTTTATTATTATTATTGTCTAACTTATATGACTGACATTTGACGAATTGCTTTGTTTCTTTTTTGTACGTTTTGGACAAAAGCGTCTTCTAAATATGTAGCCTAAAATGTAATAATAATAATTAGCCTATCAGGGTTTTTCCTGGCTCAAAATGAGGCGGAGGTGGTAAAATTGTAACACTAGGGGGGTCCGGGGGCATGCCCCCCCGTGAGAAAATTTTTTACATTTTAAAGATAAATTCATTAATCTGGTGCACTTTGAGTCACTCGAATCTGTTGTTAAAAATAAATAATAATCCACCCACCAACCACCCATATTCTTTGATTTAGATATCTGCATCTGATCATCACATTACAATTATTCAATTAAGCATGATAAGATGGTAACATATCACACAATTATTTAAATTAAAAGTTCTTCTTTTGGCAAAATTACATTTTCTTTATAGCCTAAACAGAGGCTTTACTCCCTTTAAACTTATTGTCAATGTTTCATTTTTGAAAACACTCTTATCGGAATAATTTTTTGTACCTTTATAAAGGGCATTTTCCCCCTAATTTTATTTAATGTATGCTCTAAATTTCATTTAAAATTCTTACATTTTATCAATACATTCAATTAAAAAAAAAGACACTAGGCTTCAAATTAAATAATCAAATTAATATTTTACATTGAAAAATTATAACTGTATTAAATGAGATTATTCTGAATATTTTTTGAATACACAAGGAATGTTGAAAAGAATGATACTTTGAAACTAAACCGCCAGTAGGAGGGGGCAGGCGGCCGTCTTAATGAGCGAGTCATTGAGTCATTAATGTAAACGATTCGTTCAAAGTCTGATTGATTCAGAATGAGGCGGTTTAATAATGGGCAATTGAATCTTTGACTCAAGCGATTAGTTCAAAACGCTGAATGATTCAGTAATGAATCATGGATGAGTGTTGCTGTGAGACGCGATATGGTTCTGTTGTTTGGAACTATTTTCGCTGCTAAAACAGAACAAAAACAGTCTAAAAATGTAAGTAACTTAATTTTAACTTTGTTTATTGAACTGTTATGAAATTAATATCTCGGTTTCAATCGTGATAGCATTCAGGAAAATAGCACTCTGGTCGTGTGTAGCCTATATATTGTTTCTTAACTATAATTAATGTTATAAATAACTGCGCGAGACTCAACAGCGCAACTTTGTTACCGTCCGTCATTAGGTACCATGATGGGAGTTCCGTGTCTTTATTACACTCATTTAGCTGTCATCCTCGATTGAATGGAATGTTTTTATTACTCGGCCCGCTCGACCCGCGGATTATGATCCGTGCAGCACTATCGGCAAACTAGAGAATGGACACAAGCGGGAATCGCGACAGAACTGTCACGGTGGATAAAGTGTATATGAGCACGGACTGTCTGTCCGAGTTTTGTCAAGAGGCGGAGGCGGCACGAAATTTGACGGAGGCGGCCGCCTCATAATTGTCTATGCAGGAAAAACCCTGGCCTATTATTATTAGAGTTTATAACAAAATGGTTCAAGTAAATAATTATCAAGTAATTATGTTTTATAAGCTATAAACGCTTTTACATGCTTATTGGATAAAATAGGCCTATTTTTGCTTACAAATAAATCATTCATAAATTATTTTATGATAAACATATTGCTGTCTAACTTATTTTTATTTATAAACTCAAATAATAATAATAATAATAATTACATTTTAGGCTACATATTTAGAAGACGGTTTATAAACTGAGCAGACGGATTGCAAAACCGTCGCCACGGATTTTTATTTTTTTTCCAACAGGTGACTTCCCGGGCATGCCTACAAATGTTTTAAAGTTTTACCTTATAAAAAGAATTTAGTGTGAATGGGAACATGACTTATTGAAAATGTGTTTAAGTCAATACTTTTTAATGGCTTGTCAATTTTCCAAAGTATATGTATTTGTAGGCTATTTGAGTAAATTTTAAAATAGGCGTAAAAAGTTTTGTGTAACACATCTAATTTATGATAGTGTAAGTATTCTTTAATTATATCCATTATAATAATTATGTATAGCCTATGCAATATTGATTGATGTTTTTTCTATAAATCCAGCCATAAATAGCCTATGTATAACAAGGAACGTCACTGAAAAGAAAATAACATAACAGACCCCATCCATGGTTAAACCCGCGTATTACATTAGCCTCGTGAGACCATCCTGATCTCGCGAGCTTTCAAGGTTTCACTCGCAGATCAGTCTGGATACTTTCCGTTAAAGAAAATTTGGGAGCTGTTCACCAAACGAACGTCCAATCAGCGTTGGCTTTGAGCCGGGTTGAGGTGTGACGCAACGAGAAGCGCGACAGTTCAGCCTGAAATGGTGCCTTTTATTCGCAAATTGTAGTTACATAAACGGCAAATATCCTTTGCCGACATGTTGCTTATTTGCTGAGCTAACGAGCCTTTACCTGCCTGCAGCAGCAAGAGTAGCCTGGCTTGTGGTTGTGTTTTCGTCTTCGCTCTGTTAGTACGTCATATGCTTCGTTGATCTGGTTGATTTGGCCCGTCTATCACCAACATAGGCCAATCAGCTAACCAGTATTTTCGCCCCTTACCAAAACTACTTCAACGGAAGGTTTCCAGATGGATATGCCGAGCAAATCCATCTGGCGGAGTCAGGTTAGTATTACATGGCTATACCTACCAAATAATTTAAAAATATTGCTTTAAAGGTGCAGTGTGTAACATTTTTGACTATTTATTAACAGAAATGCAATATGACATCCATAACTATGTGTTCAGTTGTGTATAAAGAACTTAACAAACCGTAATGTTTTTATTACCTTAGAATTAGGCATTTATATCTACATAAGCGCGGGAATCCCCTTCTATGAAGGCCGCCATATTATGACGTCATATTTCTACCGTAGCCGACAGCGAACAAACAGCGTTACAGAGCGCGTTTCGTCACTACCTTGAAAGAGAAGCCGCAGAAAGCTAGAAGTTAGTCATAAACACCGTGAGTGTTTTCCCTTGTCAGTGGTGTAAATATGTAGTTGGATTTTTTCATGTAACTTAATTCTTCTCCCTCGCTGTGTTATGGCTTTGCTATGTGGGAATAAAGGTGCTGGTTACGTTCGTGAGACAGCTGATTATTAGGCTAATTACTCTTGTCATTGACCGGAAAACAGTTACAGGAATCACCAACCCGTCGATCTTGGAAGCATTTTAAGTCGATCGAGTTTCCATAATCAGAGAAAGTGGTGTCTATTGGGATGCGGAGGCGCGCGTGCTGTTACAATCACGTCATTTTTGCCGCACGCACCTTTGCTCTCATGCGGACGCGTCGAGTATAAACAAGGCTTTAACCCGCTCAGCCACAGTAACAGCTCATGTTAGCCAGCTAAACTTTTACTACCCTATTAGAAAAAATCTATAGTTGCACAGTTTCATGTGGTTCTACTCCCTCGCTGTATTATGGGTTTGCTATGTGGGGAGAATGTGCTGGTTACGTTCGTGAGACAATCAGCTGATTACTATTATTTACAACAACTGTGACGAGATCTGTCGTGTCGACAGCTCAGACCAATATTATTATATTAAGTATTAAGAGTAAGACCCTTGATTCTCCCCTGACTATGGCTTTGGAAACTTTATCCATGATGTGGTTTATAATGGACTGTGGTACTCCATGTTAGCTGTGGCTTGTTTTACTCTGGCTCACTACGACGATGTTTGTCCCGTTTTAGCCACCGTAGCTTCTTCGAAAGGGAGGGGTGAGCAGTGGGCTGAGCCCTTAGTGTAAACTCGCAAACGAACCGCTAGATGTCGCCAAAAAGCTACACACTGCACCTTTAAAAGGGAGTTTATTGATTTTAAAACGATTGCTTCCAAAAGTCCGTTCCATCTCTACTTTTAGAATCCATGGCAACGCTCGGTTTTCCATGCCAACTGTGTTATACTTAGCGCGGTCTATAAGAAATAAAACAGACCGCATTCTACATTAGAATTCAACCAAGCAACGTACTAAAAACAAATAATTACCGAGCTAACAGAGCTACGTAAACAGAGCGAACATGAGAGCACCCGACTGCAGACGTCGATAATGGAATAATCTCCCGATCAAACTCTGCTTCCCGAAAGTAATAAACTGCCTCCGGAGCCCAGTTAAGGTACAAAAATCTATTCAACAAAAACAGTGATGCAGTTAAGTTTTTTTTTTTTTTTCGCTCAGCCGAGGCTTCTCTGTTGCTGTGTGGAGCAGCCTGTGTCAGTCACCTCTTCCTGAACGTCACTCACGCACTGCGGTCTCGTGAGGAAACGCAACTTTTTGATATAAAGTTTTTATTCCCGAATACAAATATTTTTTCAAGTATTTGTTTGAAATAAGTATTCGTAAAAAAAAACACATTATTTGTGCCTTTCCGAATACCGTATTCGGGTTCGGCTCCACCCATACTGCACATCATATTTTTGACATTATTGGTAGGCTACTGCTTTCAATCGTAAATCGGAATGCAATATAAATTAACACAAAAAAACTGCTTGGTGCCTACCTACAACACTGACGGTGGACTTGCGGTCAGGAGTAGAGTGGACGAATGTTTTTTTTTTGTTTTGTTTTGTTTTTTTAGGCTGCTGACATTTTTTTTTCTACCCGCACCATAGACACGCACACACAATATGACCTCACGCTCTGCGCATATGTTTTACAACATAATTTAACATATAAATAGTCCTAACACTTTTAAATGGCCCACTTAAAGTGTTTATTACAAATAAATTATCAAATACTTAAAATGAATCAAAGTAAATGAACAAAAATTTGTGTTATATTTAAACTCATGAACGCCCCCCATAAACACCGGAACGCCTCCCTTTCAAAAATCTTGCTTCCAACGCCCCCCGTTGTTCTCTGAACGCCCCTGGAGGGCGGTACCGCCCCCGTTGAGAACCACTAGGTTAGAGAGAAGCATGGCCTCTTTCTGCTAACCTTATGTGTAGAGTCCGGGTTGGGAAACTATGGTTTTGAGCTCATCCAAGTAAGTGTTGTTCATTTTGTGTTGTAATCATTGGTTTTGCTGGTTTTTTCATCTCATCTAATATGTGTGGTGTTAATGTTAGCCTGTATGTTGTTGTTTAGAAGGACGACTTGGATATACCGCGTCCACAGAGTTATCTTTCTTATGCTATGGGATTGAGACATCTTCCCTTCCATACTGCACTGGGTCTAATGGAGATACTATTTGATTATGCCAATATCATCATTGGATATATTGGATCAATGTAGATCTGGGATGATTGAGTGCTGCAAGGACACCTTTATTGCAATGTGCCCTAAGCTAAAACATGGATTTAATGAAGCGTAGAGCTTGAATTGAACTACTGGACTTTTTGCTCTTTTCTTGTTGGACCATTCCCACTCCTGGTACCAAACCAGAAAACACGTGTATACCTTCAATTGTTGACTCACTAGTTGTACATGTTGGTGTGACTTAATGATATAAATATGTTTGCAATAACCTATGTGTTTGGACTTGGTTTGAGAGTTTCTGAATCTGGTTAGAATTAATTTTAGTCAATGAAGTCCTCCCTTATAAATCTATTTGTGATTCAACCTTCTGAGAGTTCTCAGTTGGCCGGTTACACTATATATATATATATATATGCACACACACACAGTCCTTGCATTCTTTCTTGTGACACACCTGAATGAAAGGCTCATTATTATGCGGGTCTTTGTCTTCTCAGGTGTGAACAAACTAATTATTCAAGATAGGGGTTGGGCCGTTCACGCCCATTCGCATATTGCCTTTACAAACAATTTTTTTTTCACAATTTAAAACAATCTATTATGTTATGTGAATGATTAGGCAGGATGATTTTCAGATCATTTTGAAGCAAAAACTTTAGGCGACAACATCCAATAGTCAAAAGTCTTGTGGACATATATTTAGTATGTTTTGTGGCCTTATTTCAGAAACTTTAATTTTGTTATTTCAATAACCATGCATAAACTATTTTTTCAAAAATACAAACATGTTGCTCACTTATGGTAGCCCTGTTTGTGCTAAATAGTGTAATTACACCTGTGCCATTAATATGTTTATAATCAACTGAAAAAAGCACAAATGTCAGGGCATGTCAAAACATCTCAAGGACCCCAAAAACACCTTAGAACCCAGAGGGTTAACATCGAATGTACTGTTTACGAAGATACTTCCAAAGACGGGCATTTTGACACAAGTGTATCTGACCTTTCAAGCCCAGAAAGATAAGTAATCACGCGCTATGTGATCAGTAGCTTTATTGCGTGCGTTCAAGTGTGCTCAGAACCCATCTCTAGACCTCGCGCACACATATCAAACGAGCACTGTTTCACTGCTTACTGCACGTGGGCTTAAAAAGGCATTGTATCTTGAGACCTGATAGTAACTCCACTTCTGATGACACGACTGTGGCTCTAAATCTGACGTCATCAATTTGCAGTCAGATGGTGAAATCGGTCAATTTTAGTGACTCCTGAATAGTCAAAGAATGTAATTATCAGCCAATGCTGATCGATCGAAGCATCCCTAGTATATACACGGTGTATATTCAGTTTTTCTGAGTTCCTTGCCCCATGAACAAAAGTTAAACTGCCTTTTTAATCCTTCAGACTCAAGGCAAAAGGATGTTCTACTCTGTAAGAGTACCTTACTTTGATCGCCTTTTAATGAGGACATTTTCCGGCACTGCTACCTGTCATTCTACCATCCTGCCACATGATGTACCTTCTACAGGAGAATCACCCAAAGTTATCTGTGGAAAGGCATATGTGATTGTAAAACTACTAGCCAAGATGATTAAAAATTTTAAAGTTTTGGGTGAGTACTTGTTACTGATGAGTTACACCAATAGTTTTGGACTGTATCAGGTTATTGTAACATTCCAACTAAAATAATAATGATGCAAAGAACAAATGTAAAATGGCAACTGTTTTGAAAGAAATATTTGAGCAGTAAAAGAATAATCCTATCAACTTTTGTCTCAAGATGTGTCCAGGCAACCGTCTCGTCCAGTCCTTTGGAAAAGTCACCATATTGTATACGTCAAAGTGAAACGTTCAGCGATTGAGGTATGAACCAGTTATACTGAACAATTGTGTTTTCCTACTGTTTTTGAAGTTTTGTTGTTTACTTATTTTGCAATCTATTTATTGATTGATTTTGCCAACTCTCTAAAGGGTGGTTTTCTCCAGTTGGATTATATTGATGTGACTGGAAAATCCCAGACAGTCACAGTGTCCTGTGTTCACCATACGTTCCCTTTTAAAAAGGCCATCAGAAAACGAAGACAAGACCCATTTGATTTTATTTCGGAATATGATCCAATACCGACAGTTCCCTTTAAACCAGATTGGGCAGCAATCGCTTCCCCTTTACAGACTATCATGCCAACTGGAAACTCTGCTCATTCAGAATCTAGTTCTACTAGTATTGTCACTACTGAAGGTCTAGATTTTGATTTGTTGGAAGGCCGTGTCAACCCCACAGTTTCCTTTCAACCACTTGAGCAAACCCTTGGTACAGCTCCCAAAACGCCACCATGCACAAATAGACAGCCAAGCAGAATCACCAAAACTGGAACTGCTGTTGATGCTAATGTAGAGTGTGCAACAGATTTAGGTCTTTTGGACTTTGTTTTACCAAGTGTTCCATTTTGGGAATATGAAGAATCTCCTAAAATGACCCAGAGGAAACATCCATCAAGCACACCTACACATCAAGACACCACTACAAGCACCAACACTGTTCCCTTCAGGCTACCTGACATTACTCTTGGTACAAACCAGAAAGCAGAAACCTCAGGTGGTGCTTCACAGCCAAGCAAAATAATCAAAACTCAAACTACTGCTGATGTAGAGTGTGCAATGGATTTTGGTCATTTGGACTCTGTCATACCCACTGTTCCATTTGGAGAATTTGAAGAATCTCCTAAAATGACCCAGTTGACACTTCCGTCAAACACACCTAGACATCCAGACCATGTAACATTTACAACCACAAAAAAGATAGCAGAAGTAACTGCAATGTCTTGTAATGCTAGTGATGAATTTAACTTTCATAGGGGTTTCTCAGATATACCACTGGGACCTTACAGACCTGTTACAACCAAGGCAGCAACACATGCCAACATCGAATCAACTCCTGTCTCTAGAGCGACCACACTTCAGACAACTGAGAGATCTTTGGAAATTAGCACTGCTGGTGAAACAATGTCTCCAAGCACCACACCGCCTGAGTCATTGTTTAAAACAACAACCTCAGTTAGTTCAACAGCAGTTTTATTAGAAAAATTCACATCTGTAATAACAGCCTCAACTGTGCATGGCTTAACATCTGCTGTTAAAACCACAATGGCTCAAACTACTACTTGTGCAGACGGTACTACCCTAGGCTGCACTTTGGCAGAAACAACTTCTTTAGGCGAAGCTTCTCCAATAATTTCCTCCCCAGGTACTACTTCTGCTGAAAAGACACCCTCAGTTAGTTCAACAGGAATTGTATTTGAAACATCCATGCCTGTAATGACAACTGCTATGAAAACAAACCTCAGTTGTAGCTATAACTGGCTTAACATCTGCAGTTGAAACTGCATTGGCTCAAACTACTACTTGTGCAGACGGTAATACCCTAGGCTACACTTTGACAGAAAACAACTACTTTAGGCGAAGCTTCTCCAATAATTTCCTCCCCAGGTACTACTTTTGCTGAAACAACAACCTTAGCTAGTTCAACTGGAACGGTCTTTGAAACATTCACACCTGTAATGACTACTTCTAGAAAAACAACATCAGTTGTAACTACTCCTGGCTTAACCTCTCAAGTTGAAACTACATTAGCTCAAACTACAACTACTGAAGAAATTACTACCCTAGGCAGAACTTCTCCAGAAACAACTTCTCTAAGGAGTACTTCTGCTGAAACGACACCCTCAGTTAGCTCAACAGGAATTGTATTTGAAACATCCATGCCTGTAATGACAACTGCTATGAAAACAACCTCAGTTGTCACTACACCTGACTTAACATGTGCTGTTGAATCAACAGTGGCTCAAACTTCAACTTCTGCAGAAAGTACTACCCAAGAAAGCACTTCTCCAGAAACTACACCTCTAGAAACAACTTTAACGACACCCTTAGTTAGTTCAACCGGAATCGTATTGGAAACATCATTGCCTGTAATGACAACTGCTATGAAAACAACCTCAGATGTCACTAAAACTTCTGCAGAAAGTGCAGAAACAACTTTAACGACACCCTCACTTAGTTCAACAGGAATTGTTTTGGAAACATCCACGCCTGCAATGACAACTGCTCTGGAAACAACCTCAGATGTCACTACACCTGGCTTGACATCTGCTGTTGAATCAACAATGTTGGCTCAAACTACAACTTCTGCAGAAAGTACTACGCTAGGCAGCAGATCTCCAGAAACAACTTCTCTGAGTACTTCTGCTGAAACACCCTCAGTTAGTTCAACTGGAATAGTATTGGAAACATCCACGCCTGTAATGACAACTGCTATGAAAACAACCTCAGATGTCACTACAACTTCTGCAGAAAGTACTACCCGAGGAAGCATTTCTCCAGATACTACACTTCTAGAAGCAACTTTAACGACACCCTTAGTTAGTTCAACCGGAGTCGTATTGGAAACATCATTGCCTGTAATGACAACTGCTCTGAAAACAACCTCAGTTGTCACTACACCTGACTTAACATGTGCTGTTGAATCAACAGTGGCTCAAACTTCAACTTCTGCAGAAATTACTACCCAAGAAAGCACTTATCCAGAAACTACACCTCTAGAAACAACTTTAACGACACCCTTAGTTAGTTCAGACGGAATCGTATTGGAAACATCATTGCCTGTAATGACAACTGCTCTGAAAACAACCTCAGTTATAACTACACCTGGCCTAACATCTGCTGTTGAATCAACAATGTTGGTTCAAACTACAACTTCTGCAGAAAGTACTACTCCACTCAGCACATCTCCAGAAACTACTTCCATAGGCAGTACTTCTGCTGAAACTACGCCTTTAGCTAGTTCAACAGGAATTGTATTGGAAACATCCACACCTGTAATGACAACTGCTATGAAAACAACGTCAGATGTCACTACACCTGGCTTAACATCTGCTGTTGAATCATCAACGTTGGCTCAAACAACAACAACTTCAGAAAGTACTACCCAAGGAAGCACTTCTCCAGAAACTACACCCTTAGAGACTACTGTAACGACACCCTCAGTTAGTTCAACAGGAATTGTTTTGGAAACATCCATGCCGGCAATGACAACTGCTATGAAAACAACCTCAGTTGTAGCTATAACTGGCTTAACATCTGCAGTTGAAACTGCATTGGCTCAAACTACTACTTGTGCAGACGGTAATACCCTAGGCTACACTTTGACAGAAACAACTACTTTAGGCGAAGCTTCTCCAATCATTTCCTCCCCAGGTACTACTTTTGCTGAAACAACAACCTTAGCTAGTTCAACTGGAACGGTCTTTGAAACATTCACACCTGTAATGACTACTTCTAGAAAAACAACATCAGTTGTAACTACTCCTGGCTTAACCTCTCCAGTTGAAACTACATTAGCTCAAACTACAACTACTGAAGAAATTACTACCCTAGGCAGAACTTCTCCAGAAACAACTTCTCTAAGGAGTACTTCTGCTGAAACGACACCCTCAGTTAGTTCAACAGGAATTGTATTTGAAACATCCATGCCTGTAATGACAACTGCTATGAAAACAACCTCAGTTGTCACTACACCTGACTTAACATGTGCTGTTGAATCAACAGTGGCTCAAACTTCAACTTCTGCAGAAAGTACTACCCAAGAAAGCACTTCTCCAGAAACTACACCTCTAGAAACAACTTTAACGACACCCTTAGTTAGTTCAACCGGAATCGTATTGGAAACATCATTGCCTGTAATGACAACTGCTATGAAAACAACCTCAGATGTCACTAAAACTTCTGCAGAAAGTGCAGAAACAACTTTAACGACACCCTCACTTAGTTCAACAGGAATTGTTTTGGAAACATCCACGCCTGCAATGACAACTGCTCTGGAAACAACCTCAGATGTCACTACACCTGGCTTGACATCTGCTGTTGAATCAACAATGTTGGCTCAAACTACAACTTCTGCAGAAAGTACTACGCTAGGCAGCAGATCTCCAGAAACAACTTCTCTGAGTACTTCTGCTGAAACACCCTCAGTTAGTTCAACTGGAATAGTATTGGAAACATCCACGCCTGTAATGACAACTGCTATGAAAACAACCTCAGATGTCACTACAACTTCTGCAGAAAGTACTACCCGAGGAAGCATTTCTCCAGATACTACACCTCTAGAAGCAACTTTAACGACACCCTTAGTTAGTTCAACCGGAGTCGTATTGGAAACATCATTGCCTGTAATGACAACTGCTCTGAAAACAACCTCAGTTGTCACTACACCTGACTTAACATGTGCTGTTGAATCAACAGTGGCTCAAACTTCAACTTCTGCAGAAAGTACTACCCAAGAAAGCACTTCTCCAGAAACTACACCTCTAGAAACAACTTTAACGACACCCTTAGTTAGTTCAACCGGAATCGTATTGGAAACATCATTGCCTGTAATGACAACTGCTCTGAAAACAACCTCAGTTATAACTACACCTGGCCTAACATCTGCTGTTGAATCAACAATGTTGGTTCAAACTACAACTTCTGCAGAAAGTACTACTCCACTCAGCACATCTCCAGAAACTACTTCCATAGGCAGTACTTCTGCTGAAACACCCTCAGTTAGTTCAACTGGAATAGTATTGGAAACATCCACGCCTGTAATGACAACTGCTATGAAAACAACCTCAGATGTCACTACAACTTCTGCAGAAAGTACTACCCGAGGAAGCATTTCTCCAGATACTACACCTCTAGAAGCAACTTTAACGACACCCTTAGTTAGTTCAACCGGAGTCGTATTGGAAATATCATTGCCTGTAATGACAACTGCTCTGAAAACAACCTCAGTTATAACTACACCTGGCCTAACATCTGCTGTTGAATCAACAATGTTGGTTCAAACTACAACTTCTGCAGAAAGTACTACTCCACTCAGCACATCTCCAGAAACTACTTCCCTAGGCAGTACTTCTGCTGAAACTACGCCTTTAGCTAGTTCAACAGGAATTGTATTGGAAACATCCACACCTGTAATGACAACTGCTATGAAAACAACGTCAGATGTCACTACACCTGGCTTAACATCTGCTGTTGAATCAACGTTGGCTCAAACAACAACAACTTCAGAAAGTACTACCCAAGGAAGCACTTCTCCAGAAACGACACCCCTAGAAACTACTGTAACGACACCCTCAGTTAGTTCAACAGGAATTGTTTTGGAAACATCCATGCCTGCAATGACAACTGCTATGAAAACAACCTCAGATGTCACTACAACTTATGCAGAAAGTACTACTCTACTCAGCACATCTCCAAAAACTACTTCCCTAGGCACTGCTTCTGCTGAAACTACGGCTTTAGCTAGTTCAACAGGAATTGTATTGGAAACATCCATACCTGTAATGACAACTGCTATGAAAATAACCTCAGATGTCACTACAACTTCTGCAGAAAGTACTACCCAAGGAAGCACCTCTCCAGAAACTACACCCCTAGAGACTACTGTAACGACACCCTCTGTTAGTTCAACAAGACTAGTATTAGAAACATCCATGCCTGTAATGACAACTGCTATGAAAACAACCTCAGATGTCACTACACCTGGCTTAACATCTGCTGTTGAATCATCAACGTTTGCTCCAACAACAACTTCAGAAAGTACTACCCAAGGAAGCACTTCTCCAGAAACTGAACCTCTAGGGACTACTATAACTATACCCTCAGTTAGTTCAACCGGACTAGTAATGGAAACATCCACACCTGTAATGACAACTGCTATGAAAACAACGTCAGATGTCACTACACCTGGTTCAACATCTGCTGTTGAATCAACAACGTTGGCTCAAACTACAAATTCTGCAGAAAGTACTACCAAAGGACACACTTCTCCAGAAGTGTGTCCTCTAGGGACTACTGCTGTAACGACACCCTCAGTTAGTTCAACAGGAATTGTTTTGGAAACATCCATGCCTGCAATGACAACTGCTATGAAAACAACCTCAGATGTCACTACAACTTCTGCAGAAAGTACTACTCTACTCAGCACATCTCCAAAAACTACTTCCCTAGGCACTGCTTCTGCTGAAACTACGGCTTTAGCTAGTTCAACAGGAATTGTATTGGAAACATCCATACCTGTAATGACAACTGCTATGAAAATAACCTCAGATGTCACTACAACTTCTGCAGAAAGTACTACCCAAGGAAGCACTTCTCCAGAAACTACAGCCCTAGAGACTACTGTAACGACACCCTCTGTTAGTTCAACAAGACTAGTATTGGAAACATCCATGCCTGTAATGACAACTGCTATGAAAACAACCTCAGATGTCACTACAACTTCTGCAGAAAGTACTACTCTACTCAGCACATCTCCAAAAACTACTTCCCTAGGCACTGCTTCTGCTGAAACTACGGCTTTAGCTAGTTCAACAGGAATTGTATTGGAAACATCCATGCCTGTAATGACAACTGCTATGAAAACAACCTCAGATGTCACTACACCTGGCTTAACATCTGCTGTTGAATCATCAACGTTTGCTCCAACAACAACTTCAGAAAGTACTACCCAAGGAAGCACTTCTCCAGAAACTGCACCTCTAGGGACTACTATAACTATACCCTCAGTTAGTTCAACCGGACTAGTAATGGAAACATCCATGCCTGTAATGACAACTGCTATGAAAACAACGTCAGATGTCACTACACCTGGTTCAACATCTGCTGTTGAATCAACAACGTTGGCTCAAACTACAAATTCTGCAGAAAGTACTACCCAAGGACACACTTCTCCAGAAGTGTGTCCTCTAGGGACTACTGCTGTAACGACACCCTCAGTTAGTTCAACAGGAATTGTTTTGGAAACATCCATGCCTGCAATGACAACTGCTATGAAAACAACCTCAGATGTCACTACAACTTCTGCAGAAAGTACTACTCTACTCAGCACATCTCCAAAAACTACTTCCCTAGGCACTGCTTCTGCTGAAACTACGGCTTTAGCTAGTTCAACAGGAATTGTATTGGAAACATCCATACCTGTAATGACAACTGCTATGAAAATAACCTCAGATGTCACTACAACTTCTGCAGAAAGTACTACCCAAGGAAGCACTTCTCCAGAAACTACACCCCTAGAGACTACTGTAACGACACCCTCTGTTAGTTCAACAAGACTAGTATTGGAAACATCCATGCCTGTAATGACAACTGCAATGAAAACAACCTCAGATGTCACTACAACTTCTGCAGAAAGTACTACTCTACTCAGCACATCTCCAAAAACGACTTCCCTAGGCACTGCTTCTGCTGAAACTACGGCTTTAGCTAGTTCAACAGGAATTGTATTGGAAACATCCATGCCTGTAATGACAACTGCTATGAAAACAACCTCAGATGTCACTACACCTGGTTCAACATCTGCTGTTGAATCAACAACGTTGGCTCAAACTACAAATTCTGCAGAAAGTACTACTCTACTCAGTACATCTCCAGAAACTACTTCCCTAGGCACTGCTTCTGCTGAAACTACGCCTTTAATTAGTTCAACAGGAATTGTATTGGAAACATCCACACCTGTAATCACAACTGCAATTAAAACCACCTCAGATGTCACTACAACTTCTGCAGAAAGTTCTACCCAAGTACACATTTCTCCAGAAACTACAACTCTAGGGTCTACTGTAACAACACCCTCAGTTAGTTCAACCGGAGTAGTATTGGAAACATCCATGCCTGTATTGGAAACATCCACACCTGTAATCACAACTACAATGAAAACAACCTCAGATGACACTACAACTTCTGTGGAAAGTACTACCCAAGGACGCATTTCTCCAGAAACTACTTTCCTAGGCACTGCTTCTTCTGAAACTACGCCTTTAGTTAGTTCAACAGGAATTGTATTAGAAACATCCACACCTGTAATGACAACTGCTCTGAAAAACAACCTCAGTTATAACTACACCTGGCCTAACATCTGCTGTTGAATCAACAATGTTGGCTCAAACTACAACTTCTGCTGAAAGTTCTACGCTAGGCAGCAGTTCTCCAGAAACAACTTCTCTAAGGAGTACTTCAGCTGAGACAACACCCTCAGTTAGTTCAACTAGAATAGTATTGGAAACATCAACACCTGTGATGACAACTGCTATGAAAACAACCTCAGATGTCACTACAACTTCTGCAGAAAGTACTAACCAAGGAAGCACTTCTCCAGAAACTACACCCCTAGAGACTACTGTAACGACACCCTCTGTTAGTTCAACCGGACTAGTATTGGAAACATCCATGCCTGTAATGACAACTGCTATAAAAACAATTTCAGATGTCACTACACCTGGTTTAACATCTGCTGTTGAATCAACAATGTTGGCTCCAACTTCTTCAGAAAGTATTACCCAAGGAAGCATTTCTCCAGATACTACACCTCTAGAAACAACTTTAACGACACCCTTAGTTAGTTCAACTGGAATCGTATTGGAAACATCCATGCCTGTTATGACAACTGCTATGAAATCGACCTCAGATGTCACTACAACTTCTGCAGAAAGTACTACCCAAGGAAGCACTTCTCCAGAAACTACACCCCTAGAGACTACTGTAACGACACCCTCTGTTAGTTCAACAAGACTAGTATTGGAAACATCCATGCCTGTAATGACAACTGCTATGAAAACAACGTCAGATGTCACTACACCTGGTTCAACATCTGCTGTTGAATCAACAACGTTGGCTCAAACTACAAATTCTGCAGAAAGTACTACCCAAGGACACACTTCTCCAGAAGTGTGTCCTCTAGGGACTACTGCTGTAACGACACCCTCAGTTAGTTCAACAGGAATTGTTTTGGAAACATCCATGCCTGCAATGACAACTGCTATGAAAACAACCTCAGATGTCACTACAACTTCTGCAGAAAGTACTACTCTACTCAGCACATCTCCAAAAACTACTTCCCTAGGCACTGCTTCTGCTGAAACTACGGCTTTAGCTAGTTCAACAGGAATTAAATTGGAAACATCCGTACCTGTAATGACAACTGCTATGAAAATAACCTCAGATGTCACTACAACTTCTGCAGAAAGTACTACCCAAGGAAGCACTTCTCCAGAAACTACACCCCTAGAGACTACTGTAACGACACCCTCTGTTAGTTCAACAAGACTAGTATTGGAAACATCCATGCCTGTAATGACAACTGCTATGAAAACAACCTCAGATGTCACTACAACTTCTGCAGAAAGTACTACTCTACTCAGCACATCTCCAGAAACTACTTCCCTAGGCACTGCTTCTGCTGAAACTACGCCTTTAGTTAGTTCAACAGGAATTGTATTGGAAACATCCACACCTGTAATCACAACTGCAATTAAAACCACCTCAGATGTCACTACAACTTCTGCAGAAAGTTCTACCCAAGTACACATTTCTCCAGAAACTACAACTCTAGGGTCTACTGTAACGACACCCTCAGTTAGTTCAACCGGAGTTGTATTGGAAACATCCATGCCTGTATTGGAAACATCCACACCTGTAATCACAACTACAATGAAAACAACCTCAGATGACACTACAACTTCTGTGGAAAGTACTACCCAAGGACGCATTTCTCCAGAAACTACTTTCCTAGGCACTGCTTCTGCTGAAACTACGCCTTTAGTTAGTTCAACAGGAATTGTATTAGAAACATCCACACCTGTAATGACAACTGCTCTGAAAACAACCTCAGTTATAACTACACCTGGCCTAACATCTGCTGTTGAATCAACAATGTTGGCTCAAACTACAACTTCTGCAGAAAGTTCTACGCTAGGCAGCAGTTCTCCAGAAACAACTTCTCTAAGGAGTACTTCAGCTGAGACAACACCCTCAGTTAGTTCAACTGGAATAGTATTGGAAACATCAACGCCTGTAATGACAACTGCTATGAAAACAACCTCAGATGTCACTACACCTGGCTTAACATCTGCTGTTGAATCAACAATGTTGGCTCCAACTTCTTCAGAAAGTATTACCCAAGGAAGCATTTCTCCAGATACTACACCTCTAGAAACAACTTTAACGACACCCTTAGTTAGTTCAACTGGAATCGTATTGGAAACATCATTGCCTGTAATGACAACTGCTATGAAAACAACCTCAGATGTCGCTACAACTTCTGCAGAAAGTACTAACCAAGGAAGCACTTCTCCAGAAACTACACCCCTAGAGACTACTGTAACGACACCCTCTGTTAGTTCAACCGGACTAGTATTGGAAACATCCATGCCTGTAATGACAACTGCTATAAAAACAACCTCAGATGTCACTACACTTGGTTTAACATCTGCTGTTGAATCAACAATGTTGGCTCAAACTTCTTCAGAAAGTATTACCCAAGGAAGCATTTCTCCAGAAACTACACCCCTAGAGACTACTGTAACGACACCCTCTGTTAGTTCAACAAGACTAGTATTGGAAACATCCATGCCTGTAATGACAACTGCTATGAAAACAACCTCAGATGTCACTACACCTGGCTTAACATCTGCTGTTGAATCATCAACGTTTGCTCCAACAACAACTTCAGAAAGTACTACCCAAGGAAGCACTTCTCCAGAAACTGCACCTCTAGGGACTACTATAACTATACCCTCAGTTAGTTCAACCGGACTAGTATTGGAAACATCCATGCCTGTAATGACAACTGCTATGAAAACAACGTCAGATGTCACTACACCTGGTTCAACATCTGCTGTTGAATCAACAACGTTGGCTCAAACTACAAATTCTGCAGAAAGTACTACTATACTCAGCACATCTCCAGAAACTACTTCCCTAGGCACTGCTTCTGCTGAAACTACGCCTTTAATTAGTTCAACAGGAATTGTATTGGAAACATCCACACCTGTAATCACAACTGCAATTAAAACCACCTCAGATGTCACTACTACTTCTGCAGAAAGTTCTACCCAAGTACACATTTCTCCAGAAACTACAACTCTAGGGTCTACTGTAACGACACCCTCAGTTAGTTCAACCGGAGTAGTATTGGAAACATCCATGCCTGTATTGGAAACATCCACACCTGTAATGACAACTGCTCTGAAAACAACCTCAGTTATAACTACACCTGGCCTAACATCTGCTGTTGAATCAACAATGTTGGCTCAAACTACAACTTCTGCAGAAAGTTCTACGCTAGGCAGCATTTCTCCAGAAACAACTTCTCTAAGGAGTACTTCAGCTGAGACAACACCCTCAGTTAGTTCAACTGGAATAGTATTGGAAACATCAACGCCTGTAATGACAACTGCTATGAAAACATGGTCAGATGTCACTACACCTGGCTTAACATCTGCTTTTGAATCAGCAACGTTGGCTCAAACAACAACAACTTCAGAAAGTACTACTCAAGGAAGCACTTCTCCAGAAACTACACCCCTAGAGACTACTGTAACGACACCCTCAGTTAGTTCAACAGGAATTGTTTTGGAAACATCCATGCCGGCAATGACAACTGCTATGAAAACAACCTCAGTTGTCACTACACCTGACTTAACATGTGCTTTTGAATCAACAGTGGCTCAAACTTCAACTTCTGCAGAAAGTACTACCCAAGGAAGCACTTCTCCAGAAACTACACCTCTAGAAACAACTTTAACGACACCCTTAGTTAGTTCAACCGGAATCGTATTGGAAACATCATTGCCTGTAATGACAACTGCTATGAAAACAACCTCAGATGTCACTAAAACTTCTGCAGAAAGTGCAGAAACAACTTTAACGACACCCTCACTTAGTTCAACAGGAATTGTTTTGGAAACATCTACGCCTGCAATGACAACTGCTCTGGAAACAACCTCAGATGTCACTACACCTGGCTTGACATCTACTGTTGAATCAAATCCATTGGTTCAAACTACAACTTCTGCAAAAAGTACTACCCAAGGACGTGCTTCTCCAGAAACTACAACTCTAGAGACTACTGTAACAACACCCTCAGTTAGTTCAACCCGAATACTATTGGAAACATCAACGCCTGTAATGACAACTGCTCTGAAAACAACCTCAGTTGTCACTACACCTGCCTTAACATCTGCTGTTGAATCAACAATGTTGGCTCAGACAACAACTTCTGCAGACTGTACTACCCAAGGAAGCACTTCTCCAGAAATTACACCCCTAGAGACTACTGTAACAACACCCTCAGTTAGTTCAACAGGAGTAGTATTGGAAACATCCATGCCTGTTATGACAACTGCTATGAAATCGACCTCAGATGTCACTACAACTTCTGCAGAAAGTACTACTCTACTCGGCACATCTCCACAAACTACTTCTTTAGGCACTGCTTCTGCTGAAACTACACCTTTAGTTAGTTCAACAGAAATTGTATTGGAAACATTCATGCCTGTAATGACAACTGCTATGAAAACAACATCAGATGTCTCTACAACTTCTGCAGAAAGTACTACCCAAGGACTAATTTCTCCAGAAACTACAACTCTAGGGACTACTGTAACGACACCCTCAGATAGTTCAACCGGAGTAGTATTGGAAACATCCATGCCTGTAATGACAACCGCTATGAAAACAACCTCAGATGTCACTACACCTGGCTTAACATCTGCTGTTGAATCAAGTTTGGCTCAAACAACAACAACTTCAGAAAGTACTACCGAAGGAAGCACTTCTCCAGAAACTGCACCTCTAGGGACTACTATAACTACACCCTCAGTTAGTTCAACCGGACTAGTATTGGAAACATCCATGCCTGCAATGACAACAGCTATGAAAACAACCTCAGATGACGCTACAACTTCTGCGGAAAGTACTACCCAAGGACGCACTTCTCCAGAAACTTCAAAGCTAGGGACTACTATAACGACACCCTCTGTTAGTTCAACAAGACTAGTATTGGAAACATCCATGCCTGTATTTACAACTGCTATGAAAACAACCTCAGATGTCACTACAACTTCTGCAGAAAGTACTACCCAAGGACGCATTTCTCCAGAAACTACAACTCTAGGGACTACTGTAACTACACCCTCAGATAGTTCAACCGGAGTAGTATTGGAAACATCCATGCCTGTAATGACAACTGCTATGAAAACAACCTCAGATGTCACTACACCTGGCATAACATCTGCTGTTGAATCATCAACTTTGGCTCAAACAACAACAACTTCAGAAAGTACTACCCAAGGAAGCACTTCTCCAGAAACTACAACTCTAGGGACTACTGTAACGACACCCTCAGATAGTTCAACCGGAGTAGTATTGGAAACATCCATGCCTGTAATGACAACTGCTATGAAAACAACCTCAGATGTCACTACAACTTCTGCAGAAAGTACTACTCTACTCAGCACATCTCCAAAAACTACTTCCCTAGGCACTGCTTCTGCTGAAACTACGGCTTTAGCTAGTTCAATAGGAATTGTATTGGAAACATCCATACCTGTAATGACAACTGCTATGAAAATAACCTCAGATGTCACTACAACTTCTGCAGAAAGTACTACCCAAGGAAGCACTTCTCCAGAAACTACACCCCTAGAGACTACTATAACGACACCCTCTGTTAGTTCAACAAGACTAGTATTGGAAACATCCATGCCTGTAATGACAACTGCTATGAAAACAACCTCAGATGTCACTACACCTGGCTTAACATCTGCTGTTGAATCATCAACGTTTGCTACAACAACAACTTCAGAAAGTACTACCCAAGGAAGCACTTCTCCAGAAACTGCACCTCTAGGGACTACTATAACTATACCCTCAGTTAGTTCAACCGGACTAGTATTGGAAACATCCATGCCTGTAATGACAACTGCTATGAAAACAACGTCAGATTTCACTACACCTGGTTCAACATCTGCTGTTGAATCAACAACGTTGGCTCAAACTACAAATTCTGCAGAAAGTACTACCCAAGGACACACTTCTCCAGAAGTGTGTCCTCTAGGGACTACTGCTGTAATGACACCCTCAGTTAGTTCAACAGGAATTGTTTTGGAAACATCCATGCATGCAATGACAACTGCTTTGAAAATAACCTCAGATGTCACTACAACTTCTACAGAAAGTACTTTTCTACTCAGCACATCTCCAGAAACTACTTTCCTAGGCACTGCTTCTGCTGAAATTACGCCTTTAGTTAGTTCAACACGGAATTGTATTAGAAACATCCACACCTGTAATGACAACTGCTCTGAAAACAACCTCAGTTATAACTACACCTGGCCTAACATCTGCTGTTGAATCAACAATGTTGGCTCAAACTACAACTTCTGCTGAAAGTTCTAGGCTAGGCAGCAGTTCTCCAGAAACAACTTCTCTAAGGAGTACTTCAGCTGAGACAACCCCCACAGTTAGTTCAACTTTAATAGTATTGGAAACATCAACGCCTGTAATGACAACTGCTATGAAAACAACCTCAGATGTCACTACACCTGGCTTAACATCTGCTGTTGAATCAACAATGTTGGCTCCAACGTCTTCAGAAAGTATTACCCAAGGAAGCATTTCTCCAGATACTACACCTCTAGAAACAACTTTAACGACACCCTTAGTTAGTTCAACTGGAATCGTATTGGAAACATCGATGCCTGTATTTACAACTGCTATGAAAACAACCTCAGATGTCACTACAACTTCTGCAGAAAGTACTACCCAAGGACGCACTTCTCCAGAAACTACAACTCTAGGGACTACTGCTGTAATGACACCCTCAGTTAGTTCAACAAGAATTGTTTTGGAAACATCCATGCCTGCAATGACAACTGGAATAAAAACAACCTCAGATGTCACTACAACTTCTGCAGAAAGTACTACTCTACTCAGCACATCTCCAGAAACTACTTCCCTAGGCACTGCTTCTGCTGAAACTACGCCTTTAATTAGTTCAACAGGAATTGTATTGGAAACATCCACACCTGTAATGACAACTGGAATGAAAACAACCTCAGATGTCACTACAACTTCTGCAGAAAGTTCTACCCAAGAACACATTTCTCCAGAAACTACAACTCTAGGGTCTACTGTAACGACACCCTCAGTTAGTTCAACCGGAGTAGTATTAGAAACATCCACACCTGTAATGACAACTGCTCTGAAAACAACCTCAGTTATAACTACACCTGGCCTAACATCTGCTGTTGAATCAACAATGTTGGCTCAAACTACAACTTCTGCTGAAAGTTCTACGCTAGGCAGCAGTTCTCCAGAAACAACTTCTCTAAGGAGTACTTCAGCTGAGACAACACCCTCAGTTAGTTCAACTGGAATAGTATTGGAAACATCAACGCCTGTAATGACAACTGCTATGAAAACAACCTCAGATGTCACTACACCTGGCTTAACATCTGCTGTTGAATCAACAATGTTGGCTCCAACTTCTTCAGAAAGTATTACCCAAGGAAGCATTTCTCCAGATACTACACCTCTAGAAACAACTTTAACGACACCCTTAGTTAGTTCAACTGGAATCGTATTGGAAACATCATTGCCTGTAATGACAACTGCTATGAAAACAACCTCAGATGTCATTACAACTTTTGCAGAAAGTACTAACCAAGGAAGCACTTCTCCAGAAACTACACCCCTAGAGACTACTGTAACGACACCCTCTGTTAGTTCAACCGGACTAGTATTGGAAACATCCATGCCTGCAATGACAACTGCCATGAAAACAACCTCAGATGTCACTACAACTTCTGCAGAAAGTACTACTCTACTCAGCACTTCTCCAGAAACTTCAACTCTAGGGACTACTGTAACGACACCCGCAGTTAGTTCAACGGTAGTAGTATTGGAAACATCCATGCCTGTAATGACAACTGCTATGAAAATAACCTCAGATGTCACTACAACTTCTGCAGAAAGTACTACCCAAGGAAGCACTTCTCCAGAAACTACACCCCTAGAGACTACTGTAACGACACCCTCTGTTAGTTCAACAAGACTAGTATTGGAAACATCCATGCCTTTATTTACAACTGCTATGAAAACAACCTCAGATGTCACTACAACTTCTGCAGAAAGTACTACCCAAGGACGCACTTCTCCAGAAACTACAACTCTAGGGACTACTGCTGTAATGACACCCTCAGTTAGTTCAACAGGGATTGTTTTGGAAACATCCACACCTCTAATCAGAACTGCAATGAAAACAACCTCAGATGTCACTACAACTTCTGCAGAAAGTACTACCCAAGAACTCATTTCTCCAGAAACTACAACTATAGGGACTACTGCTGTAACGTCAGCCTCAGTTAGTTCAACCGGAATAGTATTGGAAACATCCATGCCTGTAATGACAACTGCTATGAAAACAACCCCAGATGTCACTACAACTTCTGCAGAAAGTACTACCCAAGAACTCATTTCTCCAGAAACTACAACTCTAGGGACTACTGCTGTAACGTCAGCCTCAGTTAGTTCAACAGAAATTGTATTGGAAACATCCACGCCTGTAATGACAACTGCTCTGAAAACAAGCTCAGTTGTAACTACACCTGGCTTGACATCTGCTGTTGAATCAAATCCATTGGCTCAAACTACAACAACTTCAGAAATGACTACCCAAGGATGCATTTCTCCAGAAACTACAACTCTAGGGACTACTGCTGTCACGACAGCCTCAGTTAGTTCAACAGAAATTGTATTGGAAACATCCACGCCTGTAATGATTACTGCTCTGAAAACAACCTCAGTTGTAACTACACCTGGCTTGACACCTGCTGTTGAATCAACAATGTTGGCTCAAACTAAAACTTCAGAAAGTACTACCCAAGGATGCATTTCTCCAGAATCTACAACTCTAGCGACTACTGCTGTAACAATTGCCTCAGTAGGTTCAACAGGAATTGTATTGGAAACATCCACACCTGTGATGACAACTGCTATGAAAACAACGTCAGATGTCACTACACCTGGCTTAACATGTGCTGTTGAATCAACAACGTTGGCTCAAACTACAACTTCTGCAGAAAGTACTACGTTAGGCAGCAGTTCTCCAGAAACAACTTCTCTAAGGAGTACTTCCGCTGAAACAACACCTTTAGTTAGTTCAACAGGAATTGTATTGGAAACATCCACACCTGTAATCACAACTGCAATGAAAACAACCTCAGATGTCACTACAACTTCTGCAGAAAGTACTACCCAAGGATGCACTTCTCCAGAAACTACAACTCTAGGGACTACTGCTGTCACGACAGCCTCAGTTAGTTCAACAGAAATTGTATTGGAAACATCCACGCCTGTAATGACTACTGCTCTGAAAACAACCTCAGTTGTAACTACACCTGGCTTGACACCTGCTGTTGAATCAACAATGTTGGCTCAAACTAAAACTTCTTCAGAAAGTACTACCCAAGGATGCATTTCTCCAGAATCTACATCTCTAGCGACTACTGCTGTAACTATTGCCTCGGTTAGTTCAACAGGAATTGTATTGGAAACATCCACACCTGTAATGACAACTGCTATGAAAACAACGTCAGATGTCACTACACCTGGCTTAACATGTGCTGTTGAATCAACAACGCTGGCTCAAACTACAACTTCTGCAGAAAGTACTACGTTAGGCAGCAGTTCTCCAGAAACAACTTCTCTAAGGAGTACTTCCGCTGAAACAACACCTTTAGTTAGTTCAACAGGAATTGTATTGGAAACATCCACACCTGTAATCACAACTGCAATGAAAACAACCTCAGATGTCACTACAACTTCTGCAGAAAGTACTACCCAAGGATGCACTTCTCCAGAAACTACAACTCTAGGGACTACTGCTGTCACGACAGCCTCAGTTAGTTCAACAGAAATTGTATTGGAAACATCCACGCCTGTAATGACTACTGCTCTGAAAACAACCTCAGTTGTAACTACACCTGGCTTGACACCTGCTGTTGAATCAACAATGTTGGCTCCAACTTCTTCAGAAAGTATTACCCAAGGAAGCATTTCTCCAGATACTACACCTCTAGAAACAACTTTAACGACACCCTTAGTTAGTTCAACTGGAATCGTATTGGAAACATCATTGCCTGTAATGACAACTGCTATGAAAACAACCTCAGATGTCACTACAACTTTTGCAGAAAGTACTAACCAAGGAAGCACTTCTCCAGAAACTACACCCCTAGAGACTACTGTAACGACACCCTCTGTTAGTTCAACCGGACTAGTATTGGAAACATCCATGCCTGCAATGACAACTGCCATGAAAACAACCTCAGATGTCACTACAACTTCTGCAGAAAGTACTACTCTACTCAGCACTTCTCCAGAAACTTCAACTCTAGGGACTACTGTAACGACACCCGCAGTTAGTTCAACGGGAGTAGTATTGGAAACATCCATGCCTGTAATGACAACTGCTATGAAAATAACCTCAGATGTCACTACAACTTCTGCAGAAAGTACTACCCAAGGAAGCACTTCTCCAGAAACTACACCCCTAGAGACTACTGTAACGACACCCTCTGTTAGTTCAACAAGACTAGTATTGGAAACATCCATGCCTGTATTTACAAATGCTATGAAAACAACCTCAGATGTCACTACAACTTCTGCAGAAAGTACTACCCAAGGACGCACTTCTCCAGAAACTACAACTCTAGGGACTACTGCTGTAATGACACCCTCAGTTAGTTCAACAGGGATTGTTTTGGAAACATCCACACCTCTAATCAGAACTGCAATGAAAACAACCTCAGATGTCACTACAACTTCTGCAGAAAGTACTACCCAAGAACTCATTTCTCCAGAAACTACAACTATAGGGACTACTGCTGTAACGTCAGCCTCAGTTAGTTCAACCGGAATAGTATTGGAAACATCCATGCCTGTAATGACAACTGCTATGAAAACAACCCCAGATGTCACTACAACTTCTGCAGAAAGTACTACCCAAGAACTCATTTCTCCAGAAACTACAACTCTAGGGACTACTGCTGTAACGTCAGCCTCAGTTAGTTCAACAGAAATTGTATTGGAAACATCCACGCCTGTAATGACAACTGCTCTGAAAACAAGCTCAGTTGTAACTACACCTGGCTTGACATCTGCTGTTGAATCAAATCCATTGGCTCAAACTACAACAACTTCAGAAATGACTACCCAAGGATGCATTTCTCCAGAAACTACAACTCTAGGGACTACTTCTGTCACGACAGCCTCAGTTAGTTCAACAGAAATTGTATTGGAAACATCCACGCCTGTAATGACTACTGCTCTGAAAACAACCTCAGTTGTAACTACACCTGGCTTGACACCTGCTGTTGAATCAACAATGTTGGCTCAAACTAAAACTTCAGAAAGTACTACCCAAGGATGCATTTCTCCAGAATCTACAACTCTAGCGACTACTGCTGTAACAATTGCCTCAGTAGGTTCAACAGGAATTGTATTGGAAACATCCACACCTGTGATGACAACTGCTATGAAAACAACGTCAGATGTCACTACACCTGGCTTAACATGTGCTGTTGAATCAACAACGTTGGCTCAAACTACAACTTCTGCAGAAAGTACTACGTTAGGCAGCAGTTCTCCAGAAACAACTTCTCTAAGGAGTACTTCCGCTGAAACAACACCTTTAGTTAGTTCAACAGGAATTGTATTGGAAACATCCACACCTGTAATCACAACTGCAATGAAAACAACCTCAGATGTCACTACAACTTCTGCAGAAAGTACTACCCAAGGATGCACTTCTCCAGAAACTACAACTCTAGGGACTACTGCTGTCACGACAGCCTCAGTTAGTTCAACAGAAATTGTATTGGAAACATCCACGCCTGTAATGACTACTGCTCTGAAAACAACTCAGTTGTAACTACACCTGGCTTGACACCCGCTGTTGAATCAACAATGTTGGCTCAAACTAAAACTTCTTCAGAAAGTACTACCCAAGGATGCATTTCTCCAGAATCTACATCTCTAGCGACTACTGCTGTAACTATTGCCTCGGTTAGTTCAACAGGAATTGTATTGGAAACATCCACACCTGTAATGACAACTGCTATGAAAACAACGTCAGATGTCACTACACCTGGCTTAAACATGTGCTGTTGAATCAACAACGCTGGCTCAAACTACAACTTCTGCAGAAAGTACTACGTTAGGCAGCAGTTCTCCAGAAACAACTTCTCTAAGGAGTACTTCCGCTGAAACAACACCTTTAGTTAGTTCAACAGGAATTGTATTGGAAACATCCACACCTGTAATCACAACTGCAATGAAAACAACCTCAGATGTCACTACAACTTCTGCAGAAAGTACTACCCAAGGATGCACTTCTCCAGAAACTACAACTCTAGGGACTACTGCTGTCACGACAGCCTCAGTTAGTTCAACAGAAATTGTATTGGAAACATCCACGCCTGTAATGACTACTGCTCTGAAAACAACCTCAGTTGTAACTACACCTGGCTTGACACCTGCTGTTGAATCAACAATGTTGGCTCCAACTTCTTCAGAAAGTATTACCCAAGGAAGCATTTCTCCAGATACTACACCTCTAGAAACAACTTTAACGACACCCTTAGTTAGTTCAACTGGAATCGTATTGGAAACTCATTGCCTGTAATGACAACTGCTATGAAAACAACCTCAGATGTCACTACAACTTTTGCAGAAAGTACTAACCAAGGAAGCACTTCTCCAGAAACTACACCCCTAGAGACTACTGTAACGAACCCTCTGTTAGTTCAACCGGACTAGTATTGGAAACATCCATGCCTGCAATGACAACTGCCATGAAAACAACTCAGATGTCACTACAACTTCTGCAGAAAGTACTACTCTACTCAGCACTTCTCCAGAAACTTCAACTCTAGGGACTACTGTAACGACACCCGCAGTTAGTTCAACGGGAGTAGTATTGGAAACATCCATGCCTGTAATGACAACTGCTATGAAAATAACCTCAGATGTCACTACAACTTCTGCAGAAAGTACTACCCAAGGAAGCACTTCTCCAGAAACTACACCCCTAGAGACTACTGTAACGACACCCTCTGTTAGTTCAACAAGACTAGTATTGGAAACATCCATGCCTGTATTTACAAATGCTATGAAAACAACCTCAGATGTCACTACAACTTCTGCAGAAAGTACTACCCAAGGACGCACTTCTCCAGAAACTACAACTCTAGGGACTACTGCTGTAATGACACCCTCAGTTAGTTCAACAGGGATTGTTTTGGAAACATCCACACCTCTAATCAGAACTGCAATGAAACAACCTCAGATGTCACTACAACTTCTGCAGAAAGTACTACCCAAGAACTCATTTCTCCAGAAACTACAACTATAGGGACTACTGCTGTAACGTCAGCCTCAGTTAGTTCAACCGGAATAGTATTGGAAACATCCATGCCTGTAATGACAACTGCTATGAAAACAACCCCAGATGTCACTACAACTTCTGCAGAAAGTACTACCCAGAACTCATTTCTCCAGAAACTACAACTCTAGGGACTACTGCTGTAACGTCAGCCTCAGTTAGTTCAACAGAAATTGTATTGGAAACATCCACGCTGTAATGACAACTGCTCTGAAAACAAGCTCAGTTGTAACTACACCTGGCTTGACATCTGCTGTTGAATCAAATCCATTGGCTCAAACTACAACAACTTCAGAAATGACTACCCAAGGATGCATTTCTCCAGAAACTACAACTCTAGGGACTACTTCTGTCACGACAGCCTCAGTTAGTTCAACAGAAATTGTATTGGAAACATCCACGCCTGTAATGACTACTGCTCTGAAAACAACCTCAGTTGTAACTACACCTGGCTTGACACCTGCTGTTGAATCAACAATGTTGGCTCAAACTAAAACTTCAGAAAGTACTACCCAAGGATGCATTTCTCCAGAATCTACAACTCTAGCGACTACTGCTGTAACAATTGCCTCAGTTAGTTCAACAGGAATTGTATTGGAAACATCCACACCTGTAATGACAACTGCTATGAAAACAACGTCAGATGTCACTACACCTGGCTTAACATGTGCTGTTGAATCAACAACGTTGGCTCAAACTACAACTTCTGCAGAAAGTACTACGTTAGGCAGCAGTTCTCCAGAAACAACTTCTCTAAGGAGTACTTCCGCTGAAACAACACCTTTAGTTAGTTCAACAGGAATTGTATTGGAAACATCCACACCTGTAATGACAACTGCTATGAAAACAACGTCAGATGTCACTACACCTGGCTAACATGTGCGTGATCAACCAACACGTTCTCCAGAAACAACTTCTCAGAGAGTACACTGTTAGTCACGAAGGCTCAGTTCCAGTAAACAAAATTCTCATAGGAGTACTCTCACCCGAATACAAGACTACTGCTTGAACAACGGATTGTATTGAAACATCCACACCTGTAATCACAACTGCAATGAAAACAACCTCAGTGTCACTACAACTTCTGCAGAAAGTACTACCCAAGGATGCACTTCTCCAGAAACTACAACTCTAGGGACTACTGCTGAAACAAACCTTGTTAGTTCAACAGGAATTGTATTGGAAACATCCACACCTGTAATGACAACTGCTATGAAAACAACGTCAGATGTCACTACACCTGCTTAACATGTGCTGTTGAATCAAACGTGGCTCAAACTACAATGCAGAAGACTACGTTACGCAGTCTCAGAATACAACTTCTCAGGAGTACTTCGCTGAAACAACACCTTTAGTTAGTTCAACAGGAATTGTATTGGAAACATCCACACCTGTAATGACAACTGCTATGAAAACAACGTCAGATGTCATACACCTGGCTTAACATGTGCTGTTGAATCAACAACGTGGCTCAAACAACTCTGCAGAAGTATACGTAGGCAGCGTTCTCCAGAAACAACTTCTCTAAGGAGTACTTCCGCTGAAACAACACCTTTAGTTAGTTCAACAGGAATTGTATTGGAAACATCCACACCTGTAATGACAACTGCTATGAAAACAACCTCAGATGTCACTACACCTGGCTTAACATCTGCTGTTGAATCAACAACGTTGGCTCAAACAACAACAACTTCAGAAAGTACTACCCAAGGAAGCATTTCTCCAGATACGACACCCCTAGAGACTACTGTAACGATACCCTCAGTTAGTTCAACAAAACTAGTATTGGAAACATCCATGCCTGTAATTACAACTGCTATGAAAACAACCTCAGATGTCACTACAACTTCTGCAGAAAGTACTACCCAAGGACGCACTTCTCCAGAAACTACAACTCTAGGGACTACTGCTGTAATGACACCCTCAGTTAGTTCAACAGGAATTGTTTTGGAAGCATCCATGCCTGCAATGACAACTGCTATGAAAACAACCTCAGATGTCACTACAACTCCTGCAGAAAGTACTACTCTACTCAGCACATCTCCAGAAACTACTTCCCTAGGCACTGCGTCTGCTGAAACTACGCCTTTAGTTAGTTCAACAGGAGTTGTATTAGAAACATTAACACCTGTCATGACAACTGCTATGAAAACAACCTTAGTTGTCACTACACCTGGCTTAACATCTGCTGTTGAATCAACAACGTTGGCTCAAACTACATCTTCTGCAGAAAGTACTACCCAAGGACGCACTTCTCCAGAAACTACAACTCTAGGGACTACTGCTGTAATGACACCCTCAGTTAGTTCAACAGGAATTGTTTTGGAAGCATCCATGCCTGCAATGACAACTGCTATGAAAACAACCTCAGATGTCACTACAACTCCTGCAGAAAGTACTACTCTACTCAGCACATCTCCAGAAACTACTTCCCTAGGCACTGCGTCTGCTGAAACTACGCCTTTAGTTAGTTCAACAGGAGTTGTATTAGAAACATTAACACCTGTCATGACAACTGCTATGAAAACAACCTTAGTTGTCACTACACCTGGCTTAACATCTGCTGTTGAATCAACAACGTTGGCTCAAACTACATCTTCTGCAGAAAGTACTACCCAAGGACGCACTTCTCCAGAAACTACAACTCTAGGGACTACTGCTGTAATGAAAGCCTCAGTTAGTTCAACCCGAATATTATTGGAAACATCCACACCTGTCATGACAACTGCTATGAAAACAACCCCAGTTGTCACTAAACCTGGCTTAACATCTGCTGTTGAATCAACAACGTTGGCTCAAACTACAACTTCTTCAGAGAGTACTACCCAAGGAAGCACTTCTTCAAAAACTACAACTCTAACTGAGGCTGTCGTTACAGCAGTAGTCCCTAGTTCAAGCCAAATAGTATTGGAAACATTCACACCTATTACTTCTGCTATGAAAACAACCTCAGATGTAACTACAACTGGCTTGACATCTGCTGTTGAAACTACGTCGACTCAAACTGTGAATTGTGCAGTTAGTACTTCCCTAGGCTGCACAATAGCAGAAACTTATTCCTTAGGCGCTACTTCTGCTGAAAATGTCTTTAGTTAGTTCAACAGGAATTGTATTGGAAACATCCACACCTATAATGACAACTGCTGGAACAACAGCCTCACCTTAAGAAAAATGTTTTGGCAGGAAGTACCCTAGGCACCACTTCTGTAGAAAGTACCATATTTGAAACGTGTACAACTCCAATGACAGTACAAAAAGCTGGGTTACAAGACCAGCTACTGCAGAAACAACACATTAAGTCAACAGAAATTTATTTTATTTTAACATCCATAATCATGATGGATGTTGGAGCAACAACCTTACCTGAAACCACTGATTCTGCAGCAAGTACTTTGGGTACCACTTCTGTAGATTTTACTACTCAACAGGAATTGTTGTAAACATCCACACCAGTAATACCTGAGAACAACTTCACCTCAAACTACTTCTAGCTTAACTTTTTAAACCACAATGGCTCTGAAAACTTCCACTTCATGAGACATTACTTGGGCACAACAGCAGAAAAAACACCCACAGTTAGTTCAACAGGAGTTGTATTGGAAACATCCACACCTGTAATGACAGCTTTTGGAGGATCAACCACACTTGAAACTACACCTGGCTTAAAATCCGCTGTTGAATTCAATCCACAGTAGTTCTCTACAGCTGTAATGATCATAAGAAGAGTAGGATTACAAGACCCGCTACAGCAGCTAAAAGAGCAGCCTCAGCTGTGTATACAACTGCTTCCACAACTGCAATTGTAAGTTTTACATCTGAGTTTTTACAAATGTCCTCACCTGTAATGACAGCAGGAGATAAATCAAACTCTGCATAAAAATCAGCAAGGGGGATGTGTAGTTGCACTACTGTTACTTACTAGCTTCAACTGAAATAAAACAAATTAACTAATTTGAACCAGTTTTATTTATTTAACAAGAAATATTGTCTAAGATTTCTCTACAGCAGTCTTTACTTTGTCCATGACAAAATTAATGCAAAGTTTTCATCTATTTTTCTTATGTCAATTTCAACATTTTATTGCATCTGTACATTTTTAAATATAATTTGTTTTGTTCCTTCAGGTGAATAATGTTTGTTGCTGTTTACCTTGTGGCCATCATGGATTGCAGATTTAAATATGTATGATGTAATGAACTCAGCGACTATTTTCAGGTAAATCTTGGAGACAACTGTACAGATTTGATTTCAGTAGTAGCCAATGTAAACAATTCACTGCTGAAAAAAGGCCCCGATAATACTCAGTGAAGTTCTTTTTCGATTTTCGCTTAAGGGTAAAATGAAGTTTGAAATGCGTGAGCAGCGATATACTGTTAGCGAACATCTGACGTCATCTTTTAGATGAATATGTAAATATATGCTGAATACTTTCTTCTCAATAATGTAAACATACAACAAAACTGAGAAAACAGCAAGCATTTTTCATAAAGCATAAGAAAAGCATAGCAATTATATTTACTAGAGTGCTGAATTGCAGAATTTGTGCAATCACATCACGTTTATTAATATAGCACTTTATACAATTGCAAAAAATCAAGCAGCTTCACTGTATTAACCCTCTGGGGGTCCAAGAATGCACCCGTGCGTTTTGCTCGTTTTTTTCACATAGCAGAAAAATAGACTTAAAGTATTACCATAATTTCTGGTCATATAGAGTTAAGAAATATGAGAAAATAACCTGTTAAATGTCTACTTTTTTATGTGCCCACATACAATCGAAATAAAATATTTTCTTTTGTAAAATAAAGAAACTAAACAGGGTGTGCGTTCTGCCTCGCAGTCACCGCAAACTTTTTTTCTGGAGCACGTCTCTAAACATAAACAGAACTCAGCTAATACTATTCACCCAGCCATAAGCAATATATCTTTTAAATCGTATGAGTTTGTACTTTTAAATGATCCGATTCAAAACTAAAATAAATATTCTCCGTTTATGTCATCTATATAAAAAGAGAGACGTGTCAGCCTTGCTAATTATCTTTCTCACCTCATTATTTTCCTAATGTGACACGCCCACGGAGAGCACGCGCTATTCAAACGCTAATGATCTGAAGCAACACATTGAGACGCGTTAACGCCCATAAACTCTGTAAATACACAATTTTTTTTGTCAGATTAATCTACTGTCGTCTTGCGCGGCTATATGAGGAACAATCCTGGGATTACCTCATGTAGCGAACCTACATAATAATAATATACATAAAATGTATTTAAGGGGGCCGGAAGGCCAATTTAGCTCAAAGGGAATGATTCATCGATTTGCAATGAATCATTGACCGAATCACTATGGAACCGAGCAAATGACTCGTTTAGAGTTCATTTGAACGGGCCGTAATTTTATCCTTGGCAACAGATATAAATATCCAATCTATAGTGAAGCACTATGTATTAGCAAGGTAACTTAGATCGACAGTACAAGACATTAAATGTGTAAGCACAACACAAGACAAAATATCTTTTCAAATATAAACAAGACTTTATTGATTATTCTAAACACATAAAACTAAGGTCTAAACACAATCACACACACACATTCATACGAGGCGCAGAGGAAGAGAGAGAAAGAGAGAGAAAGAGTGAGTTTTCAGAGTGAGATGCACTTTGCAAGACATAAACCTGAACGAACCACCAAGCATTAATTTAAACCTTCGTTTCTTAGACAGGTTATTCAATTTAAATTAAAAAAACACCAGTTCAGCTAGAGTCTGGAGGTTACTTGCTTGTCCTTTGCATTGCTTAGGCCAGGGAATTCCCTATTTGAGGTGCTTCATCAGAGGGGTTTCCCGGCTGGGTCGCGTGGCTGGTTGTCTTTGTCTGTATGGAAGTTGGACGGCCAGTCACGTGGTGTGTTGGCGCGGATGAATGAAAGTCTTTGAAGTTGGAAGCTGGTTTTGTAGTTGAAACGTTAAAACGAGACTTTACAGCAAAACTTAACTTAGAACGAGACTTTTAACGAGAAAATAAAATACAACTAAGAAAAAGAAAGAAAAGTGAGACGAAAAGTTTGATGGCTTGAATGAAGCTGTTTTAAACTCCGATCTTGATGGGTTTGTCTGCTGGTCTAATTTGGGTCTGGTCGATGTAGAAGCGTACGAACATGAACACTCTCTTGCTGTTTGTAGAGAGAGGCACAAACTTAATTCAACACAGAACCGAACTGCCGAACTGAACCGAACCGAAAACTGAACTGCTCTCTGAACTGAACTGAACTGCCTTGTTCGGGTCTTTAACTTAAAGTTAGTCCAACCTCTTTTGGAGAATTCTGGCCAATTGGACAATGACATCATCTTAGGAGGTGGACCTCGTTTCTTATCGTAAATCAGGCGTTATCTATGATCTGCTTGCTCTCCAACACTAGCAGAGAACAAGAGACCACAGTTTAACATTATAGATTATTATAATCATACAAAGCATTTTACACAGATTTCACTCAAGCCATCTTATGAATTAAGGGCATACGATTATTTTGATTGGAAGCACGATACTCGTTCATTCATACACACAGTTATAATCACCATTACGTGATTTATATGGAATCTAAGATTTATATGTAATCTAAGCATAGTACAAACATGAATTGTTGGAACAACAAGAATTATGATGTTTGATTATGAGTCCACTGAGCATTGTTCTGTGTGAGTTGTTCTCTGCAGAATGTGCAGAATTAATGTGGTTTGATATGTAAAGTGTGTTGGTGTGTAAAGTTTCTGGGGTTTAAGAAAGACATTCCAATCTGAGGTCACGGCAAGGTCCCTGCTGAAGTCTGCTCTGTTCATCTTCTCATGGGACCTTGCTCCTTAAGAAAGACGAGTCTGTTAAACAGGTCAAAGCTGGTCAGCTTCCTTGGTCCCTGCGGGGCCATAAAATCCTTTCTGAGGGGTTCTTTTATGGCTATTTGGAGCCAGTTTTGTGACGTTGGAATGTGTTCAGATCTGGATTGCTGAATCACATTTGAATGAATCCCATGAGAGATTAGAAAGATTAATTTGTGTTTGGTTCATCCGTAAATTCTCTACACTCAGAACAAGAGCTGGCTTATTTTCGCTTCGAGGAGCGAGGAGGATCCAGCTGAGAAGTGTTTAAGTTAAGTGTTTTATTCCTGTGCTTTGTTCTAATTGCGATACAGAATAACGTTAGTTTCTGTAAACGGAAAAATAGCATACTGTTTAAATGTGAATCGTGTTTCTGTGTGTGTGTGTGTGTGTGTGTGTGTGTGTGAATGAATGAATGAATGAATGAATGAATGAATGAATGAATGAATGAACGCACAGATACGCACTGTTACCGATGAAATAAAATACAACATTTCGTTGACTAGTTTTGGATAAAATTTTTACTCTATAATAGACATCAAATAAGCTTTTGTTAAGAGTTTCTGCTCATATGTTAAATGCATAGTATGTTTTGTCAATAAACTAATCAACTAAGATGTTATAGTGTTTGTTCCAATGCAAGCTATATCAAAATCATGAATGCTCAACTTTGAAATATGTATGATCAAACTAAGACATTTATGGAAAAAGACAATTTTCTTTTCAAGATGTTTCCAACTCGAACTTTGAACTGTAATAAAACCATGTCTATATGGTGAAGGGTGTGTGATAAAACTGTCCAGACGTATGCACCCTGTATTTTAAAGAAGAACATTTAATTATTTGCGATACATTATTCATTCTCGAAGAATTCAAGGACATTATTCATGTCCCTAAAGGTTGGAGTTTTCCTCATTTTTTTAATTAAGGCATTAAGATTTTTCATTCCTCTTTTTAGTCAACTTTAGCATGGGTGTGTTCACTTATTCTAAGGTGTGTGTGTGTGTGTGTGTGTGTGTGTGTGTGTGTGTGTGGTGTGTGTGTGTGTGTGTGTGTGTGTGTGTGTGTGTGTGTGTGGTAAATAAATCCAAACAATCTAAAAGCCATTCTTTTTTTAAATCTCCTCATTCTTTGTGCAAGCCTCTTCATAATGATATGGCCTGATAGCACCTAATAGGGCCATTATGGGAGGGTCTTTGTCTTTCTCAGGTGTGAAATGCCCCACACATTGAGATCACGCCTCCTCGCATAAAGCTTTCTCAAACAAAACAAGTCATACACATTCTAAAAGACTTTGACTTATCTGAATGAGTAGTCCGGATGATTCTCACATAGTTTTGAAGCAAATATTCTAGACTATGTGATACAATTTTCAAAAGTCTTGTGAAGAAATAATCAATGTGTGTTTTGTGGCCTTATTTCAGAAACTTTTAGTTTTAGTTTTTTCAATAACCATGCATAAATAATATTCTCTCAAAAATACAAACATGTACATACATGTTGCTCACATATTATGGTAGCCCCGTTTGTGCTATATAGAGTGAATTTACACTTTTGCCACTAACATGTTTATAAATAACTGAAAAAAGCACAAATGTCAGTGCATGACAAAACATCCCAAGTACTGGAGAGCTAAACCATTTAGCGCTTTGTAAGTAATCAGCAATATTTTAAAATGTATACGATGTTTAATAGGCAGCCAATGAAGTGTTGACAGTGTTGCTCACATATTATGGTAGCCCCGTTTGTGCTATATAGAGTGAATTTACACCTTTGCCATTAACATGTTAATAAATAACTGAAAAAAGCACAAATATCAGTGCATGTCAAAACATCCCAAGGGCCCCAAAAAACCCTTGGTCCCCAGAGGGTTAAACCGGGGTTTATATCGGGGTCTTAACTTAGCTGAACCGTATACACAGGGCTTAAAGTATTCCGGCACCGTGCCGGATCTCCGGCATGCGGCCATGAGGGAAAAAATAAATAAAAATAAAATCGGGAACTTGAATGCGGTTTAATATTTTCGAATCAGTTGATTTCACCTACCAATCATATGAGAGGAGCGCAGCTCTAACTAATGTTACAAGCCTATCAGAAGCAGAGCAGGGCGGGTCCTGGCAACACAGTAGTGTGATTGAGATCCATACGTCATGTTAGCGCCGTCGTCGGTGAAAGCATGGAGCGCGCGTTCATGAAACCTGGGGATGATGTCCTCTGGTCCTACCCACGGCGTAATTTCACAGACTTATCCCCCCCACTTTTCAAAATCCGGTTTGTGTCCCCCCCCCCCTACTTTCAAATTCGTTTGTTATGATTTTTAACCATTGTCATTGCCACGGAGGAGCAGGTCCGAGCAAAAAAAAAAAAGCCTGTGTAAAATAACGACTGACTGAACATTAATAAGCAGGCATAGCGGTTGTGGCACAGACAGCGAGGAAACTCCAGAAACAACATCAGGTGACTTTAATGTCATCATGGATAAAAAGAAAGAGGTGTGAGCTGGTTGATTTCGTAACTTAGCTCAGGTCAGGATAATCATATTTTCTGTTTACACCTTTTGATGTTAGCCTAACGTTGACGTTAACATACACTGCTGCTAGGTAACTGACTGTTCCTTAAATGTTTAATGTAGAACATTCTGTGTAGCTTACTAAAAAAAAACATTGTGTCCTACCTTAAAAACGAGTCCACTTTAAACCGCTTCATTTTCTGTCAGCAATGTATGACAGGTGCTGTCAACGTATGCGATAATTTTTTTGTCCAGCTTTAATGTGTTTAAAATATTTAACACAATTAATGCAGCATCCGTTATTTGTCATCCTTTAGCTAAGGTTAAGATCACGCTCTTATTAGTTTGTCCTCCAAATGCTTTACACCATTAATGCACGACAAGATAAAAGAGAACGTGCTTCAGTAAATGTCCTGACACACACACACGGCACAAAAAGTCACGAGCCAGTATCGAATTCTTTCGCGTTTGAACAAACAATAACGCACACATTTATGCCAAAATGTCAGTTTTGTCGAGTATCCTTACAAGAACCATTCATTATTAACCTTAAATGAGTTAAAAAAAATCTTAAATGGAAGTAAAGAGTAGTGAGAGAATGAGACGCGTGAGATCCTGTCACCAGCTGTAGATCTTAAAGTGACAGTAGCCACTAATTCTGTCTGTCAGTAAAGTTAACCAAAGAACAAAGGGAACAGAGAAAACTACTATCTACTCTTTGACTAAAGAACGCTTGTAGCTTTAATAAGGATTAATCTAATTTAATTTATAATTTATGCAGTGCGGACTATTTTATAACCCTATTCAATTTCTGTATATTTCATACCTGATAGACAGGAAAGGTACAGATAAATATGACATTTATTAAGTATGCAGTATTTCTATACAGGTTGCACTTACTAAATTATTTTCCTGCTCTCCTTAAAGTGATGCCTTCCCCATAAATTTATTTTACCTGCCTCATGTGGCTTCAAACCCGTAGGAGTTAATCTTCAGAATACAAATTAAGATTTTTAATATTCTCATAATTTTGTCCATCCTTGTCAAGTCAAGTCATCCTCATTTATATTTAACAATGTAGATTGTTTCAAAGCAGCTTTACAGAGACAAATATATAATTTAAGGTAACAGAGATTGGTTTGGTTTTATAGCGGTTCTTGAATAATGTTATTTCCAGTTAAAGTTAGTTATGATCGATTCACTTCCGTCTAAACGATCATTTATTAAATTAGGGGGCCACTAAGACGACACCGTTCTAAACAGACTTTAAACTGAACCTGTGATAAACGCTGATGGCCTTCACATGCGCATTAAGAATTAATTCTATAGTTAAGAGCGTTTGAATATATGTGCGCAGGTTTGTAATTCCCTACAAACCATACCTAAACAAACTACTTGTATTGCCTATACATTTTGATGCAGAATTTTATTTTATTTCGGGTAGGGACGCGAAACTGGAATTTCCTCAAAGCTTTATCTGTAGAGCGGTATCAGGATCCTCTATAGGGAAAGGCTAGTTGGCACTTCAGCACTGCGTTGTCATCGGGTCCAGGCGAAGGTCCTTCGTCACATCTGGAAACGGCCTGGATCCGGCAAGCTGCGGGAAAACCTCGGGATAAACAAAGACACTAAATTAGCGTAGATGCCATTCTTCTTATGATGTAACGAGTACATCAGGATTTGAGGGAAGTGTTCAGAGTTCCAGGTGACCTAATCTATGCAGCCTAACATTGACCTAGCATTCACATAATACATTCTCGACTACTATAATTCAAAGAAATGTGTTTTTAGTCTAGCTTTAAACTGACAGACTGTATCTGCTTCCCGGACCATGTTAGGAAGACTGTTCCAAAGTTTTGGTGCTAAATAGGAAAAGGATCTACCGCCAGCAGTCGATTTTGATATTCTAGGTAATATCAACTGGCCAGAATTTTGAGATTGCAAAAGACGTGAAGGACTATAATGCGTTAAGAGCTCGCTCAAGTACTGGGGAGCTAAACCATTTAGCGCTTAGTAAGTAATCGGCAATATTTTAAAATGTATACGATGTTTAATAGGCAGCCAATGCAGTGTTGAGAGAACCGGGATAATATGGTCATACTTCCTGGTTCTGGTAAGAACTCTAGCGGCTGCGTTTTGGACCAGCTGTAGTTTAAGCGTGCAAGGCAACCACCCAGTAGAGCATTACAATAATCGAGCCTTGAGGTCATGAATGCATGAACTAACTGTTCCGCATTTATCAGTGAGAGCATATGACGTAATTTAGATATATTTTAAGATGGAAAAAGGCTTTTTTAGATATACCAGACACCCGTCACTTTCAAATGAGAGATTGGTATCAAAGAGCACACCCAGGTTCCTAACTGATGTCGAAGACTTAACAGAGCAGCCATCAAGTGTTAGATAGTATTCTAGGTTATTACGCGAGGACGTTTTTCGTCCAATAATTAGAATCTCTGTTTTTTCAGAATTTAGTAGTAGGAAATTACTGGTCATCCAATTTTTTATATCAACTATGCATTCCGTTAATTTTGTGAATTGGTAAGTTTCGTTGGGTTTTGAAGAAATATACAGCTGAGTATCATCAGCATAACAGTGAAAGCTAATTCCATGTTTCCTAATGGTAGCATGTACAGAGTGAACAGCAGCGGTCCTAGTACTGAGCCTTGAGGTACGCCATACTGAACTTTTGATCGATAAGACATCTCTTCATTTACTGCTACAAACTGATAACGGTCAGATACGTATGATTTAAACCATGCTGGTGCAATTCCATTAATGCCAACATAGTTTTCTAGTCTATTTAAAAGAATGTTGTGGTCAATAGGCTATATGCACGCATAAGTTCCGCATTTGATGCAAGGATGCTCTTCCGTTTCCGGTTGGGGAGATTAAAGCGGAGGAAAACCGAGGAAAACGGGATTATGGCAGAGTCTTCAAAATATACTGTCCTCTCGTCTTTGAAACGAAACTTTCATATGTTTAGATGTAATTTTATAAATAGTTATGTTTATTTAATATAATTTTAAAAAGAAGCATAAACACAACGAGGGGTGTCTGTTTTTGTGACTAACGTTTCTTTAGTATAACCATGGAGTAGAAAATTCAATATAAAATTCTTGGTATTGCATTGGACTCTACGATCGGCGGAAGTTATCGAGCATCCTTATACCTTCACCGAAAATACCGCCGTGCATAGAGCCCATAGTATCAAATGCAGCACTAAGATCAAGTAACACTAATAGCGAGATACAACCACGACCAGATGATAAGAGCAAATCATTTGTGACTCTAATGAGAGCAGTCTCAGTACTATGGTACGGTCTAAATCCGGACTGAAAATCCTCACAGATATAATTTCTTTCAAGACAGGAAAACAGTTGTGAGTATACTGCTTTTTCTAGTATCTTTGACAGAAAAGGCAGATTCGGACTTCCGGTTTAGCGTCTGACGTGAGGTCGTAGGATCGGAAGCTCTGCCAACTAATTGTTATATTTACTTTCTATATAAGTTATAACCCACTTAACTTACTCATCACAGCTGTTAAATTGTTTTGTGCGACATTTCTGAGCTTTGCGCCGCAATGTCAAAAGCTCCGCGACAGAAAAAGACTGATTCGGCGAGCTCTAACGGATCTGCAGAGTTAGCAAAAGATGAAACGAGCATAACGGAGGGTGCTACAATAATGTCAGCGATTAAGTCTTTGGAAGCTGGAATTTACCAAAAGTTCGACGCGCATGCAGCGGAATTTCGGAAAGATATATCATCCCTGAGAGAAGTACATAATTCACTAACGGCGGTAACTTCAGAAGTGAAAGCGCACGAGGATAGACTAACTAGTCTGGAGAATGCTACGTCAGAGTGGACGACTAGTCTGCAGGCACTTGAGCCCACCGTGACCTCCTTACGGAACGAGATTACCGCTCTTCAGGCTAAGTGCACAGATTTGGAATGCTGCTCCCGTCGAAGCAATTTGCGTTTTGTAGGTATTCCCGAGGGTATGGAAGGTACACAGCCGACAAAATTTATCTCAGAAGCACTGCAAGAAATATTCAGCCTCCATGAACCCCCGCTTCTTGCCCGAGCCCATCGTACGTTGGCAGCGCGACCCGCGGAGGGTCAGAGACCGCGGGCGTTTGTCATATGCTTTCACCGATTTGACGTCAAGGAAGACATTCTGCGGATGACCATTAAATCCAAACAGCTCAAATTCAAAGACAGATCTGTCCATATTTTCCCTGATTTCCCCCTGAGATCGCCAAAAAGAGGGCAGCGTATTACGACGTGAAACGAGTGCTGAAGTCCAGATCGAATGTGAAATATGGACTGAGAGGTCTAACTGGCTTTCGAATCACGCATGAAGGTACTGAGCACAAGTTTGATACCCCAGCTGAAGCGATGAACTATGTGAAAAGGCACATTGTGACCCCATAAGACAAGAGGACGCGATTTGTATGGCTGAGGTAATAGAAGGGTCAGCTGGTTGAAGTATGCCTGACTTTCGAAGCTTATGGACTAATGTTTGCTGAAAAAATACTGTTGTTCTTTCTACCTGCTCTATATGTGTTAATTTTATATTACCAGCTGTGTCATTTGAGTTAAAGTTAATTATTCTACTCAAGAGTTATTGCACAGGCTAGTTAAAAATAAGATGGGTAGGTGCTGAGGCTATTTTTCGCTCATTAGCCTATTATAACAATATTTGAAATTTTTGTTTCTGTCATAACCATAAATGTGGTTGTAACATGATTTAATTGTTTGCAGAGTCACGTTCGAGTTTCGTGTTAAAGTGACTCGGGCGTATTGTTGAGTGTTAACCCAGGGAGGCGTACACTCCGTCAAGGGTAGTGTTAGCTTTGTTCATGGGGGATAGGGGTGGGGATGGAGGGATGGGTGGTGTTGCGGTTTCAAAGCTGAGCTCATCTTTAAGTTCATTTATTCTTCATGGTGTTCATTTTTGGGTGTCTTTTCTCTGTGTTTTTTCTTTCTTTTCTCGTATTTTGTTAGTTGGATTCCGTTTGTTTTCATTTTCTCCCGGAATATTTTAATTTTATTAAACACTATAGCATGGCAAATTCTTTGAGGTACGTTAGCTGGAATTGTAAGGCTGTCAATAATCCTGTTAAACGCAATCGAGTCTTAAACCATCTGAAGAGCTTAAAGGCAGATTTTGTTTTTTTGCAAGAAACGCATCTCCGTTCTGCTGATCACTTTAGGTTAAAAAGGGATTGGGTAGGGCAGGTTTTCCATTCAATATTCCAATCTAGAGGCTGTGCAATTTTAGTGCATAAATCTGTCCCATTTATAGTCTCTGACACTATTGTAGATCAGAAAGGGAGATATATTATTGTCTCAGGAACACTTTTCTCGACCCTCCTGACTCTTGCAAATGTTTATGCACCCAATTATGATGATCCTACATTTATTTCTTCTTTTCTGTCTTGTATTCCTAATATGCACTCACACCCACTTATTTTGGCCGGGGACTTTAATTGCGTTATGTCTCCAGGTCTTGACAGATCTTCCAAAAAAATCATAGCTTTATCAAAATGTGCATCAGTTATCCACACTTTTATGCAAAAGTACGGTATATGTGATGCATTCCGTCACTTGCATCCCTCTGATAGGAAGTATTCATTTTTTTCTCTTGTTCACCAGACGTATTCTCGTATTGATTATTTCTTTCTGGACCATAAACTTCTTCCATATTTACAGGACTGTTCTTACCAAAGTATCGTAATTTCTGATCATGCACCTACTATATTAGATCTTAATATTCCACACCAGCCCCCTAAATACTGTCAATGGCGTCTTAATCCATGTCTCCTATCTGACAAGGATTTTATTGAACTAGTGTCTTCCAATATATCGAGTTATATGGATGTCAACACCACACCAGGCATGCCATACTCAACCATTTGGGAAAGCTTGAAATGTTATTTGCGTGGTCTAATAATTTCTTATTCATCTCATAAAAATAAAGAAAGGAAAAAAAACTAATAGAAATATCCCACTCTATAGCGCGTATTGATAGCCAGTATTCTTCTGATCCCTCCCCTGAGCTTTTTGAAGAGCGTCAGTTATTACAGGCAGAATATGATATATTATCAACCGAAGAGGCTGAAAAACTGATTCTGCGTGCTCAACATAGGATTTATGAGCAAAGTGATAGAACAGGGAAGTTGCTCGCTCTGCAGATTCGTGAAGCTGAAGCATCCCGTATGATTCCCCAACTTAAATTACAATCAGGAGCCATCACAGCAAACTATAAAGAAATAATAAATTCTGAATTCAAAAAGTTTTATGTTGACTTATACTCCTCAGAATCCCCACCAGATGCTTTCACAATGAATCCTTTCCTTAATGGAATTGAATTCACCGCTAATTAATAAATTGTCCCATGACTTCTTAGAGAAGGACATTCAGGTGGAGGAAATTGAAGAATCTATAGCATCCATGAAATCTGGTAAGGCCCCAGGGCCGGACGGATTTCCGTCCGAATTTTATAAAGTATTCTCTAAATTGTTAAGCCCAATTTTACTTTCCGTTTTTTCAGAAAGTCTTCAGAATGGTTATTTGCCTGCAGGTCTCTACCAAGCGACTATTTCTTTGCTTCTAAAGAAAGACAAGAATCCACTTGAATGCGGTTCATATCGTCCCATCTCTTTGTTAAATTGTGACTATAAGATTTTAGCAGAACTCTTATCTATCCGTCTGGAAAACTCTATGGGTCAAATAATCTCACATGACCAAACTGGATTTATTCGGGATAGACATTCTTTTTCTAATATTGGGCGCCTTTTTAATATATTGTATTCTTCCCAATCAAACAACCCAGAGGTGATTTTGTCACTCAACGCTGAAAAGGCGTTTGACCGTGTTGAATGGAATTATCTTTTTCAGATTTTAGGAAAATTCGGATTTGGCCCTACATTTGTCTCGTGGATCAAAATTTTATATGCAGCCCCTAAAGCTTCTGTACGTACTAATTATGTTCTTTCAGAATATTTCGAATTACAACGGGGTACAAGACAGGGTTGTCCTCTTTCCCCATTGCTATTTGCCATAGCAATTGAACCCCTTGCGATTGCCCTGCGGTCTAGTGCACAGGTCTGTGGTATTACCCGTGCAGGTATAGTACACAAGGTCTCTTTATATGCAGACGACCTTCTTCTTTTTTTGTCTAACCCTCTTATTTCAATTCCTCAAGTTTTTTCCATTCTAAATGACTTTAGTAGTTTCTCTGGGTACAAACTGAATTTTTCTAAAAGTGAACTGTTCCCATTGAATTCATCTTCCCTTCAGATTTCATATTCAGATTTTCAATTTAAGGTTGTCAGAAATCGTTTTAAATACCTGGGGATTCAGGTGACTCGTAAATACTCTGACCTATTCAAAGCCAATATTAGTCCTCTTTATAATCATGTGAAGTCTCTCTTCATGTCCTGGAAATGTCTCCCTCTTTCTTTGATAGGAAGGGTGAATATCATCAAAATGAATGTACTTCCTAAATTTTTATATATTTTTCAATGCCTCCCTATTTTTATTCCAAAGTCGTTTTTCACCGTTCTGCAACAGAATATTTCTTCTTTCATATGGGTTAAGTCAAAACGAATTAATCAAAGTCATCTTATGAAACCAAGGTGTTTGGGTGGCCTGGCTCTGCCAAATTTTCAAACATATTATTGGGCAGCAAACATTAGGAATCTGTTATGTTGGGTGCAGCAAGATTTGCAAGTAAAGAAGTCTCAGTGGGTACTATTGGAATCTGCCTCTTGTACTCCAGCAACTTTGACATCTTTATTATGTGTACCAATTCCCTATAAGCACACTACTTTAGTTAAAAAAAACCCTGTTGTTAAACATTCATTAAGGATTTGGTCTCAATTGCGTTTGGCGTTGGACCTTAAGGACCCTTGTACTACAGCGCCTGTTTTTTGTAATATATTATTTCCACCCTCTCTGATGGATGGGGCTTTCAATATGTGGAGGGAAAATGGCCTATCTACAATTGATCAACTGTACATAGATAACAATTTTGCATCCTTTACGCAACTCCAAGAAAGATTTGACCTACCCAATTCACATCTATTTAGATACTTTCAGATACGGAACTTTATTCGTAAGCAGTTTTCAAACTTTCCCTCTCAACCATCTAAAAATATACTTGATAACATATTAGATCTCCATACTTCTTTGAAGGGGGTTATATCTAAAATATTTACTATAATCAATACAAAACAGTCCCCCTCAATGCGTCCGCTGAAGACGCTCTGGGAGGAGGAACTGAATTTGACGCTGGAGGAAAATGCTTGGGATCTGATTGTTGCCCGAATACATTCATCATCTATAAACGCTAGGCACACCCTCATTCAATTTAAGGTAGTGCACAGGGTCCATTGGTCTAGAGTTAAACTAAGCAGAATATTCCCAGATATTGACCCAACCTGCCTCCACTGTTTAAATGAACCAGCTACGTTATCACATTCTTTCTGGTCTTGTCCAAAATTGTCTAATTTTTGGGGGGAAATCTTTAGATGCTTTTCTTCTATTTTTTCTTTAACAATAGACCCCAACCCGTTAACAGTACTATTTGGTATCCTGCCTGAACCTGTTCGTCTAAACACATTGCAGGCTGACAGTGTAGCCTTTGGAACTCTACTGGCCAGGCGACTTATTCTTATGAATTGGAAGGCAACAGCTCCTCCTTCTTATCGCCAATGGGTTTTTGACCTTTTTTATGCTCTTAGAATGGAAAAGATTCGGTTCGCAATGAAACAAATGGCAAAATTATTTCTGAAAGTCTGGGGCCCCTTTCTGGAGTACTTTAAGGAGTCAACAACTACATAATTTGTGGTGATTTGTATCACCCTTTTTTTTTTTTTTTTTTACTTTTTTTTTTTTTTTTTTTTTATTATTTTTTATTATTTTTCTTATTAGAAAACATAAAATTTTAATACCTATTTGTTTTTTTTTTTTGTTTTATTTATTTATTTTTATGTGTGTGTATGTGTGCATATAATGTTTGTCTTTTTATTTTCATAATCTGAATTAATGTGTTACATCACGATTGTATATGTATCTATATTATTTACACTATATTACATGCTATTGTTACTCTCTGTCAGACCCAAGATGAAGCTAATAAAAAAAAAAATAATAATAATAAAAAAAAAAGGCAGATTCGAGATCGGCCTGAAATTGACTAATTCTGTAGGATCAAGTTGCGTTTTTTTAACAAGCGGTTTAATCATAGCCAGCTTAAAAGTTTTTGGTACGTATCCTAGAGACAAAGATGAATTAATGATATTAAGAAGAGGATCTATAACCTCTGGAACCATCTCTTTCCATAGTTTAGTCGGTATAAGGTCTAACATACATGGTGTTGATTTAGATGATTTAACGAGTTTGCAAAATTCTTCCTCTCCTATAGCAACAAATGAATCAAATTTTTCGTCATGAAGACGTCAGGGAGTACACTGCACTCCCTGATGCGATACTGTAGTAGATGTTTGCATAGTTATAATTTTGTCCCTGATATTATCGATCTTATAAGAGAAGAAATTCATAAAATCATTACTGCTGTTTTTCTTGGAAACTTCTGGGCTTGAAGCTTTCTTTTTCGTTAGTTTAGTCACATTCAAATACCTAGGATTATGTTTATTTTCTTCTAATAGGGTTGAAAAATAAGCAGATCTAGCAGTTTTTAAGGCCTCTCTGTAAGCAATCGAGCTCTCCTTCCATGCAATCCGAAATACCTCTAGTTTTGTTTCCTTCCAGTTGCGCTCCATTTTTCTGGCTGCTCTCTTAAGGGCCCGGGTGTGCTCGTTGTACCACGGCGTTGGACTATTTCCTTTAATCTTGTTTAAGCGCAGTGGAGCAACTGTCTAAAGTGCTGGAAAAGAGAGTTAAGTTTCTTTTGCAATATCAAGTTCTTCTAAGCTATCCGGGATGCTGAGATGATGAAACTGATTAGGAAGATTATTAATAAAGCAATCTTTAGTGGCAGAAGTGATCGGTCTAACATATTTATAACACAGAGTCGGCTTTGCAACCTTGGCTAAATTAAGTTTACACGAGACTAGATAATGATCTGAGATGTCGTCGCTCTGCTGCAGAATTTCAACGGCATCTATTCCATGAGATAATATTATGGCCCGTTTCCACTAAGTGGTACGGTACGGTACAGTTCGGTACGGTACGCAATTATTTGCGTTTCCACTGTCAAAAGTTGTGAATGGTACCAAAAAGCCGAACCGTACCGTACCACTTTTTGGGTACCCTTCCGTTGGGGTACCTAGCACAATGGTACGGTACTAAAGGGTGGAGCTAGACTCACTGCAGAACGTTGATTGGTTAAAAGAGTATCGTCACTTGCACGTGCTACAAGGGGAATGACAACATAAGAAGCGCCATTTTTTTTAATATACAGTTGGAATAAAATACTACGGTTATTTCACGAAATGTAGTTTTAAGAGTTTTTCAGGCGAGAATGTAGTTGTTTAAAGCTCAAATCTGTGGTTTATTTATAATGATTTATGATAAATTGATCCATTCCCGGCGATCACTGGACGCTCGGCGCTCATGTTCCCTGGCTGGAACAGCCTTTTCTCGGCTGGTCGTTCTGAAGTTTGCCCGCTGACTCTGTAGCAGCTAGTGGTAATTCGTCTTGTGTATATCTAACGGGTGATCTTTGGTCTGGTGAATCGACAATTCGTTCCCTGGCCAATCGTTTTTGAGTTTCATATATTTAGGCTATTTAACTTTTCCGTTGTAACGTTAACGTTAGACTAGCGCTGAATTTCTATTTTGACTGAATTGTTTGCTTTATTTCTTATTGTACAGCTTCTTGTAACGTTACCTTTTACTTATACTTTTATAATGGCTATTATTAATAAAACTGAAATTTAACAAAAAGAGTTTTGATTTGGTTGAGTTTTGTTATTATTTATTTTATTACAAGATTATCACTGTAATGTTGTTTATTGCAGCATTTGTACAAATGCATATTGTCTGGAATATGTTTAATATTTTTAAAAATAGGCTAACATTATACATGCAGTGAATAATATCAGGTCTATTGCCTGAACCACATTTGTGTGCCTATAATGTTTAAAATCTAAAAATGAAAACGAAAAGAGGCAGAATGGTGTTTTATAACATATTTCGTTTTATTGTTGCCTAAAATATACATGCAGAGCGAGCCGAGTAACGCTTTCAGAACGCGCTGTTCAATTTAGAGAATTACCGCACTCGCATCCTCTGGAGTGCCTCTGCTGAGAACTTTGCGTACTTGGTATTGAGAAATGCCTAATCTAATGTCGGCGCTTGTCTTCTTGTGACAAACATGCTGAGAAGCAAGGACAAGATCTGCTGTATGCCATCCATTGGTGTTTACTTTGTCGCTTTCTTCTTCGCGCGAAAATGACGTTGATCGCTTCTTTCCAGCAAACGCCACGTCTATCAAGTAGGGTACTGTTGGCAGTGGAAACGCTAGCCGGATCATGGTTTACTGACCCGACCCGAACCGTACTGTACCGTACTGCTCAGTGGAAACGAGCCATTAGATCTAGAGTATGATTACGACAATGAGTTGGTCCTGACACGTGTTGTGTAACTCCATTAGTTGTCTTTAAATGCCAATCCCAATGCATCTTTTTCATTATCTACATGTATATTAAAATCACCAACAATTAGAACTTTATCTGCAGCCATTACTAACTCTGATAGAAAGTCACCAAATTCTTTGATAAAATCTTTATGGTGGCCTGTATACAGTAGCCAGCAGAATTCTCAAATGTGATTTATCATTTACACTATATATATATTTACATTAAGCACCAACACTTCAAAAGATGTATATTTAAAACTAGATTTCTTATTGGTTTTGAAAATCTTACTATAAATTACAGCAACACCTCCCCCATTGCCTTTCGGACGAGGCTCATGTTTATAACAGTAATCTTGCGGGGTGGACTCATTTAAAGTAATGTAATCGTTTGGTTTTAGCCAAGGTTTCTGTCAAACACAGCACATCTAGGTTATAATCTGAAATCATATCATTAACTATGAGTGCTTTTGAAGTAAGGGATCGAATATTCAGCAACCCAAGCTTTAACATTTGCTCATCTGTATTATTTGTTTTTTATTTGTTGAACATCAATTCAATTTTTAACCTTAGATAGGTTTGGACGTTTTTTGGATTTCCAAATTCGGGGAACAGACACCGTCTCTATATGATGATATCTAGGTGTAAGAGGCTCTATGTGATGGGATTTATCTGACCTTGGTGACGCGAGGCCGCTAGCAGACGGTCGGTTTAGCCAGTCTGTCTGCTTCCTGACCTGAACCCCAGATTGTGATGTTTTATTTCTAAGTCTATGAGCCAAATTACTAGAGAGAAGAGCAGCAGGAGGGATGAATACCATCTCTTTTCAACAGGTCAGGTTTGCCCCAAAAACTTTTCCAATTGTCTATGAATTCTATATTATTTTGCGGACACCACTTAGACAACCAGCCATTGAGTGAACACAATCTACTAACTATCTCATCACTCCTTTTGAACAGGAAGGGGCCAGAGCAAATTACAGTGCCTGACATCGTACTTATTATTATTATTATTATTATTATTAATAGGGCTGCACGTTTTCAAGTTTTTCATTAACCGTTAACTGATGCCCTTAGCGGTTAATACTCGGTTAACCATAGTGTGTGCGCCGCAACCCCGAGATACAGACACACGAGAAAAAGGTAGTTCATTTTTAACACCTTTATTAACTGCACAAAACATCTTTAAAGGGGTCATATAATGCCATTTTTGTACAAGCTAATATGATTCTTTAGGGTCTAAATTAAAAGTTTGTAATATACTTTAATTAAAAATTCTCATTAGTATTGTAAGAAAACACTTATTTTACCTGGTCAAAAACAGCTCTGTCTTCAGCACGCCGTTTAAGTGCATATGCCTTTAAATGATAATGAGCTTTGCTGACTCCGCCCCTCTGTTCTGTGCGTACACCGTTTGTAACACAATAACACAAAAACCATAACGTGTTCATTATAAACGTAGGATTATGAATTATATTGAGAACGTCGTACATAGAAAACATGCCATATGTTCCCTGAGTGTAAACCTTAGCCGCATTCATCGTGAAGCTAGCGATTTGCAAAGATTAATATAAATATTAATATAAAGGTTAATAAAATGCTACACTCACTTCAGTTCTTCTGGAGGTGCAGGAACACGAATAGTTGGTATCGATTCCTTTTTTCAGGAGCAGCTTCTTAGCAAAACCAGCTTTATACTCCTCGTTTATAAAGCAGTCTGGTGTGTGAAATTATTCACGCAAACATGAAAGCATTGACGACGTTGATCGTCGGTAATATTCCCTTCTAAAACAAACTCAGCCACTCTGCGTCTTCAGCGGTTCGGATTTAGGAACATTAATGACTGCTGTGTTCCTTATTGCACCCAAAAGAACACCACTTTGCTTATACTCCATTCTGCTCATAGACTGTGCTGCTCCAGCGTACTTTTCGGCACAACACCGGTCCGCACGCGCATGATTGACAGCTCGCTCACGAGTGAGGGCGGGTCTGTGTTGAAACGCTGATGTCAATCAACAATCGTGGGAGGGGCGTCCGAGCCTGTGACGTCACAGGCTCGAACGGCTCAATTTGAGGCAGGGGAAAACATATAATAAGATTAAAACAAAATCACTGGATGGATTTTTATCATTATATGATCGTTGTGTACAGGCACTGCCAACACACATTTCAGTACAATCAACTTGTAAAAGTGCATGTACCATTATAGGACCCGTTTAACTTTTAGGTGGCAAAATATTGTTTTAGGCTACCTAATTCTGTGAATTACACTCCACAAACCAAAAGTACTAGGCTACTGCCGAATGAAGAAGGGTTACTTCTCCCCAGAACATAAAATATTCATTTATTTTATTTTTCGTGTTCGCATTTATATGGAACAAACAATGGGACTTGACAGTTCTGGAAGCGGCAGAAAAACTTCCAGAGACCTCAAACAGAAAACACAAAGCCTTTCTTTAAAGTGAATTTCGTTTTGTATTAATTGTATCTTAATTTTAATCAATGTTTCATCAACCAATTACCTGGATTTAATAAATAAGTAAATATAGCAGACATTAGATAATACGGAGCCGCAGGCGCGTGAACTGAGCGCGTCTCATAAACAAACCGAAACTCCGCGTATAAGGTAGCCTACTTAACATACCTGAGAAATATATCTATATTGAAATGTCTACTTTTAAACGGAACAATTCAAAACGAAAGAAAACAGACTGCTCTTATGTAATCCGTATGAAAAGTGCATTTCTCTCTGGTGCGTTTACTGTGAAGATCGCGGTCAGCATCGTAAACTTTATCTTTCCAGCCGAGTGAGCCGACACTGACAGAAAACACTTATTTATTAATAAACAATTAAAATGTCTCCTTGCTATATTTGACATACATAATCATTACTTTTGCCTGTTCTTTTTGACAGCTTTTAGGTTATTGGCAGCGCCACCCAGGCTACATTGAACGCGTCAGCACCGAAAACATGATTTTTTTTTTTTTTATAATCGCACAACCTATTTGATATTCCAATTAAATAGGCTACTCAGTTAGGCTACTCATCCGAACCAACTATTAAAAAAATGTTTACTTGTAAGTGGTCCATTTACATGTTAGTTTTTCCGTGAGCGGGAATTGAAAACCAGGAGTGGACTATGAGCGAAGTAATTACAGAATGCTTAGAGTGGAGAGAGGAACGTGCTTTCGCTCCACTCCAGGCTTTGATCACATCCCCCTCAGCAGGGTGAATACACCTCGTCTGTCCTTAAAGGAGTAGTTCACTTTTAAAAAAAACTTTTGCTGATAATTTACTCACCCCCATGTCATCAAAGATGTTCACGTCTTTCTTTCTTCAGTCGAAAAGAAATTAAGGTTTTTGATGAAAACATTCCAGGATTTTCTCCATATAATGGACTTCATTGGGAGCCAAACGGTTCAAGGTCCAAAAGACAGTTTCAGTGCAGCTTCAAAGGTCTTTAAACATACCAGACGATGAATAAGGGTCTTATCTAGGACCCTTCGAGTCATGACTCGAAAAAATATTTGTAAATTTTGATGAACGAGTTCGAACAGGACAGTCACGAACGCTCATCACAGAACAGAGCAAGGCGAGCATTTGTGCTTATAAAACTTTAACTTTGTTATTTATTTTTTAAATGAGCAATGGTTTCGCTAGATAAGACCCTTATTCATCGTCTGATATCGTTTAAAGCCCTTTGAAGCTGCACTGAAACTGTCTTTTGGACCTTGAACCGTTTGGCTCCCAATGAAGTCCATTATATGGAGAAAATCCTGAAATGTTTTCATCAAAAACCTTCATTTCTTTTCGACTGAAGAAAGACGTGGACATATTGGATGATATGGGGGTGAGTAAATTATCAGCAAAAGTTTTTTTTAAAGTGAACTAATCCTTTAATTTAAGACCTATTCAAACTAAAATTAAGACATTACACTATTTGAGAAATGAAAGCCTATTTACGGCCTTAAAATTATGAAAAGTGAACTTCTTGTGGACATTACAAATGTCTGTGAGCGCTCTGGCGGTCTCTGGTGATGCAACAATTCACGCCATTGACGCCACTTAACCGAGCAAAATGTTTCACTCGGTTACGCAATTTTTAACGGTTAATCGGTTAACCATGGACACCCCTAAATAATAATAATTCATTACATTTATATAGCGCTTTTCTCGGCATTCAAACCCTTTACATAGAAGGGGAATCTTCTCAACCACCACCAGTGTGCAGCATTCACCTGGATGATGCGACGGCAGCCATATTGCGCCAGAACGCCCACCACACACCAGCTCACTGGTGGAGAGGAGACAGAGTGATGAAGCCAATTGATGTATATATATATGGGAATTATTAGGAGGCCATGATGGACAGAGGCCACTGGGCAAATTTGGCCAGGGTTACACCCCTACTCTTTCGAAAGACATCCTGGGATTTTTTGTGACCACAGAGAGTCAGGGCCTCGGTTTAATGTCTCATCCGAAGGACGGTGCTCTTTGACAGTATAGTGTCCCCATTACCATACTGGGGCGTTAGGACCAAGGTTATAATCGTTAACGAAAACGAACGAAAAAAACGAAAACTAGGTGGGAAAAAACATTGTCGTTAACTGAAATAAAAATAAAAACGAGGCATTACAAAAAAACGATAACTAACTAAAACTGTAATGTGTGTTTGGCAAAACTAACTAAAATAAAATAAAATTATAGAGTAAATGTCTTTAGTTTTCGTCTTTGTCAATCTCTTTAATTTGTTAACGCTATTCAAAACACGCAGTGTATTCGTTCAGCTGCATTTCCTTTCCCTGCTCTCCCTCTGTCTTTCTGTCACATGCACGCGCGCGCACACACACACACACACACACACACACACACACACACACACACACACACACACAAACACACAGCCCCTCCCCTCCGTGCACTCCGCGTCTCCATGAAAACGAGGGTTCGACGTCGAAAGCAAGTTCGCGAAAGGTTGGTATCTCGTGAACACCTTTACACAATCACACATTAAAAAGTGGTGTAAACATATTTTAAATTCTGATGACATTATTGTCAGTGTGTTAATGTCGACCCGAGAAGCGATTGCGCCTTCTTTAGAAAGTTAACTATTCGCAAATCTGAGGTAAAATGCACTTGGGTTGTCTATGTCAAATATATAAGCTGTGAATGTGATTCAAATATTAAATAATGTTATATCATTATTTTACTCTTACACTGAATGTTTGCTGCTTCAATACAGATGAGTAGCCGGCCCGGCATTAATTTTTTGGCCCGCGTCATGCAAAAGATCATAAAAAGAGCACTTTTTATTTTATTTTTAGTTCAAAGGTTGTGCGAATATTAGACAGTGTGACTTAGGCCTATATGTAGCCTATATGTTTACTACCGCGGAGTCGGACGCTTTGGATAATCCGTGGGTCAATTAGCTACTTGATATCTCCGAAATGTAACAGTTACCATTAACTTGCTAAGTGCAACAAATAGCGAAACAAGCGGTAAAGCTGTCAGTTTGTGTGCTACGCAGAGCTCGTGCATTCAGAGCTGCGCACTTTCAATTGCGTAATTAAAATATCACACTTTAATTATTTATAGCTCATAACTTATAAAAAATAAAATAAAACAAGGTGTTATTACTATATGACGAATGATAGACAGCTATACAGCGCGCGAGGACTGAATTGAGCTCTCTTTCGCGTCTGAATGGACAAATACACAACATTATGTCTAAATGTCCGTTTTGGAGAGTATTCACGTAAACACAGTCAGTTATGTCTTTACAGAACATACAGTTGTGAGAATATCGGATGTGCATCAGTGCAAATGGATCTGCACTCGGTCTTAAAGTGACAGTGCATAATAAACCTAATGCCATCTGTGCACTTAATATTAATCAAACAACAAAATAAAAAGAGAAAAGAATTCACTGCTCTTTAATGAGAAATAGCCTGTATTTGCTCAATGATTTTTTTCATGTATTTTGAGATTTTTAATACTCAGAGTATTATTTTTGTGTTAATACTTTTTTAATCTACTTTTTTGTTCCAGATTTTTTTCATTTTTATTTTCATATTCAGTATTACTTTAAATCGGACAAAGACTAGCAATACTTACCTTGCAAGGAGGTTTTTAATACTCTGTTTGGGTATGAACTCTTTTTTTGATTCATTTTAATAATTAATATTGCTAGAAAACTGTTAATCCACTTTTTTGTTCCAGATTTTGTTTCACGTTCAGTATTAGCCTACTTTAAATAGGACAAAGACTAGCAAGACCTAGCAATAAACTGCATTTCTAAATAAGTAAGAAATATTGTGTATGTCGTCTTTAGTCTATTTGCTATTTAGTTTTTTTTCCTGGCACACGCCACTTACACATTTTGCACTTTACTGCGGAGTCTTGTGTAGACTGTTTACATATTTGTGCCCATATGTACATTTTATGTACTGGTTTTATTGTTGAATAGATATTTCTAAAATTGTAGGATGTTTTTGTTGAGTTATTATTACACAATTCTTTTTTGACCTTTTTGAATCTTGCCCCTGACAAATAACCCAAAATCCAAAAAAAGACTAAAACTAACACTAAAACTAATAAAAACTAAACTAAAACTAAGCATTTTCAAAAAATAAAAACTAAACTAAACTAGCAAACCCACTTTAAAAACTAATTAAAACTAAACTGAATTTGAAAACAAAAATTAAAAACGAAATAAAAATAAAAACTAATGAAAAATGCAAAACTATAATAACCTTGGTTAGGACCCACACAGACAACAGGGTGAGCGCCCCCTGCTGGCCTCTCTAACACCTCTTCCAGCAGCAGCCTGGTTTTCTCAGAAGGTCTCCCATCCAGGTACTAACCAGGCCGAAACAGAATCATGTAAACAGTTCACTATGCTAGGCGCATCCAAAGTAGTATCTAAAGCTCGAGTACACTTACTATCCTCAATTAAAGTTTGGATGCGTGTCTCTAATTCTGAAATCTTCTCCGTCAGCCTGACTGTCTCCTTGCATTTATCACATACAGTATAAACCCTATGTTGCTGACGGGGAAGGCTATGGTAAACATGTGGCATGAAGTGCAGGTGACAATAACAGGACAAGACATTACTCACTGTGTTTGTTGGCTGATTCTTACTTGCCTGGGCTTTTTATGAACTCAGAGGTGCGGGCTCGCACGAGAAAAATAAATAAATAACAGGCTAGCGAGTTACTAGCATGTTGTGCTAACAATAACGGAAGCTAACGATGTCAGGTTAATCTGAGATGTTAGGTAAACTGTAATTAGTAGTATAAACAGCTAGAAATTATAGTAAATGATGGTTCAAAACAAAGAAATACGAGAGCTTACAGCCTTGAAGCAAACGCACTCATGCAGCGAGGCAGACAGGAGCAATCCTTGAAATGCAATCTAATGCACGGAGCACATCAAATGTGGCGAACGGAAGCTGAAACGCACGCAAGTTGGATTGTGTAGGCTTTCAGTGGATGGACAAAATGAAATTTGTTCATTTTTTAAGACAAAGTTGCTTACTCTTGTTGTCCCAAGATGTTTTCTTGGTCAACTAACCCTTTGAGTTCATGTTGTGAAGTATATTAAGCAACAACCTTTAGTGAACTAATTATGTTCATGTTTTGCAGTTGTATCTGAGGAACAAGCACAGCATTGATAATGCCACTTCTAACAAGATAGACAAGCGGATGAAGGACAATGAGATGAGGACAAGGTCTTGTGGTATTCCTTAAAGACTGCTACTCCAAATACAGAGATTTTGTTCTTCTGGTAATTTTATAAAATAGAAATGTCGATGTCAACAAAAACATTTAGCCATTTGTTAACTTTTTATATTTTTTGCAATTGTTCTTGGAAAATGTTTTATATTTTGTGTAAAATGTCACTATTAAATTAATAAAATATTGTCACTGTTCGCCATGTAAATTTGTTTTGATTTAGGTGTTATGTTTAGGTCTGAATGTTCCTGTTATATTGGAAAAGCATTTCATAAGTTTTAAAGGCTTTATTGGCAAAAACATTCAACATATGCAAATAGTCAATATTTTCAGGATTGACCCTTCATAATCTCTGCAATTCTGGCTTGCTGGATATCAGCTTCTGGGCCAAATCCTGAATGATGGCAATCAATCCGGTTACAGGACACTTTCTTTTATTTTTTTTAATGGTTATATTTTTAAGTATTTTAAAAATGTGTTACTATGGATCACAAGGCCAATGGATGTTACAGGCCATACAAATATAATATTTTCTGTAAAAAGTGTCTTATATAGCTAAAAATCATGATTTCTTGTCTGAATTAGTCAAAATATTTTGATTACACAATGATACATAATGGAAAAAAATACACTATTTTGCTTTTCTTTGGTAATATTTTGTTTATAAAAGCCCTAAATAGTAATTTTCCTTAGTCAACGACATGAAATTGTTTAAATATAACTTTTATCTTATAAAAATGTGTCCATAAATCTTGCGTCAATTCTGTTACCATGCCATACTTTGCTTTTAAATTAGTGGAATTACCTCCCACAACTATGCAAGATACAGGAAATTGTCACTTTCCCTCACTGATAAGTTCTGAAGCACAGAAAGGTATGTGTGCTCTTTCTGAGAAAAAAAAAATATTCTAAAAGTTCTTACACAGAGTTAATTTGTAAAACGTCAAAATTGTTACTACAAAATAAAAAAGGCAGAATTTATCGCAGATCACGTAGTGGGTTGTTTAAAAGCTTTTAAAGCTTCTATCATGATTTCATTAGTGCCATGTGTTCTTTGCATTTATGCTAGCAAGTGGAGTTTTTGGTTAAAAAGTTTAAAATGGTGAGTTCTGTTACCCTCAAACTCTGTTACCAAGGTAAAGTAACAATGTTGACAGTATGTAACCGAATTTACTGTAACACAGTTGACAAACAATGCGATAAAGAAATGTTTTTCTTTAATTGTAAACAAAAAGGAAGTAACTTGTGTTTGGTTAGCACTAAATGATTAAAATTAAATGTTTTCAATAAGATACTGCTAAGCATTTCTGTTAGTGAAGAGGTTTTTTTTCCCCCTTAACTTTTCAAGTGGTACTCAAGGTTGGATATTCTAGCTCCACCCATTAGGCCCAAATTACATTCGCTCTAGCGAGGAGGAGCTATAAGTAAGCTCCACCTCTCAAATTTTTTGAAATGCAAAATGTATCCAGTTATAGAATCACTCATGTGATGCATGTGAAGGTCAAAATGTATTAGTTTACAAATCATGCCATAATCATAATATTCCAAAGTCACAATATTCATCCAGATCCTGTCACCTAATGGAGTTGGCTTGCTAACTGCCTCTGGCTTGCTTATTTGGAAACACTTAGGCCTGTACCATGAAGGTAGCTGAACAAACTCGGAGTTACAGGATTAGTTTTGAGTTGACAAAACCAAACCGATGCAATCAGGCTTTATTGGTACCATGACGCAGCTCATCAACTTTCTCTGTCAACTCAGGCTTTGATCTTAAGCTATGATTACTCCACGAGCGCGTGCACATACCAAAGTGACGTTGGCACCGAACAACCAATCGCGTTCGATATGGATAGAGCGAGAGCGATGCAAGAGATAATCATTCAGAATTACGATGAATTTAAATATGTATTACAAGCTCGAAACAATACGGTCTCTGCTGCCAAAGCAAGAGAAGACTGTTGGAGAAAGATTACTGATTGTGTTAATGTGTAAGCTAAATAAATACGTTCTTTATTCATGTAAAATGATGTATATATAGGCTATGAATGTATGTGTGTGTGAAATATAGCTTATATTTTTATAATATATAAAAAAATGTGCATGTATATACTAATAAATATTAATATTCATTGATTTTTAGATGCAACTCCAAACGTTCTTGGCAGCTGATAAAGACAAAATATAAAAATATAATTCAAAGTAGCCTAGTAAGTATTTACACACAACCTTTCATTATTTTTTTATTAACACTTGTTTGAGGCAAACCGAAAAAAAGAGTGAAAACCAGAAAACCAGTGGAGGGCCACTCCTCCAGAATACACTGAGTTGGCTCTGATAGGAGTAAGGGACGGCCGATTATGGATGGGATTACAGGTGCTGTACAATCTGACCCTGGTGCTGGCTCCTCTAAGCAAGTAACACTGGGTACGTGTGCGATACATTAATATTTTAAGTTTTAAATATGGCTGACTGTATGTTCTGCAGTAGAGGGAAATGCAGTGTCCCTGTTGAAGCCAGCACACACACACACACAGTCTCCCACACAGAGGTCAGTATGCAGCAGACAGAACACCAGAAACATATTGGCCTTCTTTTATTTATCAGGGAGGAGGAAATGATGAAGACACTCTGTGTTCTGGGACAGTTGCTGAGGTGAATGCACTGGGCTTTTTATTAAGGCAAACATTTGAATGTGTGGTATAAAACAGGGACTGGCCCAAGTTACACATCTCGTTTATTGTAGGATTTTTCACAACCTGTCCCAGAAACTGAAGCCTCTACCTCAACAGGCTTCAAAAGAAATGTGAACAAGGTAAGGATTTAAAACCCTTGACATATATTACAGGTGTTTGTCAAGGAACTTTTTGTCAGTTGATTAGCCTTTTAAAAACTTGTAATGATCATGTTTGTGGTGGAATTATGTTTCAGGTGGAAACAGACTCAGTCAGGGCCCTTAACAAAAGGAGCCTATAGAGCTAGACTGCACACTAAAGGAGCCTATAGACTGCACACTAAAGGAGCCTATAGAGCTAGACTGCACACTAAAGGAGCCTATAGAGTAGACTGCACACTAAAGGAGCCTATAGAGCTAGACTGCACACTAAAGGAGCCTATAGAGCTAGACTGCACACTAAAGGAGCCTATAGAGCTAGACTGCACACTAAAGGAGCCTATAGAGCTAGACTGCACACTAAAGGAGCCTATAGAGCTAGACTGCACCTAAAGGAGCCATAGAGCTAGACTGACACTAAAGGAGCCTATAGAGCTAGACTGCACACTAAAGGAGCCTATAGAGCTAGACTGCACACTAAAGGAGCCTATAGAGATAGACTGCACACTAAAGGAACCTATAGAGATAGACTGCACACTAAAGGAGCCTATAGAGCTAGACTGTACACTAAAGGAGCCTATGTATAGCTAGACTGCACACTAAAGGAGCCTATAGAGATAGACTGCACACTAAAGGAGCCTATAGAGCTAGACTGCACACTAAAGGAGCCTATAGAGCTAGACTGCACACCAAAGGAGCCTATAGAGCTAGAATGCACACTAAATGAGCCTATAGAACTAGACTGCACACTAAAGGAGCCTATAGAGCTAGACTGCACACTAAATGAGCCTATAGAGCTAGACTGCACACTAAAGGAGCCTATGGAGCTAGACTGTACACTAAAGGAGCCTATAGAGCTAGACTGCACACTAAATGAGCCTATAGAGCTAGACTGTACACTAAATGAGCCTATAGAGCTAGACTGCACACTAAAGGAGCCTATAGAGCTAACTGTACACTAAAGGAGCCTATAGAGCTAGACTGCACACTAAAGGAGCCTATAGAGCTAGACTGCACACTAAAGGAGCCTATAGAGCTAGACTGCACACTAAAGGAGCCTATAGAGCTAGACTGCACACTAAAGGAGCCTATAGAGCTAGACTGCACACTAAAGGAGCCTATAGAGCTAGACTGCACACTAAAGGAGCCTATAGAGCTAGACTGCACACTAGAGGAGCCTATAGAGCTAGACTGCACACTAAAGGAGCCTATAGAGCTAGACTGCACACTAAAGGAGCCTATAGAGCTAGACTGCACACTAAAGGAGCCTATAGAGCTAGACTGCACACTAAAGGAGCCTATGGAGCTAGACTGCACACTAAAGGAGTCTATAGAGCTAGACTGCACACTAAAGGAGCCTATAGAGCTAGACTGCACACTAAAGGAGCCTATAGAGCTAGACTGCACACTAAAGGAGTCTATAGAGCTAGACTGCACACTAAATGAGCCTGACTGTGAGCTGAGGAGGCTCCACATTTAAAAAATAAATGCAACAGCTAGATTAAACTGATCTCAGTATGTGAACTTATTTAACCAAGTAACACTTTAGCATGAATATTTATTAATGCAACTTTCTAATGCGTTCTTTCTATATACCAATAAACCAATAAAACAGTTTGAGACCTATCTGCAGTTTCAATGTGCTTTTATTAAGTGTAATATTGTATGGTGATTGCAACTACATTTGCACCAGCTGGGTGGTCAAGTGTGTTCGGGTCAGTTTCATCGGGGAGAAGCTTTCTGTGGTGGTTCTGGCTCCATGGTGGCTATATTGTGCAGAATGGCACATGCAGACACTATCTGTGATGCCTCTGGTGACTCTTAAGCGCTGAAGACAGTTGAAACGTGCCTTTAGGATGCCAAAGATCATCTCTAACTTTTACTATGGTTTTACTGACACATGAGGGTCATGATAGGGGGTTATTGTGTAGGTTTTGTTGTCCCAATTCAAATGAACAGTGTTTTACTGTACCAAATTTTACTAGCTTTCCTCAAAGCGCTGACACAACATACTCACGGAAAGTAGATTGTTATCTGTTAATTTTACTATTAATTCTCACAGAAAATATTAATTTCACATGTTCACATAATCTCTACCTGAACATTAAGGCTGTGAAAGGACTTTCTATTAACATATTAATCTGCCTCATGTTCTCCTAGAGAAGTGGAGATTGCAACATGTGTTCAGGGTATTGCTCCAATGACTCTGAATAAGATTAACCGAATAAAAAAAAAAAGATTTAAAATAATGCTTAACATGTACTGTATTGTATAGTAGCTACATTTGTGAAATTTGCTTTTTGAAAGAAAAAGAAACGTGATGTCACCCTATCAATATATTTTACCGGCAATTTTATAAAAACCCTATGGACATGGTCAATAAATGTCTGGGGAACACTATTAATGTACTCCTGCAGAGCGAGGACCACCTTGCGAATGGTTCGACAAACCGTGTTTTCTCCTAGATTCTGTGCATCACCGATCGTGCAAGTATGTAGGCTACCACTTGCAAAAAAACGCAACGCAATACCATTTATGGTACATAAGTGCATGAATTCGACGTGTTAAATTATTTATGTGCGGCTCAAGAAGTTCGCAAAGATAAGATATTCCTTCCGCAGAAAATCTGTATCTTTCATACAAGTAACTATCAGGAAAGGCAAGGGGATTTTGTCCGGCTAAAAACTCTTTCTCTACGATGTGCTCGTCTAACAATTTGCGCTGAGATGTCCACAGGATTTGAAAGAAAATGTAAAGCCATTATTCCAACAAACACTGGAATTAGTTACGTCACCTATATGTTTCTTTGCTCACAGTTGATTGGTCAAACTTCAGTCTGAGATCTCGAATCCAGAACTTAACCTGCCCCGGAGCAGGTTAGCCGTGCAACGTAAGATACCATGGCAACGAACACCGATTAAAGCCGAGCTACTTTCGTAGTACCTAAAACCCAGGGTTGGCTGAAACTAAGCTGAAACATAGCTGGCTAGCCACCTAAACCGGCTTCATGGTATAGGCCCCAGGTTTCACAGACAAGGCTTAGATTAGGTCTTAGTTCAATAAGGACATTGAAATAGCTTTTATAAATATGCCTTAGAAAAAACATTACTGGTGTAGGCTACATCTTGAGACAAAACAATGGCACTGACATATCTTAAAATATGTCAGTGCAAGTTGCTTTCAGTTAAAACAGCTTAAACATGCATTCTAATGCAAACATGATCTAAGCTTAAGCCTTTTTTATGAAACCAGGGGCCCGTTCTTCATACGTCGCTAACTCACTTAGCTGGATTTGATTGTTGGCGATTTGGCATGATCTTGGATTGTTTGGTTCTTCGACACTCATCCTGGACTTGCTGTCATAGCAACAGGTGCGCTAGGTTGAACCTGCTCGCGAGCAGGCTTATTTCATGGATTAACAGTATTAGATTGAGGCTTTATAAGCAGAGCTGATACGGGAAGTCCTTTAGCGCAGCGCGATAGTGTACTTTTTGAGAGCGATCGATTTTCTCAAGACTCGTGAGGATGTCGTTTACATCATTAATTTGTTGGAAACGCATAAATGTCGGGCTTTAAAAACAGTGCAGGCAAGGCAAGTTACTATTACGATTCTTATCCAGATTAGTAAAATTATATCAAATTTTAAAAAGGCAGTTGACTGACTAAAATCTCTTAGATGGTGTGTGACTGTTCCATATCACAAATATGGCCAGGATATGTGCATGACTCAAGAATTTTCAGAGATTTATGCACATTATTTGAACGTGATAAGGAAAAATATAAATATCAAGCTCACTGTCTGTATTACATGCACTTATGCGTATCCTAACAGAACTGAATTTTTCCATTAAACAGGTGATTACAGCAGGATCCTGCTTGGAGACAGGTGTTTTATGACCCCATTCCCTGACCCAAACCCCAGACCAGTTACAATGCAGCTCTAGCCAGGACAAGGGCACACAATGAAGTGAACTTTAGCCAACTAAAGTATCTGAAAAGTCTGAGGGTTGCACCTGACAGGGGCCTGTGACATGGCATGGGCCATATTACACATTGCACCATCAGAAAAAATATAAAACATTCATTAATGTTTAATAAAAGACAAAATCGGTTTAAAAGACAAAATTCCCCCGACCAAATCGGTTATAAAAATGCTGTCATTATAAAAGGTTTTTTTAATGTATTGCTTGTTTTTTCTGTTTATTAAATTTCATGTTGTGACACTTCTCTTCTCCCTGCTACGTCAGAGCGGCCAAAGCGTCAACAAGCTTCCCCGTACTTTTTGACAGGCGTCCTTGGCGCTTCTTTGCAGCTCAAGTCGGCGGCGGTGCGACAGCATTTTTATAACCGATTTGGTCGGGGGGTTGGGGGGGGGGGGGGGGGGTAGAATAATTAGCTATTATTTGCATTAGTGCAATTGGTCAAATCGTGAAATGAATTCATCAAAATGAATTGCATTCCCGCTTAAAACGAGCGTTCGTAAATTCTCACGCGCTCATTCTCAAATGTGTATCACTGGATCATTATGGATAATGGCGAAGTTGTTGTTGTGTTTGGTGCTGCCTTATTGTATTTGCGGACAAGAGGTCGGACTCTGAGATTTTGGGTTCGTTCATTACACCCTTCAGGACCGTTATCATCACCGGCTGGTGCAGCAGCTGCGGCTAATGTTTTAATCGGAACTAATGTTTTGGTAGGAACGAAAGTTTACATCCTATGTTTCTCCGGAATCAGCCAGCGCGAAGCACGTCTATATTCCGATTGGTTGCTGCGTTTTGCCGCTGCTTGCCGCTGAACCGCGTCATAGCTCATTACCATAAAGTTGAGCTACTTTCAACTTTCTGATTGACTCTCAAGACGGCAAAACACCTAAAGCGCGACGCCGAGGAATTTGACGCTCCTTGCAGCTGAGAGAAGCCAGCTTCCATTGAAAATGAATGACTTCCGGTAGCTTTGGAAGTTCAAGTCGGCGGCGGTGTGAACGTACAGTAACACACCAGACAAACGTTACAGCAGCCTCAATCCACCTGTCACTCAAGTGGCCACGCCCTTAATTATGCAGAACTTTAAGGCTTAATATAATTTAAACGGATGAGTTGTAAAATAATTCACCCCTCTCACAGTTGTCATGAAGGGCAAATTTAGCTATATAGACCATAACCACTTTTTGCTCGAACTGTGTAAACATATTTTTTTCTGCTGTAAAGATTTTAACATGGGGGAGATACAGATTTGACTCACTTTTGCAGCCTGCCTCAAGCGGCCAGTCGATGAATTACAGTTTAATTCACTTCCGTGTTGGTTTCAAGAGAAAGACGGGGAGGTTGCCGCTTGGATCTAGCACAACCAACCTAGATAGCAAGGGGTCCCCCGGCGAAGATGGCGAACTGAGCACACAGTAACCCAGAGCTCCGTTTGTTTGTCCCCAAAACTCTAGGACTAGTCCTTCATTTAAAAAAATATATATATATACCAACATAACTACGTGGATACGTGACCCATTTGACTTACTCAGCGCGAGTTCCACACTCTGAAATGCCAATATCTAACAACATGAAGAAAGCTAATGCAGCAACAGCACTTCTCCCTCGTGATTACTGCGCTGATGCCGATGGTAACAACATGGAAACCTCCTCCACGAAGGTGAGCCGTCCTCTTCCCAACTCCCCTACTAAAATACCTGTCTCGTTTAAGAAATCTAAAAACTAAGCAGAGGTATCCAATGCTACAATACTTGAAGCTGTTAACAACCTCTCCACCATGTTACAAGAACTCAATGTGCAAATGAAAAGCAACAGCGCCATGATTGCACAAGTGGCCAAAAGCATGGAGTTTAATGCCAAAGAAATAAAAGACTGCCAATCCAAAACTCAAACTTTGGAAAAGGAGACGAAAAGGATCGGGACAGAGAACGTCGCTTTACAAGAAAGAGTCCTTGAACTAGAACGTTACAAACGGCGCTGGAATCTGAAACTGCGCGGGATAAAAGAGCAATAAAATGAAAACACGAGAGAGAGGGTGATACAGATCCTAATTAAAATCGCTCCGCATTGGGCTGACAAGATGGACAGTGTCGTCGACTCCGTGCACCGCCTGGGCAAGAGAGAGGAAGCTAAACATCGGCAAGTGATAATGCAGTTCACAATGAGGCATTACCGAGATGAGCTCTGGCGTCTGACCAAGAGATCTGCAGTGTGCAAGGAGCTTAATGTAAGTTTCGCCGAGCACATCCTACCAGCCGACCGGGAGGCGAGAGCAGTCGTGTGGCCTCAGATTAACCCTCAGGGGTCGGCGGTATCGCCGGCGATACCAACTCACTTTTTTTCTTGTCAGTGCAAAAGACACTCAAAATACTCTGTTGATTTTGATCTTACATATAAGTGTTATACATTTTTCAAAACTGTTAAATGTCTTCTTTTATTTGTGTATACTCATAATAAAAACACAATGTTGTGTTTTTCGTAAAATAAAGAAAATAAACATGATACGCGTTCTCCCGTCTCTCTCAATGTGAAGTTCATTCTGAAACGCGACAGAACATGACCGGTAACTCAGCTAATATTTGTCACTGTGACATGAAACATATGTCTTTACGAAGCTTGAAGTATCCATTATTAAATAATGTAAATCATATCAAAAACAAATATTCTCTGTTTAAGTAATTCGTATGAAAGCAACGACATTAACAGTTTCTCCAGGCCCAGCTCATTAGCGTTAATGTGACCACACCCACACTCGTGAGAGCTGTTCACATGCAAATGAGCCACGCGGAGGAACGCAACGCACTCCTCACCCTAAACAAAGCATCAGGGACTTCAGTGTTATTCAGACCTGCTCTGGGTCATTCTACGGAAATGTCCATTTTTCTGTCCCTAGCCTTTACAGAAATATTACACTTAAAAAAACACTTTAGAATTACAATTTCTTGACATTTTATAATAAAACATGTTATTTGAACAATTACACCTTCTTGAGCCAACAAGAGGCAATATATTATTTTTTTTATTAATTTTATAGAATTCCAAGCGCCACAGAAGTGCTCGTCCCCACAGTCATGTACAGCTGGACAATGCTTTATTTTGAGGTCAATAACAGATTTTTACACCATTTAAAATACAATAATGTATACATAACTATCTAATATATTATGTAAATGACATAAAAAAAACTAAATGCAGAATAAATATTATAAAATTTATAATGAAAGTAGTGGTCCCCTGGAGTTGTCACTGGTGTTACAGTTAAACAAAAATCTCTTATTTTGAAATAAAAATCACACTGATGACATCACTTGACTTCCTTCATCCAGTTTCCTGAATATCTATGAAGGAAGGCCCATAATAAATCCTCTCTATTTTCAGTTATCAGAAATATTCTCATTTGTCTCATGTTTTCATATGAAGCTTTTAGTTGAAGTCACTGGTGTGACCTACTTTACTGTTAGGTAATTGTAAAAAAAAATTAGAATACAAATGGATTAAACTACTTAATTTAGTGAGTATACCATGATTGACAACATGTGGTTTGATACCTTGCAGCAGCCATTTTGTAAAATGAATTTTTCATGAAAATTGTCACTGGTGTTTCTGGTACCTTTCTTATGGGTGACACCAGTGACTCCCATTTATAGATAAACTTAATTTCAAAGATATTCATTTAGATTATATGCCAAATGTAACAATTTAGTCTCATCTACTTAATTATAGTTGAAGAATAATGATATTTGGTCTTATGCATGTCATTGGTGATTCATTGTGTCACTGGTGTTACTGTCTTTTTTACCGTCACATTAAATACAATGTGACATGAAAATAATTTTACATCCATTTAATTATGCTACACTCAAAAGTTAAGATTTAAAGGATTGCTGCTTTTCACTGGTTTTCAAATATTTTCATTGTTATAGCAAATACAAGGTTGCGCAAACGAACTAACCTCATTCAAGCACACTTTTAACAAACCTGATTAAAATAAATAAAACATCTCCTTATTTGTTGCATTATTATTATTATTTGGTAACTCTGACTACATGTGCTGAAAAAAAAATTGAAATAATTTTTCATAAAAACATTTAATATGCCAAAGTAGTAAGGTAACACCAGTGACAAAAAAATGCGGTCTTTAAATAAATGCACAAAAAATCTAAAAAAAAAATCATTATGCGTATTCATAAAGTCAAAGGGTAATCTAATAATGTGGTGTAAGTTTAAATGTTAGAAAAAGAAATAAATTTTAAGACATCTTGCCATACCAAAAGTGGACGTTTTTGTAGCATGACCCCTCTGCTTTTCACCGAGTTTGAAGACTGTTTGTGCTGTTTACCTTGGATTTACAACAGAAGAGTTAGAAGAACACGATTTGATTATGAGACGATTTTTAAGGTAAGACACGATTATACCTTATTGATGTATGTCTTAACTTTACATTGTAGCTAGTTAAACTGTTGCCAGGCGACATGTGAAATGTGATTGAAGTAAAAACATGATGTACGACACGAGAATGTTTTTATGTTCGATAATTAAACACAGCAGATACAACAGTAGGCTTTAGGCTCGTATGCGTGTTTATTCATGGTGAATATTATAATAGTTAGACCGTGTTCACTGTTAAATACTGTGTTTGTGGATATCTGCTCACACGTAGATATGGTAAAAATAATGTTTTGGTGCGGCTCAATCGCTTCAGTAAATGTCCTGTGCACGCGCTGTGAGATTCATGGTGAATATTATAATATTTAGACCGTGTTTACTGTTAAATACTGTGTTTGTGGATATCTGCTCACACGTAGATATGGTAAAAATAATGTTTCATAGTTTGTTGTGGCTCCGATCACTTCAGTAAATGCCCTGTGCACGCGCTGTGAGTTTGAGTCACTCGTGACGTGCTGTGGGTTTGAAAAACAAAACGCACCAAACATTAGGCTTCATGTTTTTACTCCAATCTCATTTCATAACGTCATAACGAATGGAAAGGCTTGAAGTAACCTATGAAATATGTATCCCAAAATCGTGCAGCCCTATAGCTCTTGATATCAGCATGTTCACATGTGGGGGTTTTTTTCTAAAACATTTTTTTTACAGGGACCAGCTGATGCCACTGAGTCCTGCTGACTTCAACATTCACATGATTCTCTCATGGTAAAGTGAAAAACATTGGAAATGAAAGGTATGTAGCCTACTATGTTTCAGGAATGGCAAGAGTTCAATGTGTGTGTGATCTAAAGATCAGTGTGTTCAATAATGTGCTTTTTTGTCATTTGTTGTGTATCTTAATTTGGATTATGTTGTGTTGTAAATAAATCCAAACAATCAAAAAGCCATTCTTTTTAAAATCTCATTCTTTGTGCAAGGCTCCTAATGATAGGGCCTGATAGCACCTTATAGGGCCATTATAGGGAGGGTCTTTGTCTTCCTCAGGTGTGAAAAACATACATATTAATGAGAGATTCACAGTGGTTTACGCCTTCTCGCATAAAGCTTTCTTACTCAAAACACGTCATAAAAATTTTCAAATACTTTATTGTCTTATCTGAATGATGATTTTCACATAGTTTTGGAGCAAATATTCTAGGCTACGTGATACAATTATCAAAAGTCTTGTGAAGAAATAATTAGTATTGGTTTTATGATCTTATTTCAGTGACAATTCTTTTTAGTTTTTTCACAAGCCTAAACGTCATTATCTCAAAACTACAAGCTTTTACCTACATGCTGCTGACATATTACTGTAGCAGAGTTTGTGCTGAATACAGTGTAATCAGACTTTAGCCATGAAAATGTCACAAGTAACAGAAATAAGCACAAATGTCAGAGCATGACAGAACACCTCCAGAACCCAGAAAACACCTCAGACCCTAGAGGGTTAAGCAGGCCAGAGAAGCAGGTCAGCGGGCCTACTTCAGGGGCCAAACTGGATACATAAATGGGAAAATAATTGTGGTTCCTTAATCACACTCTCACATCGGTTCACCTACATCTCACTGTCTCATGTGAAAGAATTTGTTTTATTTTCTATGAAGTTCTTAAGGGGACTTTGCCTTAAGTTCACATTCCAAAGCAGTTTTCTCCTGCTGATATACCTCGGGTTGTTTTTCTTAAGTGGTAAGTTACTGTTTAATGTTCACTGTTGATTCTAATTTATGTTTCATTTCATTCAATGCAAGGGGCCTTAGAGATAGCATCAAACCAAAGGCAATTTTCCTTTTCTGTAAAAGCAAGAAACCACACTGTGTCCTGCTGCAAGAGACTCACTCGACTGATGTGGATGAAAAATTTTGGTCCAATCAGTGGGGTGATAACATTTTATTTTGTCATGGGACTAATCGTTCTGCAGGTACTGCTGTCCTTCTGAACAACTTTCCTGGGAAAATTGTGACATCCAAAAAGAGCACAGATGGTCACTGGATCTTATGCGTTCTTTCAATCAAAGACTCTTTTATTATCCTGGGTAATGTCTATGGCTATAACAACATAAACCAAAACAAAAATCTACTCTCTGAAATTGATGATCTTGTTAAAAAAAAAAAAAAAAAAGTTATCCAACTAATATTATCTTAGGAGGAGACTTCAATATGGTGTTTAATGAATGGTTAGACCGCTCACCCACCAAATTTCATAACCATCACTATAACCCTCATTTTTAGTCAGTTTCTGTAGCACTCATAATCTGTCTGACCCATGGCGCTTTACACACCCCAATTTAAAAAACTTCTCTTTTAAGCCAGATGGTTTAATCAAATCAAGGATTGACTTTTGGTTGATCTCTGAAAGTGTAAAAGACTTCGTATCTGACAGCTCTATATCTTCTGCTCCCCTATCTGACCACTGCTATATTAATCTCACCCTGAAACCCAGTAATAATCACAAACGAAACAAGGGTTATTGGAAACTCAATGCCAGCCTGTTACAATCCGAAACGTATAACCAAGGGGTTAAAGACATAATTTATGAAATTACTCAAGACTCCAACCTTCTGTCTTATGGCTCCAAATGGGAATTTTTCAAATTTAGAATAAGAAGCTTTTCAATCTCTTTCAGGCAACAATCTGCCCTTTTAGAGGAGACCAATTTGACAAGAGAAATAAGTCTCTGTTGTAATAAACCCACACTTACGGATACTGACAAAAGAAAACTACTTGCACTACAAACCAAGTTAGATCATATTTATACAAAGAAAGCAAATGGAGCCTTCATCAGATCCAGAGCAAAATGGATCGAGGAAGGAGAAAGAAACTCTTCTTATTTTAGAAAAAACTCGCCAGGAAAGAAATAACATAGGAACACTGATCATTAATGAAATTGAACGCTCTGATCCTAAAACTATAACCAATGAAGTTTTTTCCTTTTACACTCTTCTAATTTCTCAGCTGAGGCAACAGAGGCCTTGTTTAATAAAATCAGAGGTTTTATTCCCCAAATAAATGAGGACTTCCAAAATACATGTGAGGCAGAAATTACGTATAATGAGCTTGAAAAGGCGTTGCGATGTCTGACTTCTGACCGCTCCCCTGGCCCAGACGGCCTGACAGCCAATTTCTGGGAGAATATCAAAGCACTTTTATTTGAAACACTTAAAGAAGCTTTAAACAACCAATCTCTTCCGCAGACGTTGAGGCAAGGTGTAATTGTTCTCATTCCAAAACCAAACAAAGATCCCAAAATTTTGGACAATTGGAGAACGATAACACTTTTAAACAATGATTATAAATTGCTAACACACATATTTTCAAATCGTCTTAAAAAGGGTCTTCCTCAAATAATAAGTGACACTCAGTCAGGATTTATGAGATGTAAATAAATACACAATAACGTTCGCCTTGTCCTTGATTTACTTGATGAGCATATAAAGGACAATGGCTTTATTCTCTTTTTGGATTTTTATAAGACGTTTGACACGCTAGAACACCCCTTTAAGGCTCTGGAACTCTGTGGTTTTGGGGAAATTTTTAGAAACACTATAAAATGTTCAATATCTCTCTCAGGTGGCACTACGCCACGCTTCACCATCAACAGAGGTATAAAACAAGGCTGCCCCATCTCACCCTCACTTTTCATTATTGCAGCTGAAATGTTATCAACGTGTGCATAGGACATTTGAACAGTTAAATGTCTTTGATAACCAAATAGTTATAAGTCAGCTGGCCGATGATGACACCACCCTATTTCTTAAAAATGTTGAGCAGGTCCCAAAGCCTACTGAAACTATAGACTCATTCTCAAAAGCATCTGGGTCACAACTGAACCTGAAAAAATGTGAGTTATCTATACATGACTGCCACCTTGAGGCAAGCATATGGTTTCCCTATTAAAACTACAGTCAAATATTTAGGTATACATATAACAAGTGAAACATTAAATGTATGGAACAAAATGGATGAATGTAAATCAAGATTAGACAGATGGTTAAATAGAGATCTTTCTCTATTTGGTCGCATCTATATAACCAAAATGGAAAGCCTCTCAAGGTGCATTTACCCAGCCTTTTCTTTATCTATCCCCAAAAAAGCAGCTAAAACCATCAATACTTTAAACTTTAATTACATCTGGAAAAGAAAACCCCATTACCTGAAAAAAGCCACTAGTGAAAGACTATGAAGATGGTGGACTACAAGCCATAGACTTTGATTGTATAAATGGGACCTTAAAGACTAAATGGTTAAGATGCTTTCTTGAAAACAGAAGTAGCTTCTGGTATTGTGTCTCCAGGGAAATGTTTTAAAAAATTGGAGGCATTGATTTTCTTTTACGCTGTGATTTTGAGGTTTCAAAACTTTCTGTAAAACCGTCATTCGCAAGTTCTGCTATATTGGAAACTATTGAACACAGTTTTACTCCCCATGATGTACCCATCTGGAATTGCAGATTCATTCTCTTTAGAAATAAGTCCCTGTATTTCAGGGAATAGATGCATAACAACATTTGGTCTGTCACACATTTACTGGACAGTCATGGCAGTGTTTTATCTTTTGAAGATTTTGGTGCAAAATTTAATTTTCAGTGCAATCGTAGACATTATCCAAAGCATCCCTTCTGCCTTCCTTTTGATGGCAAAAAATGCACTACCTCATCTGTTCAACCCCCCTCTTCTACCTTCATTGATGATTGCTGGTCACCAGTTCTGTAGTAAGACTTTGCAGAACAAATTGTTCCGTGATCTCTTCACTCTGACTTTATACCCATTGCAATACAGCCGAAATGCTGCTTCTCTTATCTTCAATCATTCTTCTCTAAAGAAACTACGCACAGATTTCTTAAAGTTACCTTTATCACCAAAAGCTCCATTTCAAAATATTTAATCATATATATCCTTTAAGAGACCTCCTCTCACTCAGATTTAACTTAGAGCTAACTAACTGTATATTCTGTGATGAGAACAAGGAGACCACGGATCATTTGTTTTTCTTCTGCTCTTACAGTAACACATTCTGGTATGATTGACTGGAGGCTTATCTCCAGTCTCTTTCCAGTTTCACTAGAGATAACATCACATTTGGAATTATAATGAAAGACAAAAACCATGAAATGCTTTTAAACACTTTAATTATCTTGGGTACATTTTTCATCCACAAATGTAAATGTTTAAAAACACAGCCTCTATTTACTGTCTTCAAGAGAGAATTTGTATTGTATCACAAATCCCTGCGGTTCATGAAGAAGAAAACCGCAAAGAAACTTCTTAATTTTATTGATGCCTTAAAATTAATTGAAGCCCCTTAACTACTGTTTCATAACTGTTTCTTTATTTTCTGTTTTTTTTTTTTTATTATTTTTACTATTTTACTTCAATTTATTTTTTTATTCCTAAAGTTGTTTGTAATTTATGTGCTCCGTTTACTGTCAGTATAGCCTACTGATAATCCTGTGAATTTGTCTAAGCCAGACATTGTTGTAAATTTTACACTACAATATTTAAAAATAATAATAATAAAAGAAACCTAGATAGCAAGGTGACATTAATCAATGTTGAAATTCCATCAGAATCATCATTTAGGTTCAGGCTGAAAATTATTGATCTTATGTCCATCTTGATCGATTTTTCATCGTTAACATTATTTCAGGGTACAAACTTGATGTAAAATTAATGTTAAATTTCAACATTGATTCAATGATATTTTGGTTAATGCATTAACATTGATTCAATGTTGATTCTTGTTGGTCTGCTATCTGGAAACCACATTACTGCATTATGTAACACAAAGTTGAGATGTTGTTGCCCAGACAGAGAAAAACAATATGTGATGTCGGAGGAAAGACGAGAGATGGGTAGCCTTTCCCCGTTTTTCATAAAATTATTTTTAAACGTCACGCTCGTCCTCATATGTGGATTGAGTGAGAAAAGTTATAGTCTACACATAAACATTCAACTCTGGTCACAAATATAAAAAGAAATAAAAGAAAGAGTAGCCTACAAAAGTAGAGCAGTTATCTATAGAAGCTTTGTTTCCGCCACTAAATAAATAATATAATAATAATAATTGCGACTTTTTATCTCACAATTCTGACTTTATTTCTCAGAATTGCGAGATATAAAGTCAGAATTGCGTGAAATAAAGTCCCAATTGCGTGAAATAAAGTCCCAATTGCGTGAAATAAAGTCCCAATGCGTGTTATAGGCCTAAAGTCAGAATTGTGAGATATAAAGTTAGAATTGCGAGATATAAAGTCGCAATTGCGTGTTAAAGTCAGAATTGTGAGATATAAAGTCAGAATTGCGTGATATAGAGTCGCAATTGCGTGTTATAAAGTCAGAATTGTGAGATAAACTCGCAATTGCGTGATATAGGCTATAGTCCAATTCTATGGGGGGGGGGGGGGGGGGGCGCGGACTTTTTTCCTCTCAGAATAGTTTATAGGCCTATCTCACAATTCTGACTTTATAACACGCAATTGCGACTTTATATATGACAATTCTGACTTTATAACATGCAATTGCGACTTTATATCACGCAATTTTGACTTTATATCTCGCAATTCTGACTTTAGGCTATATCTCAAAATTCTGAGAAATAAAGTCAGAATTGCGAGATGTAAACTCGCAATTGTGGAAAAAAAAGTCAGAATTGTGAGATAAAAAGTCGCAATTACCTTTTTTATTTTTCATTCTGTGGCGGAAACAAGCTTCCATGTTATCTCTTCTCACCTGTCAAATCTAATATACTGACACTCAACGCACATGCGCAGTTCTCATTTTACCTCAAATTACCGTAAAAGCACAAGTGACCGTTACAAAAAGTGTTAACATCCCCTAACTGCACTGTAAAGTCCCACATTACACTAATCCACACATATTATTATAATCTATCTTTATTTAAAAATAAATGGCGAGTAAATTTGTCTTAATTTATTCCTACATGGCCATATAGGCCTACAGCAGCACAATATCCCATAGTAAACAGATGCACACAACTTAAACGCTAGCGTCTTCGACTTTCCTCGAATGAAGAAGTTTTCATATTGAGCGCGGCGACTTGTGAAAGATTAGGAAGAAAAGCAAGCAATTGATGGTCTGATGTCTCTCTAGCGCCTCGTCTCTTGAACAGGCTGCTACAGGAACAGCGGCTCTCGAGCTCTAGTCTTGCGCTCAGTGAGCGACTGCAGCTGGAGAGACAATAACAGCGACCCGTGCACAGGTAAGCAGAACCTGTCAGATCTGCCGTTTGGGATTTTAAATGCGATTTCTTTGCGTATGTCTGCTGGTTTTCATGCACTATATTCGAAGGAGGTTTGAATCAAACAGACAGCATGCGTGTCCTTGTCGCAATTTTAAATCGTCGTTGGTCAAGTCATGTTGTTAAATCGGGCCTGTGCAGCTTACGTATTAATAAACTGCTCTGAATATAGAAGAATATGCTCAAATATTAGGAGAAAATGCCCGGTCTCATAAGAAAAATACGTTAAGTAGCCTAACTAACAAGATTATTCAGACTGAACCGAGCGTACGTGTAACGGTATTTATGGGACTTTTCACCAAATGCCAATCTGTTAACGTGCTCATGTTCAAGACGAGACCTTTAGACGTGTAACCCCGCGCACGTTACCTTTATTTTCATATTACCCTATCAGTTGAACGCAAATCGCTAGAGCTATTACGCACACTGTCATTTTTATATAGTAAAATATTTACGGACTGCTACAAAGAATGCGAATAATTCCAAATAAAAGAAATACTGTTTTCAAGCGAGGTTGTTTCTTCTGTTCCAAAAACGGAGTGTGTATGCCTATGCAACATTGTAAAACGATTTTTGTTGAAGGATGCTTTGTTGGAACGCACCACCTCCCTCCATCTCTACAGAACAGAGATGCGGCCATGATTCCAGCTCTTCATGTCGTCTGGTCTGACTGTGTTCATGTGTCTGAATTCAGCCATCACAGTGTATCTGTGTCTGTTATCACGCTTGAGTTCTGTCGAATTTATAGGCGACTCGCTTTTATTTCATTTCATGGCTACGCTTCGTCGCTGAGTGCTGATTCTAATGCTATGCAACACATTTCGTCAACGACAGTACAGTTGTCTATTCATGGATGCATGGGCTAATTTAGTAACCAGCATTATTCTTCATGTTCAATGCGCGCTTCGCACATGGGGTCGTTTTGGTAGCCGTACCCAATGTTATAATCACTGTGTTAAACTGCATCCCTTGTGGACTGTAATCCGATTTAAAATGGGGGTTGAGTTGAGGGTTTTAAGGTGCCTCGCCTTTTTCCCTCATTACAGTTTTATATTGATTACATGAATGTACCGGCATTGCCAGTGTCCGATTATCCTATACTGTTTGACGTTTTTTAATTGTCATGACTGAATCTCAATAATTATTTCATATTAGAATCAGTCCTCATGGTTTAGAGACTCTGCAAAGAACCCTAGATAGGGTGTATCCACAGGCATTATGCACCTTTGTTGTATGAAAAAAAGCAGCTGTGACATTATTACAATTCCTTTAGTGTCCTAAAAGTCACACTAAAATCATCTGTCGAAGCGGTTTTAATTTAATTCATAAAATTGTTAATTAATTAAATTGACTAATTATAGGGGTAGCCTATTTCTGAAGGGGAATTTCAGCAGAAGCCATTACAGAATATTTAGAATCATAAAACATTGTGGCCACTGAATCATATATATATATCGAAAATACATATAATTAGACAGTTCTATTATCTTTCTTCTGGGGAATGAACAAAAAACATTGCATTGATTAATGGTTTGTGCCATTTGTTGTTGCAAAAAATGACAGAAGATAATTGTTTAGCCCCAGCATTATAGATATTTGCCATGCGCTTATTATTTTTAATGGTCACTAAGCCCCATGGAAACATCTGAGCAAATTGTTGTGGTTTAGTGATATGGACAGGCTTACAAAGAGCATAAAATCTCTGCCATAATGCCATATGAAGTCTCTCAGACCAGTATGAGTGCATGGCACTGACAGAAGGGTTTAGCTTGCTGCAACATCAGTCTCCTCAGAGTAGTTGGCATGAGAGGGTGTGATTGGGATCTCTGCCACAGTCAGACCAAGTGATTTGTGTAATTTGAGGTGAATTTGCAGCTGTGGAGACTTAGGCCATTCCCTCTGACAGAAGCGTGATGAGCAGAATTCCAAAATTCCACGTCTACATGCATCCACATGGTCCTTTGCCCTGAGAACTTATGCATGACTGTTCTGGAATGCTGTTACTCATGATCTGAAACACATGTACAAAAGTGTGAGACCATTAATACAAATAAATCTATATTTTGGCAATTTAATAAAATCACTATAAATGATATGATCGAAAGTATATTGATAAGTTGAAAAATTAATAGAGATTTCAGAATTCAGCGTTCGGGTTATTGGTTTGCTTTAATGACATCTGCTGCACTCGAACAAGTTTATGCAAAACCTGATGATCCGTATTATACAACATATCAAGAACATATTGTGAGCTACATAGAAACTTTTACATATTAATATTTCTTATTTATTTTAAATTACTTGGCTTTTGTATGGTAAATCGTATTATAAGAGGAGAAAATAATGCTTTTTATAAATAAATAACTCTTGTTTCGCGTCTTGTCCGCATTATCACCTCAGGTGTGCTTTATTTTCGAATTCAACGGCCCGTTGTCAATTATTCCTTACATATAAAAATGATCAATATCAGCATATAAAAATTATTTTTTTTGCAAAATGAATATATTTTTACGGGCTGCAATAATAATATATTTAACAAAGTGCTTTCCACCACAGTACAGTGGACTCATTTTACACCCTGCTCATAAAGGGAGTGACTCATCATAAGAGTCATTTCGCATGCTAGCGGGGTAATGGGAGCTTGCTTATGTCATCACAGCAGTCAGAATACATTTTATAATACAAATCTGTCAGATTTACAGTCTGTATTCTTGTCATCTAATCCAATATTGGGTTCTACCTACTAGACTGCCAGGGTCTTATGTAATCTTGATTTGGTTGATTTCATAAATGAGTCATTTTGTGATACGCCTGTTATGTTATGGGACTGTGTTTGAATTAGAATAACTTGCCCTGCCCGAAAGGAGGCGGGGATTGAAAGCAGTGAGAGAATACGAGAGAGGCGTAACCGTGCTTCATAGCGATGCTGAGCAAAATTAGGTCAGGGATACAAGGGTAGTCAACCATGATGAGAGCATCACATACTTTCAGCTATTCTAAAGCACAAACTCAGTGCGAGCCAGTGGAGAGCAGCGATTTTCAGTTTGGTGCCAGATAAACAAGCAATAACCCCTAAGGAGATACTCTGACTACTTTATGGTGCATCCATAGATTTATGGCTAATTCCAACCTAGCAGTTTTTAACATGGTCAGATCTACTGATTACAGATTTGCCTGCTTACATAACAAATAATACCTGCTGAGTTGGTAGGCTATATACAGATTATTATTATTTTTTTAATGAATGGCCATAACCACCATCTGCCCCTTCGCACCGAGGATGACAACTTAGGGTGACCATATTTTGTCCTGAAAAAACAGGACACTCGGCCCGGCAAACAGATAGGCCTACTCAAATGATACTCGAAGTTTACTCAAAGAAACCTTATTAATTTCAATACATTTAAAGTAGGTTATGCCTCCTCTGTATGGATAGAAATTTGTTATTGTTATATGAAAACAGGACATGTCCTGGGAAAACAGGACAGTTGGTCACCCTATGACAACTATAACAATATGTGTGTGTGTGTGTGTGTGTGTGTGTGTGTGTGTGTGTGTGTGTGTGTGTGTGTGTGTGTGGTGTGTGATGTGTGGTAGTTGTGGTGTGGTGTTGTTGGTGTGTGGTTTTGGTGTGTGTGTGTGTGAGAGAGAGAGAGAGAGTGTAGTTCTAAATTTAAAAGAATAGCTGAGTCTTCAACATAATGATAATGGCACAGAGAAATTATGTCATTGCAATCACTTTCAGAACGATTTCCTCCAGCTGATGAAAGATAAAAACATTGACAGCCAATCAGAATCCATCCTGCTTTAAAGAGCTCAAACATTCATAAACTGCAGCGAGTGCTTGGAATATACAGGGCTGCATTTCTCAAAAGCATCGTGAGCCAAGTGGATTGTAGAGACCATTGGTGGCAGTGGTTCTACGATCGACTTTGGCTTAAGCCCAGAATGATATAGTCCGCTTGTGTGGACGCTAATATCGCTATCATTGTTGGTGTGAACGGACCTTAATAGCACTTGTCTGTGTCAAAATAATTGAGATGGCCAATCAAATCATAGAAGTTGTGCTTTACTGTTTACAAACACTGTGAAAGAGTCCATGGTAAGATGTAAGTAGTTAACATTTAATATTTGACAATTGTTTTACAATGGAAATCTAATTGAATGTGGCAGGACAAGAAATATTTAGCTGTTTTTCATTTTGAACATATCAGGCATCTGAATAAAAGTGAATGTGTGCATATTCTAAAATAAAAATATGAATTCAAATTGATTCATTTACAGAATTTAAACCTATAGTTATTAAATTCTCTTAAATAAGAGGACAATTACAACATGTGTGTGTCCTTGCCTCAGTATGATTTTGCAATCTGCAAGAATAGAAGCATAGTTTTTACATTTCATTTTTGTTGTTGTTTTTACACTAGATTTCTTGGTGTTAGAAGTGAATATTTAAGCAAGGCTATTATTGAAATGTCCCACAAAACTACAAACACGACACTGACAAGAACAGAACAGCATAAAAAATCCTGAAGTTTGTTGACATCCTTTCAGTGTAACAGTGAGAGCTTTGCTTCATAAGACGTCATGACACTCCATGGGAAGAATCAAATGCTCCCACGTCTATTTGAAAGATCAGTTTCACAGGATTCAAAGAAAGGGGAAGTGTATGTTTACAAGGAAGCATGCAGCTGCATCTATTTGTAGCATACAGTCTAGTTGCAGTCTGAATCATCTCAGTATACTGGTTTGAACTTCAGCTTCAGTGTCATGCTTATTATTTGTGTATTGGAGAAAGCTGAAACATATTGTCAAAATAAGTAAATACATTTTGTTGATTTTATGTGAGACCAGGCCTATACGATTAGCATATTAAAGTATTAGTTCACTTTTAAAAAAACTTTTGCTGATAATTTACCATGTCATCCGAGATGTCCATGTCTTTCTTTCATCAGTCGAAAAGAAATTAAGGTTTTTGATGAAAACATTCCAGGATTTTTCTGCATATAATGGACATCAATGGGACCCAAACGGTTCAAGGTCCAAAGGACAGTTTCAGTGCAGCTTCAAATGACTTTAAACGACACCAGACGATGAACAAGGGTCTTATCTAGTGTAACCATCGGTTATTTCAAAAAGAAATAAAAAAGTCTAAGTTTTTTTTAGCACAAATGCTCGCCTTGCTGTGATGCACGTTCGTGACTCTCCTGTTCGAACTAGTTCATCAAAATGAACAAATCTTTTTTCGAGTCATTTCCACAGTCTATGGTCATTTCATTCATTCAATGAACGAAATGACTCGAAAAAAGATTTGTTCATTTTGAACGAGTCTTTTCGAGTCATTTTGTTCATTCAACGAACGAAATGAACTAAATGACTCGAAAAAAGATTCATTCATTTTGATGAACGAGTTCGAACAGGAGAGTCACGAACGCGCATCACAGAACAGAGCAAGGCGAGCATTTGTGCTAATAAAACTTAGACTTTTTTATTTCTTTTTGAAACAACCGGTCGTTTCGCTAGATAAGACCCTTATTCATCATCTGGTATCGTTTAAAGCCCTTTGAAGCTGCACTGAAACTGTCATTTGGACCTTGAACCGTTTGGTCCCCATTGAAGTCCATTATATGGAGAAAAATCCTGGAATGTTTTCATCAAAAACATTTATTTCTTTTCGACTGAAGAAAGAAAGACATGGACATCTTGGATGACATGGGGGAGAGTAAATTATCAGCAAAAGTTTTTTTAAAAGTGAACTAATCTTTAACTAGGGATGCAAGTTATATCGGCCACCATATCGGTATCGGACGATATATGTTCATTTTTAATTAATGCTATCGGCTCGATAGTAAAATTTGCCTGATATAATAAAGCCGATAAATAGTGGATTATTTTCTTCAGTTGAGACCCTTCAGATGCGCACTGTTTGCCATGATGGTTTGAATTGCTTGAAATATGATTGAAATCACTTCAAAAAAGAAAATACAGTAAACTGCAACATGTCTGTCTGTCATATAGGCTACATAACATTACAATGAGAACATCATTATAATTGTGTGCTTGGGACATAGCTTTTAATAGTGAGACGCTTTCATAGCTATCATGGCGCTGCTCTGAATAAGGTCTATAAAGAAGGACAGACCTCTGCGATCTGAACTTGTGTCCAGGCAACTACCCGTGTTAACCCTCACCTCACCTTTGAATGCAGGAATCCAAACTGAATGTCTTTGTTCAGTTACTGACACTTTTGATGGTTTTATATGTGTACCCTGTGGCGAATATGTCTTTGCATAGCATCAGGTGCTGTGTAAACATCTATGTTGATCTTGTGCGTTCTGTAGTCGCACCCACTCTTGCAATACCGCTTTTAGGTTGGTTTGCAGAACGGCCATGAGCGTGCCAAGTTCATCACACACACACACACACACACACACACACACACACACACACACACACACACACACACGCACACACACACACACACACACACACACACACACACACACACACACACACACACACACACACACACACACACACACAAGTTATGGTGCACATACATTTTTCAGTAAGTGAAGTCAGGACATGTTTAAAAGGTCTTTCAGCTCATACTGTGGAAAGGTCATTGGATATACATGGGGTCTGAGACCCCATTCAAATTCAGGGATTCAAATTTTAATTTTAATTTGAAAAGCTATAAATAATAAACAGATTCAGATCACTTATCACTTATCAAAGTAAATTTGTACAAAGAAGTTTGCATGCTCAATGTGACAGATGGTCTTTATTAAATGGGATGACATAATTGTGATTTTTTGCTTGACAAACCGTGACATACCAAATACTAAGACATTCTGAAAAACTAAAAAAAATATAACTTTTTATTGCAAGTGTGATCATCATAATTTAATTTGTAATTGAAAATAATATACTGTATATGAATTAGAAAAGTGCAAAGGACTTTTTTGTTATACTGTTTGTTTTTTTTTGTTATACTGCAGAATGCATGTGTTCCATTTGATGATATATATTAGGTAAATGGTAATATACTATATTATATATTATAAATGAGACTATATACAGTAGCTAGGTTCTAAAAGTCTGCGACCACTACTTAAAGCAGCACCAGGTAACTTTTCAACCTTCATAATATATTTCCAAGTCTCTTGTGATGGTACATCGACTTACAATAGGTTGAATGACACGTCTGCCATAGCCTGACGGGGTCTGTAGCGATTTTAATCGTACTTTTAAACTTCGGGTTCGGGTAGTAACCGGCGAACAAAGAGAACTACAAAATTCGACTGCTTTACGGCATATACGTCACTTCCACCAACACCCCCACTTCCTTAAAATCGCAGGGCTCTCAAGTGTCACACATTGAGCGTGACAGTCACTCATTTCGGTCTTTTGTCACGCTCTCCCGACACACATTGTATTTCTCACGCTGAAAAACGATTTGTAATATATTTAATATGCCGCAGCGCTCAAAACTCTGGCCGCACCGCTCTCAATGTGGAACCGGCAGGAATCAAGCGCGTCTCCTCTGGTGTTGTTCGTCTGGTGTTGTTAACCATTCAGAAAATAGCACTATTGTATCTGGGTAACATTTAACGCAACAACCAATGACACCCCGTCAGCTGGGGTGTTTTTTTGTCTGCCTGACTATATTACGGAAGCTATCTTATCCTCCGTTTATCTTCATGAATCAGGTAATGATTATTTGTCTTGCCTCGAGCTATAATGCAAATCGATTTGTAAAATTTGCAGATTCATTTATGGAAGCTTGATATTATAATATTGACGATATATGGTTATTATCTACCACTCAAACATTGCATTGAAGTATAACGGTAACCAATAGGCTAGACTAGGCTACTATAATGACGCTGGCTTGTAAACGTGAGCATCGCGATCATTTGTCGTTAGAAAAAAAATAAAACCCATGAAATTATATTCATATGACATGCTGAAATATATGCCACTGTACCTGGGATGAAGACATTTCACACGCGACGCAAAAAGAACACCTGCATGTGACCTCCTCCTACAGTGTTCAGGGCTATCATGGTTGTCAACAAATGCACGTGCATTTAGGATGCAAGAGTTTACGACAGTAGTAAATGACAATACTGTTTCCCAACTGTAGGGGGGACCCCGATAGCAAAAGTTACCTGGTGTTACTTTAAAATACTTCACTTTTACATTTACAGCACAACCACACTACATGTCAGAGCACTGTCCACGAGGCCATGGCTTCGACTCCTTCAGCCTATATGTTTATGTTTCACAGAAAAAACTTTTAATGCATTGCTTAGTTTTATCATTTGAGAAAGAGAGTTAAAAATGTTGAACAGTGATAGCAAACACATTCATTGGAGTGATGAGGAGCATATTTTAGAGAAAAGAGAAATCAAGAAATGCGCCAAAGGGGTTGTTTACACGACACCGCTTTTAACTAAAAACTGAAACCTTTTAATGCGTTTTGGCCCTTAATTTACGACAGTTTTGGCGGCCTGAAACAGTTAGCTTTTGAAATCGAGTTTCTAAGTGCAAGTTTATGAAAATTATACCATTATCATCTCCATGTAAACAACAAAGATGCAAATTTGTGAAAACGGTGATGCATACGTATTACGTGTTCAGTCGTGTTTCTTTACGTGACACCGCCAAACTGCTGGCCTGGCATGATAATGCAGCGTTTTTAGTCGTTTTCGCTGATCGTTGTAAATGGGGATTGTTTTGACGTCTGTACTTGAAAAACGTTTCATTTTTACTACATCGTTGTTGAGTAAACGTAACCTAAGACTGCTGTAGAGCATAAACAGCACCATTACTGCCACAGCAAGCAGTGTGACTGTACAACACACAGCTGTTGTTGTACTTGTATCCCATTAGCATTTATTGAATACTTTCCCTGTTATACCAACAAATTGCACTTCTCTTTGATCTTATGAGTTTTCCTGCCATGCTTACTCTTCTAAAACCACAGTTCACTACAAAATCCCGTCTGGAATCTCCATGGCACTGCATTGGGCAGTGGGAAAAATCTCACCTGTTTTATGCACATCTGGCACACAAACTGTCTGGAACACAGTGTTTGCACAAGGATTCAGGAACTTTGCTCTCTCTTACCTTTCCTCAAAGCTTTTTGTACACTGGGAATGTGATGACTGCTCAACCTTTATAGTCTCTTTTAAATAAACATAGGGAGCATGAAGAATCATTTTCACACAAGAGGTGCATACATTTTTGAGTCCAGTCCAGTACTCTGTAAAGTCTCCTCTAGCACATCCCTAAGACTTTTAATGCAAGATCTAGACTCAGAGGAGCCGATTCAGGTGTGAAGATGATTCTTCATGTTCCTTCCTAACCATTCTTTCACAGTTTGAGCCTGATGAATCTTGACATTGTCATCTTAGAATATAGCCAAGGTGTTTAAATCCAAACAGCGACTTTTTTTTTTTTTTGGCCGGGCAGTGTATATAATTATATCGTGTTGAAAAGTCATTACCTTCCCATTGCTGCACTAAAAAAAACATGCTGTTTGTAAGTGCTACAAGCGTACACATCAGAATGAGCTGTCAGGATGTCTGCAGGGCTGGGCGCTGTGTAATGCGTTGGTTGAATTGTGCATCAGGACGGCTGTGAAATTTTCAACATGAATAATCTTCTCTGGGCTGGGTAGCTAACTGAATAAGTATCACTAATCAGATGGACTTTCAGTATTAGTGATCATAGTATTACAAAATAATCAACACCTTTAACACCTCAATGCTTTGGAGCCAGATTGTGTGTAGAAACAACAGTCAGTGGAAAAAATGGGTGTTTTCTATTATTTCACAATTTGATTGTTAATTACATCGTGTCATTATGTAAGGCGTGATTCAAATGAAAACTTTTGCAAGTGCACTGTGTTACAATGGTTTAAATAAAGTGGCTACAGAAAGGCTTTCAGGAGGTGCATGGGGACACATTGGCTTGACTGCACTATTTTAAGCCACATGGCAGTAACCTTAAGCTAGTCCTGCATGTTTGGCAGTATAAATATCCAGGTTTGCACCGGCACTCTGGCTCTGTTTACATTGAGCTTGTGACAGCCCTGTGTGAAGCCAATCCTGACGATTGGTTATAGATTCAACCCACGTTGTCCTTGGAAAAGTTAGTGGAGGACGCCACTACTGTTTTGGAGGTTTTCTGCTAATGAATTGTGGATTTTTAGTGGATTTGAACCATTTGTTTTTCTTCTGTCAGCACTGAAAACCCATTTTTGCCGCAAGGAATCAGAGCAAAACAAGCATTTTACATGCTTTTCTCTTGTACAACCACTAACTTATTCTTTCTTTTTCCCCTTTCTCCCCCACTCTCCCACTCCACCCAGTATCCGCATTTGGACTTGCTATGGACCAGCAGCACGATTTCTTGAGCTCCTCGCCCAATAGCCACACAACTCACTACAACTCTGGCGATACCATGGCAACCTCTCTTTCTGGAATGACCATCAATGATCATCACCATGGCAACCAGTTCCATAAGGAGAATGGAATTGCGGTGGGGCTTGTGAGACCAGGGGATTGTCCAATGAAAGGTGAGCTTGCTTCTGTGGGAAAACAGGTTCATTGTGTCACAGCCAGTCAAAATAATAAATACACACCGATTACCTGATCAGTCAGAACTATTAAACAAGCTCTGCAGTGTGAACAGGGTTGTATGTTATCATGACACATACAAATATAGTCAAAGGACAAGTTTAATTGTTCTTGAAGGACGTACTGGTGTGGAATATGATCTACAGTCCAAAAATTATTTTTGGGGACCTGGTTATGTTGACATAATAATAAACTTTTCATTAAATAAATGTTATATTGTAATTTAAAGCTGCAGTCTTTAACGTTTTTGTGTAAAAAATTTGAAAAAATTATATAATGAGTGAGTACATCACAAATCCATTTTCCAAACCGTGTTTTATGACTATAGTACACCTTTAATAAGTGTTTATATTGGGACTATTTTCGACTGTTTGGGGTGACGGTCATACTGCTGCGGAGTAGCCCAGTGTCTGCGTGACTCGTCATAGACATAAACAGAGAGAAGGAGCTCTGGCTACAATGTTCTTCAGCAAGACACATGCAGTTCTGTTTTTTAACCGCTAGATCGCCAAAAGTTACAGTTTTTAACTGAAATTTCTGTGTTTTTTTTAAAGGAAATATTAAGTTAAAGGATTAGTTCACTTTTAAAAAAACCTTTGCTGATAATTTACTCACCCCCATGTCATCCAAGATGTCCACGTCTTTCTTTCTTCAGTCGAAAAGAAATTAAGGTTTTTGATGAAAACATTCCAGGATTTTCTCCATATAATGGACTTCATTGGGAGCCAAACGGTTCAAGGTCCAAAAGACAGTTTCAGTGCAGCTTCAAAGGACTTTAAACGATATCAGACGATGAATAAGGGTCTTATCTAGCGAGACCATCGCTCATTTCAAAAAGAAATAAAAAAATTGACGTTTTTTAAGCACAAATGCTCGCCTTGCTCTGTTCTGTGATGAGCGTTCGTGACTCTCCTGTTCGAACTCGTTCATCAAAATTAACATATCTTTTTTCGAGTCATGACTCGAAGGGTCCTAGATAAGACCCTTATTCATCGTCTGGTGTCGTTTAAAGCCCTTTGAAGCTGCACTGAAACTGTCTTTTGGACCTTGAACCGTTTGGCTCCCAATGAAGTCCATTATATGGAGAAAATCCTGGAATGTTTTCATCAAAAACCTTAATTTCTTTTTGACTGAAGAAAGAAAGACATGGACATCTTGAATGACATGGGGGTGAGTAAATTATCAGCAAAAGTTTTTTTTAAAAGTGAACTACTCCTTTAATGAAATTGTCTTGATTACGTTGAGAATTGGGCAATTCTAGTTCCCAGCAGGCTTTGCATAAGAAATTGAGAAGAATTAATGTTGAAGTTGAGTGTTATTTATTTTATGTGTTTGTTTTTTTTTTGTAAAAAGAAAGACCTGTTAGTGTTTAATGCTGTTATGTTTGACATTTAAAAGAGTTAATGTTATATTGAAACTACATTGGCCTTATGAGCAATGACTGCACTAATGCCTGTGACAAGTAATATTTAGCATATGCATTTGCTGTTATTCTGATTTGAAATAGATAAGAATAATAGATAAGAACCACCACTCGATTGTGCTGAAATTGGAACGTCTTCATTTTTTGAGTTACCAGTTTCAAAAAATTGTTTATGCTGCAAATTTCTCTAACTCAATGTACAGTAGTCAACATTTGAAGTGGATCAAAACCTTTCATCAAAGTTATACATGAATTTTCAAATGTTGACTACTGTAGTTTGTTGTTTGAACATCATTTTATTAGACATTATAACTCAAAAAAATTGATGCACACTGTTGTTGTTGTTTTGTTGAGCCAAAATATTTGTTTTTAGACTGTATAAAAGACACTTACTTTCCTCCACAGCCAATAAGGATGAAGATATAATTACTGTTATTCATAAATAATATCTATTAATATGTAGTGTACACTATTAAATATTACAAGGGCAAATGTTATGACAAACATAATCAAATATTTCTTGGCTGCCAGGGAAAGATATTATCAGGCAGTATGCTTCTGTATTTTTTATTGCACGTTCCTACTAAATAATGAGATTATATTAATGATTTCATTAGCACATGAATTCATCGTGATACTGCATGCATGCAATTGTGTTGTCTCACAGAATATCAATTAGCATGACCGCTAATGTGTGTTTCCTCCTGTCATGAGCAAATAAACGTTTCAAATGAGGGAGATTAATTGATCAAAGGCATTGCAGGGCGTATGATCTTAGCACATATTTTAGTGTTGTTTCAGATTATGAATGTGGCCGCAACTCTTTGATACAGCCTTGTGTATTAATTCCTTTACATAAACCACAAGTCTATGCTTGACTGGGCCCTCAATCCAGGCTTTGCAGCTGCGTCGTGCTGTAATCCATGCATGTGGGTCACGCTCTTCTCAGGACGCTCGCTGGTACTAATTCAACGCCTGCACACAACCTGCTTTCTTCTGAATGTGTGTGTGTGGTTTTGTGTTATTTGTTTACAGACCATTGAGGCTTTTTGAAAAGCACACAGTAATGAAATTGGTTCTCAGTTGGGTTACAGAAATGCAGGCATGTAAAGACACAATCGATGGATGTTGAGCAAGTTTGAAACCCCCTCATTCACTTTTCTGCCAAAAGTATAAACAGTCGTCTGTAACTGAATTAAACCAATGAAACTTTACACAGTTGGCGTACTTCAATGCGATCGCCACAGTCGTCTAGCGTATAGTGTAATCTGAACTATATTCAACTAGATTCTAGATTCATAAAGCTATAGTGTCACGAGGTGTTCGCTCTCATGTCGTTCCAAACCCATAAGACTTTCGTTTTGTTTTTAAACAAATGAAAATATTTTTAATGAAATCTGAGAATTTCTGTCCCTCCATTGAAAGTCTATTCAACCAAAACTCTCACGGTTCATGAAGAGATCATAAAATAAATATCAATATGAATCGAGCAGTTTCATCAAAGTCTTCTAAAGAGAGGCTTATTGAGGCTTTTATTCACATATAAAGATTGATCAGCAAACATATATAGAGCACTCAAATAAGGTAAACAGAAACTGTACTTGTTTGATGTGCAAGAACAAACCTCATTGGTTCTCGTGCTCAAATGTTCTGGCGAAACATGCGAGAATGAACCTTGTCAAGCGTCAGGAAAGCATGCTTGAGCATCCGTGACCAGATTTGAGTGCTACATTCGCTGATCAATGTTGATATGTGAATAAAAGCCTACATTAAATGTGTTTGTCTTATAAATGAATCGTGTTGAATCCATTCAATCCATATGGATTTCTTTTACAATCTCGTTATGAACATTTTGAAGCGTAGAATAGACTTTTTATTGGAGGGACAGAAATCGTTCAGATTCCATTACAAATATCTTCATTTGTGTTCCTGAAGATGAATGGGTTTGGAATGACATGAGGATGAGTAAATTATGACAGAATTTTCATTTTTGGGTGAACCAACACTTTAAATAAACGACGCTGCCTGACAGCCCTGGGAAAATCCGGCTCTTTTTCTAAATGTAGTTGCTTGTTTAAAGCCACTGCCAATCATTGAACTCCAAGCATGTGTAAGGAGGGGAAGGACAAACACAGTCGTTGTATTGACTGACAGTCTTTTGTAAAGGTTCCAGCTTGCAGCAGAGTCTTCTGTTGTATTGTATGTATTCACATACCCTAAATGGGACCATAACACTCTCTCTTTTTTTCCTCTGCGACCCCCTGCATTCTTTAGTGCGTAGCTTATATTTCCCTAGTTTACAGCCTTCACTAGTGCACACTTTCTCCCCGTTTGCTCTTCCTGTAATGGCCCACTCAAGGAGGAAACATTACTCAGAGAATCTTCCACAAATAAATGGCACATTCTACAATGGCACAGCAGAGAGTGAGTATGTTATAGATAGTAAAACTAGTACATTAGTGGCTGTAGAAGCACAGTATTAAACATTAGCCACTTTTCATGTAAAATGTGGCCACACAGCAGCACAATACGGGTGTCAGTCCTGTATTTGAGTCCTTAATACGGTTACTTTCACACACAGTTTGATTATTTAAAGTGATAAGACTTCTCATTTTTATGAATGTCGCCATCTTTGTTATTACTTTGATCACTGTTTTGCTTACTGGTAAGAGAATACGGGCTTGACTCTCGTTGCATGTTCATACAGACAGTATTCGAGACGCTACTGTAAGTTACTGTGTGAACGGGACATTTCGAAACTCGCACCTGTAATGTGGTTTTCAATCACACAAACTGACCGTAAAACACACAAAACTGAATTGACTTTCTGCTTATTACGCAAAAACGTTTTACTGTTAAGATACCATTTACAAAATATTGATAAACTCTTTGATGTCAATCATCAGAAATAATCTTTAAATGCTGAGCCATTTTCATCTCCCTGGAAGAGAAGTGCTTCAGTTTCACTATTTGATAACATTTTTGGACTTCCGAGTAACAGGCGTTGGGGCAGAGCAACACATTTTTGCATTTGAAAGCACAAGGTGCCGCACAATAGTATCCTCTGTAGAGCCACAGCACTGATGAATGGAAAAGAAGAGAGAGTCTCGAGACGCATAAACACACTGCGAGATGCTGAAAAAACAGCGAGACTCATGTGGAATGGTCAAAGATGTCCATCTAGGGCATGTTTACATAACAAAAAACTGCACAGCGGAACACAAAACTTATTTGAACCTTAACCTTAATCTAAACAGAGTGGATTAACCACGTCATCTCTGTCAGAACTGATGATTTCTGATGAACTTTTTTCATCAGTGTACTGACCTCATGATAATCTAATGTTTTGTTCACACACAGCATGAAAATGGTTATTTACAAATAACATAACTTCGGTAGCACTTTATTTTACAGTCCTGTTCCGCATGTACTTATTATAGTAATATAATAGTTGCTAAATAGTATAATATGATATAATAGTAATAAAAGTTACAATAACTGGGCAATAACTTGGTACCTTGTATTCCTAAGTACTTTCTTAGGTAAGTATACTGTAAAATTAATAGTGTTACACATTTATTTAAAATAAATGTATGGTTAATAATAGGAAATTGTCATGTTTCTGTATGTCATGAATGCTCAAACTTATGTTTTCACCCATGTCTTGTCCCATGCATATTATATACTGGAAAAAATAGCAATAATAGTATGATTACAAGAACAAAAACACAATGGATTCAAACAGTAAAGTTGAGTGAGGAAGTGCATGTGCCTCAGTGTCTAATGCACTCTACATCTCTCTTCAAAGATTTAGCATTTATACTGTTTGAGTGCCAAAGTTTTTGAAAACTAAGTAAAATATTGACTAAATTCCGTTTTTGATCTTTTGCACAATGTTCGTTTCTTGTTAGTTCAATAAAGCAGCACTGCAGGTTGTTGCTTTTATGGTTTGCCAGTACATTCAGCTGCCATCTGTTTCTGTCCTTATATTTTATTTGACTGTAAAATTAGTGTGTCTTTATAACTTTACACGTGTCCTTACAACAAACATTGTTGAATGAATTGTCTTCTGCTAAGTTCAGGGATCCAGTTTCAGCTAGGGCAATTCTGTTAAGGTTGCATATGTGCTCCAGGATGTGATGTTTGACTTTCATTTCTTACCTTTGAAGAACTGAATTATTCTTTGCTATATATAGTGTGTATATATATATGTTAATCATGTCTTTAGAAATATAGATTGTCCCAAACAACTCTAATGTTATTTGTGTTTTTTAACCGAAATTCTCTCACAGAGGAGTTTTCAGAAGAACAGGTGGATGTTGAGCTCAGTAAGGCTGAAGGAACCTCCTCTTCTGAGGAGAAGCAATGTGGTATGCATTGCGGCACTTCTAATAAAGATGCTTTGAAATGTTTGTTCCCCTTTTCTCTTTCAGTTTGCCCTTTTTTATTTATTTACTTTTATTGATGTAATGAAATGCTTCTGACTAACTTTGCCTTGTTAAATATACAGAAGCTGCATTGTTCGAAGTTCACAAAGGTCAGAACGAGCGCTGTTAAAGGGGACGCTGTAGCCCGCGGGGGATTGCTCGTCACAACTGTGACAGCTGACATTGATGATTGGCAGCAATGTTTGTACTGGACTTTTTGAAAGTGTCTGTCTGAAAACAAAAAAGGGTTCACAACCTTTCGTTCAATTTATGTACATAATAAAGAGTGTAAATTATCTATAAAATCGCATCTTGGTAAGATATTTCAACATTTGAACCACTTGTTTTTTTAAATACTTGTATCTTTAGATGTTCCAGTAAGCTACAAACCAAATATTTTATTTAAATATTCACAAAAACTCCAGTCATCACCAGCGCGCAATGAATCTTGGGATTGGCTAGGCTGTGAAGGATCCACTCAGGGAAAGAAGAATGCGCTTGTAGGCCGTATTTGAAGGAGCCTTTGAATTGGACAGGCTATGTTGCGCCGCTGTGATGCATTTGGCCTTTGAAGGATGCAGCCTCTGATTTGAAACACAGCAAAAATGTCATATAATTTATGTTGTGTCAAGTTCATGTTAATCATCCAGTTATTTGCTTTCAGCAGAGCACTTCAGAACTCAATTAAAGTCTCACTGTAGCTGAGCCGTGGAGCTAAACCTTTCATTTCTGGCTTGATTTTGTGATGTTAACAGCTGCTTCACTTTCACATGAAAACCTGGACTTCCTATTGCTTGGTGTGTAAAGCTGTTGAAATGATGTTTTATAGAGGGCCCGCAGGATTCAAGAGCAGAAGAGAATGAAGATCAGCCCGCGTCTGTTGTGGAAGTGGCGAGCGGTATGGACCTTCTGCTCCAAACACTGCTGCTTCTTTTGGTTGAAATGCTTTGCCCGAATGCCCTTTTGTGCCTTCATTTTTGTGGATGCTTTTATGTCTTGCAAGCTAATGTTTCTTATTTTCTAGTGTTTTGTCATATTTTAAGCCTGTTGGTTTGCATTTGGCTTCTGTTTGAATTTGGCATACTGATGATAACCTCTCACCTTTTCTTGCTTTGAAAATCCTTTTCATGTTGCGCTTACAATGGGGTGATTTTTAAAGTGTAAGATATGTATGGTGAAGACACACATATTAATTTTGATACCACTGCTGGGGCATGCTGAGAGGTTTCAGGCTTTTAAATCAAAATAAACTCAAGGGAGACTCCAGCCCTGTTTTCAGTTTTTTCCCATTTGATTAGTCACAGAGACCTCCGCTCAGCTGTTTTTGACACGCTAGGTGTGATGTTTTGCCAAGTCTGGAATTAATGCCTTGTGCCAAATAGGGTTTTACATTCACAATGCTTTTTTAAATGCTTTAAATTGCAAGTATTTGTTGCTTTTGTGTATAATTTGATGGTGTGGTTTTAGTGTTTGCCTTGCCGTCCTTCGGATGAGACGTTAAACCGAGTCATTAAGGCCCTGTTTACACATGGTATCAAGATGTGTTTTATGTGATTGGATCACAAGTGGATGACTCTAAATACAGGTGTAAACGGGGTATTAAACGTTTTGAGCTTGTCCACTTTCGACCACTTCCAGAGGTAGTTGAAAACGCATTCGACCGGAATGCTTTCATAGTGTAGATGCTCATGTGATCAAATGTGTTCGAACAGACACAAAAGACCATCTACTGACCTAATGCGTAAACATTATGGGAAGAGCTCTTTAGCCAGACGGGATTTAAACTTTAATGCTGAAGACCTAGTTTGGTTTAAGATGAAAAATGTACCAAGCACAATGTTCTCTCTCCATTCCTGATTTCTAACACACACTCAAAGTGTTCGGCTGGTCTTGCGGCTGTCAGTGCAGAAAAGCTACTGCTCTTCGTATGTTTTTTCCGTTGTCCTCGGGCACGTTCATATGTAAATTACAGAGCTTATTTGACCATTAGATCAAAAGTTCTGAAAAAATCCATACATTTACCCGCTCATAAACCCTCCCCTCGAAGACATCAGGATAGAAGTGGTTGAAAGTAGACAAAAGAGACGGATTAAAACACTAAGTGTAAACGGGTACTTGTGATCCGATAGACCAAAACGCTTCATAATAAAACAGGGACTAAAAATCCCATGGCACTTCTCGTAAAAGAGTAGGAGTGTAACCCCGGTGTCCTGGCCACATTCCTCCAATGGCCCTTATCAGTCCTCATCCACTGAACCCCTCTCTCTGCTCCACCTATAGCTGGTGTGTGTGAGCAGTGGTCCAGGTGGATGCTGCACACTGGTGTTGGTTGAGGAGAAACCCCTGATATGATTATAAAGCGCTTTGGGTGTAAAGTAGTACATAGGAAATGTGCTATATAAATACCTCAATCATTCATTCATCCCTGCAGATGAAATTGCCAGATATTACGCTGTACAATTCTCTAATTTTTGTCTTTTATGTTTTTTGTCTCTGTTTGCTGCATATCCTGATCATTATTAAGCTGGAGGAACGGCGCCCACAGGTAAATCACTATTTTTACTCTTACCCAACATATTCTCAGATTAGTGTCATGCTTTGTAGAATATCCATTATGCTACATTAATTATGATCTAGTATTAAATATTATATTATTAAATATTACAGTTTGTTTATCTTTTTCTGTCATGTTTTGGTAGTACTCCACCTCACTGATCATTATCTTGTACTGGTTATTTGGTTTTTGTGAATACACAGATGTGTCCATTTTATTTTATTTGAATAATCAGGAGCAACTAGGTACTTCTAAAGAGCAGACACACAAATGTGCAAACACTGTTCACATCTGCCAGAGTCCTATTTTTTTGTTTTGTGCTACCCTTGTGAAAAGGAAATGCACTTGAATGTACACTTGTGGTGGACCTAAATCTTATTAGTATAATTTTACTTGCAGATATTATAATAAAGAATAAAATGTGCATTTTGTAATAATGTACATTTAAAAGTGTTTCTTTATGTTTTAATTATCTTTTGTTGTGCTTTAAACCTTTGACTGTCCTGATTTACGTGCTAAAACATATGCAAAGTACTTTATTATAAATTTAACTGTAGTTTCATATTTTATATTATGTTTAAAGTTATTGTATTTTAAATGTTCTAAATTGCAATTGAATCATTATAGATGTGTAATTACACATATTTAAATGCATGACACACAAGTTTCAATAGAAATAACTTTAAAGTATATTTTAGTTTACCATAAATGCTTGTCAGTACATTCGGTGGTACACTTTAACCATATTTCAAATATAACAGAATATTGATATAAAGATTGACTTAAGTCTCACTTTCAAAAAAGCACTTTTAAGCTAATTGCTTTTATTATAAATTTAAACTATAATACATTTTCATTTAATTAGAAATCAATTTGTAAATGTATACACACTTAGTTCTGGTTTCACAGTACAGGGCTTAGATTAAGGCAGGATTAGGCCTTAGTTCAATTAGGACAGTTAAGTAAATTTTTTAAACGTGACATATAAAAAAAAACATTACTGGTGTGCATCTTGAGACAAAACAGTGGCATTGACAAATTCATTGAGATATGTCATGCAAGTTGCTTTCAGTTAAAACAGCTCAAACTCTGCGACTAGCCTTGTCTGTAAAACCGGAGGATTATAATAAATGCTATGAAATAAAAAAGGACATTGAAATTTAAGTATTTAATTTTATTATATGCTACAAGTGTACTTTCACAAGGGTAGTGTCCCAGAAATGACATTCTTCATCTCTGTCCAGTTTTATAAAAACAACTTTTTGCAAGCAATCATGCTCTCAATTGTACCTACCGGCTCATATTTCTGTGTTCAGTGTGAAGTCCGGGTTCATCACTACTGTTTGTTTTGTATGTTAGCAAAGGCCAGCAAACCAGTTTGATATGTTTGCTCGAAATCTTTCCTCTACGGGTTTTTATTCCTTCCTTAACATGTGACCGTTTTCTTGGAACACCTTGTGTTTTTAGAGAAGGAAAAGTAATGTAGAATTTGTCATTGCTTTCTATAACATCTGACCAGGCTGTGTCCATGGTGAATGGGACGTGCATTATTATTAGTGCAAGTATAAGGCAAAAGCGGCTTTGTTTCCAGCTTTAGCAGCAGGGTTTTCATCTGATGGTTATGATCAACACTTGGACTGGAGCTGTGTTGACCACCAGAGAATACAAGAGCAGGACGACGACGTCAGAAGCAGCTGGACTGAACAACCAGTCCATTCCCATCATCGGCGGACATCTGTGAGTCCAGACCGCACCAGGAGCCTTTCTCTGGAGAACGAGCCACCTGTGACTTTCCTGGTCCGCAGTGCCGCCCTGGAGGACCTGACATCCGTCGGGGAGAGGATCGTAGAAGCCAGGGCTGCTACAGTGAGACCCTTCAGGAAGAGGAAGAACTGTCCTTTTACGACAATGAGAGCCATGCTGAAGAAAACAATCTTCCAGCTTGGGCCAGCAGGGCTCAGACAACTCTCGCTGAATCTGTACATGCACCTTCTGAAACCAAAGAACATAGTTTTACAAGCACTTTACCTCATGAACACATGGACACAGTGGGCGCAGTGGAGGAGAAAGTTGATGCTACGTTATCAGGGCTTAGAGCCGCTGCTGAAGATGCAGAGACTCATCCTCCTACTAGTACAAGTGGCTCTCCAAAAGGTGTTCACGGCTCCCCGGCAAGAAAATCCCTGGTGCCGGTGGCTCAGTTTAAAGGTCTGTGCTGTTAAGCTCACAGAATCCCAGTGCAGTGTCTCTTCCTTGGTTTGCCTCCGCCTATGTTTTACAGAGCCGCTTAGCTATGCACCTCTTTCTGTCTATAACGAACATCCTACAAAATAAGCGGCGCGCTGAGGAGAACGGTCTGTTGTCCTGCAATTGTTTGCTACACACCGTCCTTTTTTGGGCACTCAGCCTCACTCAGTCATTCTTTTGTTTCCTCTGGTGGTCTTGCAGCCTGTTTTGCGCTGATTGATGAAATCCATGTTTGCTGGCCGTGTTTCAGTCAGGCATGTCTGTGTGCATGAGTGTGTTTGCATGTGTTAACAACACCATCATCTGGTGTAGCACTGCTTTAACAGATCCCCTCACTTTTATTTACAGCCTTAACTTTCTCAAATGTTTCTTTAGAGCTTCAATTATACAAAGTCTCGTTGAAATTCTCAATTGAAAAACATTAGCAATACATTTAGCAAACTGTAGTCAGTTTAACGAAGGCTGACTGGCTACACTGTTAGCATAGTTGCGAGGCTACACTGTTAGCATAGTTGCAAGGCTACACTGTTAGCATAGTTGCGAGGCTACACTGTTAGCATAGTTGCGAGGCTACACTGTTAGCATAGTTGCGAGGCTACACTGTTAGCATAGTTGCAAGGCTACACTGTTAGCATAGTTGCGAGGCTACACTGTTAGCATAGTTGCAAGGCTACACTGTTAGCATAGTTGCGAGGCTACACTGTTAGCATAGTTGCGAGGCTACACTGTTAGCATAGTTGCGAGGCTACACTGTTAGCATAGTTGCGAGGCTACACTGTTAGCATAGTTGCAATCTAGTTAGCTGCCTAACTCTTGAAAATAAAGAGGTTTTCACAGCAAATTCTATTGCAAAAAAATTGTTAAGAACATTTTAATAATCTAAAGAACCCTTTTACACTGTCAAGAAACCTATAGGGCAATGTAAAGATTTTAAAGGTTCTTTATAAAAAAAATTAAGAGTACTGGGGCAGCGTTTTAAGAAAGCATATGTGCATTCTTATCTTATTAATGCCTTCAGATTCTAAAGTAGCATCACATATATCCTTTACGAAAAAGGCAATGTCAGAATACATTACGATGAACTATATGATAAATCCAAGAAGACAGGCCAGGTGGGAGAAATGTTGACTATAAACCGAAACGATTCAGTGCTTAAAAGAAATCATAAAAATATTTAGCGTCATTTGAATCGTCAAACTCTAGAGAGACTCCAAATTAGTCTCTTGTGAGGTTTACTAATGGTTAGGATTGCTTAGACACTGAGGCAGTTCACTAGGTTTAACAACACATGTGTAGAGACTCCAGTTTTTCACTTTTCAAGTTCATTCAAATTGATATATTAATTGTATTCACATTGGTGCATTTTTTGGTTCTTTACAGCTCAGTCCAAGACCAATGGTGATGCTGAGAAGAGGGTGAGTGCTAATAGCTATTTTGCATTATTCTTTTGTTCTCCTCCACTTTTCATTTTCTTGCCATTTATTTAGCTTATTTGTACACCATGGAGTTTTCATCCACTACTGTTTTGCTCTCTAAGACCAAAGTCAGACCCTCCTCCCATAAAACACCTTCCTCCCTCCCAAAAAAGTCCTTGGCCTCCTCTAGTAGATCTCCCTCAGTACCTGCCACCTGTGCTGGGCTCAAAGAATCCAGGCCAAGAGTGAGTACAGCTTCCGATGTGGAGAACTGTCTGTTTGACTGGCAGTCTGCCCACTGTCTGGTGTGATTAACAGTACCTGCATCTCTCCTCTTGCTAACTGACAAGCATCTCATTCGCACAAATATTCTATCGTTGGTGTTAATTTTCATTAGCACGGACATCTGGAAAGGAAAGGCAACTGAAAGTAGTCAGCATGGTTTTAGACTGCAGCAAAGTTTTTGTGCTTCCTGTGGATGCCTTCATAATTAAAGTGCTTTCAATCTCTATGTTTGAGCAGGCAAACATGTCATAAGGCCTATTTATGAGTGCCTCTTCAACTTTGAGTGGGTTTGGCTCTCTGAACTCTGAGTAGTTCCTTTTATTTGCCTACTAACAATGGCAAACAATGGGCATACATGTATCACTGGAGAATTTTGTTATTTTTGCCATTTTCAGAACCATGATTTAATGTCATTTCCAACACATCTTTATGTGGTTACATTTGGAACATTTTTGGAATAAAAATAGAAAACTCTTAAAAATGTCTTATTAATGCTAATGTTATATAGCATTTGTATCCACAATTAAAAATATATTTTCACACTTTTTGGATTTGAGAACAAAATAAATAATATTACCAAAATGTAATTAAAAAATAGTCATAAAACAAAATGAAGAACTTTTTTTCTATAATTATATTAAAGCTATATTATATAAGAATTTTATAAAAGGGTCATAATAACAGAGACATCTATAGACATTTGCAGTTGTTTTGTTATCCATAATTTCATGGAATATAATTATTAATGTGTTTCTCTTTCTTTCTCATCTGTATATCTCTAGGCTCCTAGTAGCACTAGACCTCATGCTGCTGGTACAAAGATTCCTGCCATGACTGCAGTTGCCAAAAATGGAAAAGGTAAGTAAGATTTCTTTCACAAAGGAGTTTTTAGATATAACTGTGTCATGTACAGTCGTGGCCAAACATGATGTCCAAAGGGGATATTTGCACAATATTAGCTTTTAATGTATGTTATATTGGGAAGAAGAGTACCCTAAACTTGATTAAGTTATCAAAATGACAAAATTATTTGTCAAGAAAGGCAAACTTCAGCATAAATATGGGTTTTAAAAAAGGCTTATAAAAACGAAACCTCAGGAAATAAAGCATACATTGACTACAATGTAATCAGTTATAAATATGTTGTTGGTTCTCCCTTGTTTTTTATCAGAGCATAGATTCACTAAACTTTACACATGTGTCATGTGTCTTCCCAAAGTTGAGCTTCATCGGAAGACCTGCGTGACTTATCACAATTCAGGTTATAATTTCACAAAGAGTTTCAGTGGCTTTTAAGGTCAGGGGACTGAGGAGGCTCACTTTCATTGCGTACAACTTTGTTTCATACGCTATGTGTTTGGGATCATTGTCATATTGGAAAATACACATTTGATCTCAAAACAGATCCTCCATACTTGGCTACATTATGTTCAACAAGTATCGGTCCATTTTCATAGTGCCAGAAACTTTGTAGATCCTTCCAACACCTGCAGAGATGCATCCCCAATGCCATTATGTTTCCCCCGCCATGCTTAATGGCGTCACACATTCATTTGGTATTAAAACACTCCAGTCGTCTCCTTCAAACATACCTGACACCATCAAATGCTAGGTTGCCAAGACTTGTCGGACTGCAGAACATGCTCCAATCTTCCTTTTGTTCTTTGGCAAATGCAAGGTGTTTTTTGCAGTAGATAAAACTGATAAATATTTTTTTTACTGCTACACAACCTCTTAATCCAGGCTCTTATAGCTAGGTTGCAGGTCTCATCCAGATTTTCATCTTCCTGCAAAAATGCTCACTAGTCTTCCTTGACCTGCCACAGCATGTTACATTCTGCATGTCTATGGCCTCAATGTGCTTTGAAATAATTCTGTCGACAATTATGACAATTCACATCCTAAACATCAGCAATATCCAAAATCGACTGACCAAGAGATTGAATATTCAACAATATTCTCCTTGGTTGCAGAGGACAGCTTCTTCCATTTAACCGTTTACACTAAAACCGTCAAAACAACATCTAATAATATAGCTAATACTTGCCGCACGGTGATTTATTGAATTGTAGGCTGGGAATAATGAGACTACTTTGACCAAAATCACTTCTGCACAATTCGAGATGTTTCATTGCGTCATGACAAAATGCATACTTAGTTTTACACTACTACAGGCTCAACTTCACAACATGCGTACAAAATATTTGATAAATATTTAGTTGAAAAAAGGGCGAAGAAGCCATTTTCCCTAGGTCGGATATCACTTTTGGCCACTACTGTATATTTTTCTTCATTAGGAAATCATTATCATAACACTATACTGTTTCCCAGACTCTCCAAAGACCCCGGAGACCAGTGGACACAACAGCCCTGGCATTTCCAAATCCCCTGCCAGTAAAGCTGCGGGTGGCAAGCCTCCAAGCACAGGAAATGAAATCAAGAAGGTCGCAGTGATTCGCTCGACCCCTAAATCTCCGAAGAACCGTTCTCCTACATCGCTGTCCGCCGCTGCCCCCCTCCCTGATCTGAAGAACGTGCGGCCAAAAGTCGGTTCCACCGACAACCTGAAGCACCAGCCTGGAGGCGGCCGGGTAATTCATCTGGATTTGATTCACCTCAATGTTCGGTTTGCAGTTGGGTTTGAGATCAGATTTAAATCAGATATTTCGGTTTTTATATACCGTATATATTATATATATTTTTGCACTGTGGAAAAAAGTCCGCCAACTTCAACTTAAAAAGTTAAGGCAGTTTTTAATAATCAAAATCATATTGGCTGTACAAGTCATTTACTTGCATAATTTTAAACTGTTGAATTATGTATAATTTTAAAAAAAATGGAGTTAAAATACTTTATTATGATGAGTTAAAGTAATGGAAAAACATTGCCATGACTTATTGATCATATAGTCGACGCAGACTGATAGGTCCTTAACTCGACGCAGACTGATAGGTCCTTAACTCGACGCAGATGATAGGTCCTTAACCGACGCAGACTGATAGTCCTTAACCGACGCAGACTGATAGGTCCTTAACATGCAATCTACTAGCAATCACATATCACATAATTACCACATGGCATGCAAACAGATTGGCCTCTGCTGATCCTGCAGCCAATGAGATTGCTTGCTTAATGTTTAAATAGTCTGGTTCAGTGTTTGTTGTAAGTGAGTCCTGCATCGCCCTATCAGCTGAAATCCTCCACCTCCCCCAGCTCCACCTGCCTAGATCTGCTACTGGACTTATGTATGTATTTATGCAGCAGCATAGCTTACATGCTCACAGCAGCGTGTCGGAGTATCTGTTAGCAGTAGCAAGTCCATACTTGCTCAGCAGCAGTGTAGCAGATCAAGTCCGCCAACACCAAATACATTAACATAGCCATATTCAATAGCATGCTAAAACTATTCCAAGAGTGTCATGGTTGAAATAGTTTTCAGTAGTTGCAAAATCGCTGATATTACATGATGTTAGTCTTTGCATAGTTTTTCAATCTCATCAGCTAATGAAACCTGATTCACCTGTTTATCTCTCTTCCCTAAAACAATAGTTTTTAAGTCAACTCTCCCAATGTTCTGTCTTTCACAGGTACAAATTCTTGATCAGAAGGTGGATTTCAGTAATGTGCAGGCAAAGTGTGGCTCCAAAGCCAACCTCAAGCATATGCCAGGAGGTGGCAATGTGAGTAACTACGGAATGATTCGGACACACAAGTTTTATTCCTACCAAGTTATTATCACCAAACAGTATTTGTAAGTGGCTGTCCCAACATTATCAGTAAACTATGGAAGCTTGTTTCCACCACTGAATAAAAAAGTAATTGCGATTTTTTTTTTTTATCCACAATCCTGACTTTTTGCAAATTGTGAGTTTATATCTCACAAGTAAAAATCAGAATTGTGAAAAATACATTCTAAATTGCAAGTTATAATGTCAGAATTGCGGGATATAAACTCACAATTCAGATTTATTTAGATATTATATCTCTCAATTCTGAGAAAAAATTCAGTCAAAGTAAAAAAAAGTCAGTCACAATTATCTTAATTCTTTATTCCGTGGCAGAAGCAAGCATTTTGAAATTGTTTTTTAATTTTTATATTTTCCATATTCATTTTGCTTAAAGTTTTAATTATGTTGTTGTGTTTTATACATTTTTTAAGTGTCTATTTATCAATTTTTATTTCAGTTTTAGTACATAAATTGAAACATTGCATTACAGCTAGTTGCCAAGACATTTCTCATTTTCATTTAGTTTAAGTTTTTTATATATTTAATTTCAGTTAATGTTTATTTTATGTTCCGAAAATATTTTAATGATTATAGTTTTAGTTTTCAGTTAATTATAATAACCATGGTAAGAATTGACAAATATATTGTCTTGTAATGGTTACATTTTCCAAGAATGGTAACTATCCAGTTGTCCGAACAAACTAAAATGCATGCCGTTCCAAATAATACGTCTTTATGGTTCATGAGAATCGGGGAACCTTTAGCATTTGATGTTCTCGTTCATGAAAACTTCCAAACATTTGCTTTAAACAGGTTCAAATTCTTGATCAGAAGTTGGACTTTTGTAATGTCCCTTCTAAGTGTGGCTCCAAAGACAATATCAAACACACACCTGGAGGTGGCAATGTGAGTTACTATGAGATAAACCATTATCCAAACCCGGTTCGCTCCTAAATTTATCACCAGCCATTTATTCCTAACCAAAAAAGTATAACAACCTGCTCCTTTTCCAACTGATGGAAAGAGGTCAAGACTAATCAAACTCCCAACCATCCCTTACTGACTCAAGATGTTCCTGAAATGTTCCTCATGAAGTTAGAAACACTGTATGACTTCAGATCTTTGCACTCTTTCAGGTAAAAATTCTTGATCAGAAGGTGGACTTCAGTAATGTCCAGTCAAAGTGTGGCTCCAAAGACAATGTGAAACATGTACCTGGAGGTGGCAATGTGAGTAACTATAGGATGAACTCAACGCCCTCTGTCTTGGTTCTTCCTGAAGTTATGACCATTTGTGAAACATTTTGTAAAAACAATCTCATTCAATTTAGTAGGTCTGTCTGTTACACAGTCACTTTTAGATTGATAATGAATTGAAAAAGAGGGCTGAAAGATTTTCATGAAAATGTAAAAATCTTAATTGCAAGACCTGAAAGACAGTCTGACATTAAATTGTTGCAAATAAAGTCAAAAGTGAGAGGGAGACAAAGCCATTATAGTGAATTCATGTTTTATCTTTACCATTCACAAACTCATGGCTCTTCCTTTCTAGCAGTTCTACCTCTAAGATAATTAACAACATAACTCCTGCTTTCCCCCAAATTTATAGTTTTCCAGTTAAAAATTCTGGATCAGAAGTTGGACTTTAGTAATGTCCAGTCAAAATGTGGCTCCAAAGACAATGTACCAGGAGGTGGCAATCTGAGAAACTATGGGTTGAACTCAACACCTTCAGTCTTGGTTCTTCCTGAAGTTATTTTCATTTGTGGAAACCTTGGGATTAACAATTTGGCCACCCCGTCACAAAATCCTGCTCTAAAAAGCCTTTCCTAATGATGAACTGTTAGTTTCCTCTGGTTCCTCTCTGGTCCCGAGCTAAAAAGACAGATAACTCCTTGTCTTCCCCAAACTGTTCACTCTTTCAGGTGCAAATTCTCGATCAGAAGTTGGACTTAAGTTGCGTGCAGCCTAGGTGTGGTTCCAAAGATAATATCAAACATGTACCCGGAGGTGGAAAAGTGAGTAAACAGGGGACCGTTTTTTGTTTTCTTAACCAAAAATCATACTAAAGAGACTTTTAATACTAATACTAGGGATGCACTGATATTACAATTCTGGCCGAAACTAATAACTTGATTATAATATCCAATAAATGTTAAAATGGTATGTTAAAAAAGGGAATCTCAAGTGAAGTCTCAACGTCATAATGTACAATATAAAAGATGGATATTTATTTTGAGAGAGTGTAACTTGTAGTGAGCATTAATTAAATTCTGTCAGTAATTACTCACCCTCATGTCGTTCCAAACCCGTAAGACTCGTTCATCTTCAGAGCACAAATAAAGATATTTTTTGATGAAATCTGAGACATTTCTGTCCAGCTTCTGTTACAGCTACGCAACTACCACTTTCAAGCCTCAGAAAGCAGACGTTGTTGTGTGAACGTGTTCATATTTTGTAAATAAAGTGGTAAATTATGTTTTTTAGTCAAGGACATGTTTGGCTTTATTTATTATTGCAAGGCTTTTGGAGACTTTGGTTTTTATGTGTCTGATGTGAGTTTTCCAAGTTAGTTTATTATCTGTTGTAACTCCTACATTTTTTATTTTAGAGACATTTTCAATTTGTATCCCATCTATCACAATCGTCTTTCCGGTTTTGTTTTATAATTACCAAATAATATGGCTTTAGTTTTATTTAAGTTTAAAGATAATTTGGATTACTTTAATGATGTCTCTGGTGCTGGAAAGTGGTGGTTGTTGTCAATGGAGGAACAGAAAGCTCTCAGATTTAATCAAAATATATTAATTTGTGCTCCGAAGATGAACGAAAGTCTTACGGGTTTGGATCGACATGAGGGTGACTAATTCATGACAGAATTTTCATTTTTTGGGTGAAATAAACTAAACTATTTTTGGGATAATCTAAATGTAAAAATATGGGAAATCAGTATTCATAATTAAAGCTGCAGTCCGTAACTTTTTTGGGTTAAAAATTATCCAAAATAAAATTTTGAGCAAGTACATAACCAGCCAGTGTTCAAATTTATTTGCTTGCCTTAGCTCGATTCTAAACGGTAAGATTGTAATAATGTTTTTAATTCCAGTGGTTCTGGTGGATTTCCGCTGGAGATTCGAGCATGTCTTTGAATCATTACGTCACATCTGTACACATAAAGAAGGTGTCCTGGCTAGTAGACTATATTGTGTGTGAGAATGTTGGAGGTGGAGATTCATAGCCTTTTCTCACAGCACTTGATATAATTAAACTTAACAATTTGATGGCGGATCCAGAAAGGTCACCCGCTGTAAATGCAAAAGACTTCGGAGTGGCTACAGAAAAAAGAGACTGCAACCGGACTCATGCGAAAACAAGGATAAATATCGAAAGGGCATTAAATGTAGTCACGCGATGCTGAAGTTGTTTACATGAACAATTTGAGAACAAAGTATAATTTACACGGTTTGAGGTGATATGATAAGCAATGTTAGATTTGGCGACAGAGATGGCGACAAAGAGGAAAAACTATGGACTGCAGCTTTAAATAGTCATAGTATTGATCTATTGTGTTTCCCTATTTTAAATGAACGCATGGTAAATACTGCTTGGTTTTTTTGGCTATGACTGTATGACCACTCACCCTCTAAAACTCATTAACTGGAATGTTTGCATGCACTAATTTTTGTAAATCAGAATGAATCCAATCTAATTTCATAGTCTGTAATTTTTATTTTATACAAACCCTAAATGTTGCAATTCGATTCATATGTTTGATTACATGTGCATTACATTTATTCCAAACAAAGCGTTCAGAACCAGAGAAAGCCACCGCAATGTCAATGGAGTCCGTTGTCGTTTTTGCCTTGATCATATATCTAAAAAAGCTGACATTTATGTTAGAAGAGCTTTTCTTTTGCAAATATTTAGTAAATATTCAGTCTCATTCCACTGAACAGTTTGTAGGACATGAGATGTAAGTAAACATATTTATGATCGAGAGACATAAACGAACATTCGTGTGACGTAAAACATATTTAAATGTGCGCAATGTATTTTTTAAATCTGATTGAGAAAATAGTCTGATTTAATAGTTTACATGCTTTCTTCTTTCCTGTTGATTGGATTATTTCAGATGCCCTTCCAATCTGATTGAAATTTAATTCAGATCAAGCTCAATTTAATCGATTGTGGTGTTTGCATGAAGGCTTTTCAGTCCATCAATCTGATTAGTATTTGGCTGGATGAACATCAATTAATTGTGACCCTCGATACATTTAAGCGTAACTCAGAAGAACATACATGCTGTTTTGTGGCATTTCGAGAAAATACATTTCCTGCAAGACATGTTAGAAACAGAAACCTCCCTTACTTCAATAAAGTTAAGCATGTAATAAACAATTCTCCATATAATTAGAAGACTTTTGACTTTTAGGAAAACCTCTTTCCTTACAAAAACAGATGACCACCACTGAAATCCTAACCCTTAATGCGAACTGGCTTGTCATTACGGGCAGTCATTACACTTAAAGTACCAGCGAGGGATCCCTAGAGACCCTTATGCACTCAAGAGGAGTTGCACTCCTCTGCTGTTGAAGGCACAGAGGGGTCTTGTTGTAGCGCTCTGGTCAGCAGAGCTTGTCTTTGTGGTGAGCAGTTGGATCGAGCTAAAAGTTGACCTCACTCTGAAGACACTGAGGCCTTTTTATACAGAAAAAACCCCAACAGCTGTGGCTATATGAGGTCATTGCTTCTATTTTTGGAGCAGGAATGGTACACAATTGTACCGTTCTCATGTTGTGTCTTCAATCCATAGTGTAAAATGAAGAGCATTGAAGAACATATCTTTTTAGAACCGGTGACCAACTAGATAATTAATGTTTTGGTTCATCATATTTTGAGGTTAGATTACATTTTTATAAATACATATTGGTTTTAAAAATTCTCAGAGATGACTAAACCACCAAGAGGGTTTTGCATCGAAGGGACTGAAAAGTTTACTGACCAACTGCACTTAAGCACTTTCTTCCCTTTTCTCAAGCTTTTTCTCTTTCTTGCGTGTTTGGATAGTTTTTAACGAATTTTAAATTGTATATAATTGTCTGGAAAAACATTAAAACCCTTGTTTTTTTGTTTTGAAAAGGTCCAAATCCTCCACAAAAAGATTGACCTGAGCAATGTGCAGTCAAAGTGCGGATCGAAAGACAACCTACGTCACAAACCAGGTAACCGTAGACATCCACTTTGGATTTGAAATGCCACCGACAATCGAAGCTCAAGCTTTGTACTAAGTTTTCTCAGCATTTTGAATGCATGTACATAATTGGCCATTTAATATAAGTCATGAGGAATTTCACCTGCCTTTTCAAGGTGGAGGAAACATTGAGATCAGGTCTGAGAAGCTTGATTTCAAGGCTCAGTCAAAGATTGGATCTCTGGACAACATTAAACACGTGGCTGGAGGAGGCAGCAGGAGGGTAAGACAACATGTCCTCCACTGATGGGAAACGATACTCAAACTATTCATTCTCCACCTCAGCTGTAGAACCTACACACCCTAAAGTTAAATATGAACGTTTATAAATCCTTATTATTTTACAACCATATCTGTGTAAATCTGTCTCGGGTGCTCTCTGGGTTTGAATCATTTAGTTCTTTAGATGGCTAGGCTTAAAAAAATCCCTTGAACTAATTTAACTCCTTTAAATTCTCATCTCATTGCCCTTTGTTTTGATTCCATGAGCTTCAGAATTTAAGGAGTGGAGAATGTTTTGCTTTTACTTGTCTCTGCAAATTAAACTGTAAATAAACATTTATTTTAAGAGAAAACATGACATACTTCATCTTTAATTTATTTACATTTGTGTTACCATCGTTTTCCTTTTTGTTGAACCCATATCATTTTTTTGTGTTTCTTTCTGTTTTGGTTGACCATGGTGTTCATTTCACCTCTCATTGGCCACCCTGGGGTCCGTCTCTAGAGAGAGAAGGGGAGAGGGGCAGATACGCCCCAAGATGAGGGCTTCCTCACCCCAGACCCCTCTGATACCCCCACCCTCTCATCTGCCAGTATGTCCCCAGAGCCCATCCTCCTCAGCAACCCCCAGATAAAGATTGAGGACTCCAGTAAGTATTCAGAGAGGCACGTGCCCGAAATAGACAGAGATATCGACATTAAATTAACCATCACTGTACTCTCATATATTTTTATAATATAATATTTGGAGAGTGCTCAAATATGGGGACACATTACTCTTTATAGGGATAGTTCGCCCTACAATTGAATTTAGTCACCCTGGCATTGGCCTAATGCCGTTCTTCCTCTTTCAGACCACAAAAAGATCTTTTTTTTAAAATGTCCCGCTCGCACTCCTCTAATGGCAGTGAATGGTGAACAGCATCAAGATTTTTTTTAAATAAGCAAAGGTAGGCTATCCAATGTGTCATATATTCAAAGTGTTCTGGGAGTATACGATTCTTTATAGGAATCCGTGAAGAACCTTTAACAAGTCAAGTCAAGTCACCCTCATTTATATAGCGCTTTTGACAACATATACTGAACAAAATTATAAACGCAACACTTTTGTTTTTGCCCCCATTTTTCATGAGCTGAACTCAAAGATCTAAGACTTTTTCTATGTACACAAAATGCCTATTTCTATCAAATATTGTTCACAAATCTGTCTCAATCTGTGTTAGTGAGCACTTCTCCTTTGCCGAGATAATCCATCCACCTCACAGGTGTGGCATATCAAGATGCTGATTAGACAGCATGATTATTGCACAGGTGTGCCTTAGGCTGGCCACAATAAAAGACCACTCTAAAATGTGCAGTTTTATCACACAGCACAATGCCACAGATGTCGCAAGTTTTGAGGGAGCGTGCAATTGGCATGGAATGTCCACCAGAGCTGTTGCTGTGAATTGAATGTTCATATCTCTACCATAAGCCGTCTCGAAAGGCGAGAATTTGGCAGTACATCCAACCGACCTCACAACCAAAGACCACTTGTAACCACACCAGCCCAGGACCTCCACATCCAGCATCTTCACCTCTGAGATCTTCTGAGACCAGAAATTCTTTGATTATGTAAACCGGTTATTGCAGCACCTGTCCGGGTGACAGGTGCTGCAATAATTGGTTTACATAACCAAAGAATTTCTGCACAAACTGTCAGAAACCGTCTCAGGGAAGCTCATCTGCATGCTCGTCGTCCTCATCGGGGTCTCGACCTGAGCAATGTGCCAAAGATCTCGACCCGACCTCTTCACGGGTGATTCCCGGTTTTTACTGTACAGGGCAGATGGCAGTCAGCGTGTATGGTGTTGTGTGGGTGAGCGGTTTGCTGATGTCAACGTTGTTGATCGAGTGGGGTTATGGTATGGGCAGGCATATGTTATGGACAAATAACACAGGTGCATTTTATTGATGGCATTTTGAATGCACAGAGATACCGTGAAGAGATCCTGAGGCCCATTGTTGTGCCATTAATCTACGACCATCACTTCATGTTGCAGCATGATAATGCATGGCTCCGTGTTGGAGGATCTGTACACAATTCCTGGAAGCTGAAAACATCCCAGTTCATGCATGGCCAGCATACTCACCGGACATGTCACCCATTGAGCATGTTTGGGATGCTCAGGATCGTTGTATACGACAGCGTGTACCAGGTCCTGCCAATATCCAGCAACTTCGCACAGATGAACTTTCTCAAAATTGAAGAGGAGTGGACCAACATTCCACAGGCCACAATCAACAACCGGATCAACTCTAATTGTGTTCACACCAGATACTGACTGGTTTTTGGAGTTTCGGTGCTAAATAGGAGCTAAATACGAGTTTACGTGCTAACATCCATGGAAACTTTTTAATGCACAAAAAGTTCTTTATGATGGGTCTTCAGATTAATAAAATTCACACACAAAAAAAGGTTCTTTAAGGAACTGGTCACTGAAAGGCTCTTTAGGGCACATAAAAAATGGTTCTTATGGTATCACTGCAAAAAAAAATTAAGAGTGTTGGCTGTTGGTTTTCTGTGCCTGACTGCGTGTTCATGAGATTCCCAAGCACACAAGTTGGGAGAAATCAAGATTAATAAAAAATAAAAAAACACACATGTGTGTTCTTTCTTCACCGAGTTAAATATCTCTGGACCGGAACTCTGACAGTTGACAGATGTGAACACAATAACTGTTTGTTATGACGAACACAACGGATATATTCACTTCAGAGAAGAAAGTACATGGATTGTATTTCATGTTGCATTTTTTGTCATTTTTCTGGGCGAGTCTAAGTGAACTGAGGCGGTAAAAGAGTCTTACGAACGCATAATCGAGCACAGAAAACCAATGACCAAGGTCAGGATTTGCTTTAAATAATACATTACATTTCGGTTTGTTTTTCACCAAAGCATATCGTATACCCCAGAACACTTGGAATATATGGCATATGTCGCATAGGATCATTGATTCTGTGGTATTTTTGCATCTTTTTTAAAAAGAAAAGCTTGATGCTGGTCGCTAATCACTGCCATTACTTTTTACAAATACTTTTTTCATTTATTTTTATTATTCTCCTTTTTGGTCCAAAAAAGAAAGAAGGACATACTACATTGGAACAACACCAGGGTGAGTAAATGGACTTAATTTTCAACTATTCTCAGACACTACAGATACTACAGGTGAATATGTTAGAGAAGCTCAGTTGATGAATCACATAACATTTCAGAAAAATCGAGGCAAATTTTTTCCTAATGTACTGTTTAAATATGCAAATAAGTGCATTATCTAATTTGCATAAATTTCCAAAATTGAAATCTGAACATTGGATAAAAGCCAGGTTTAAAATTATTGTCATTTTGTTGATGAGTTAAAGGTTTTTACAAAGGGGACTTTGGATGTCTCTTTTTTTTACACTGAAATAAAATAAAATACATTTTTACTGTTTTATGAATAAATTGTTATTAACAGACCCATCTGTAAAAACCTGAATATATCCTGAATATAATAAGAACCAGAATATATATAGGAGTAAAACTGGAAAGATTTTTGTATACCAGTGCAGCTGATGTGAAGATTTCTAGCTCCATTGATGAGAAAATCTCAATAAAGACATGTATTGTCATTTAAATCTACAGACACAAATGATAGTGTAAAATGTGTATTTTGGATTTTTTTACACTAATCTGAGAAGAAGATAAGATACGGAAAAACTGTAGTGTCTTAAAACAATCAATAAGAAACCACTTAGTGAATTAATGTGCAAATTGCTAGATGGATCAGTAATCAACAAAGAAAAAATATTTCATACAAATGAATTAAAAATAATTTGCCTATTGCTTATAATAAGTTTGCACAAGTATCTTGTGAAATGCATCTTGGGTGCCATCTCCTGGCACAGAGTGATGGGAAATCAACTGTACAAATGAGCAACTGACCAACAAATGATAACTTTATTTTAAGAAGATTTAAAAATATATGTTTAGTTTAAATTATGTTTATATAGAAACTTATTTTAAAAAATTTTTATTTACTTATTTTCTCATGCTTTTTTATGCTGCTTTATCCCTTTTAACACCATCTTACACATTTTTTATTGTTTGACAAATTGATTATTTATACATTGATCATTTGAGAATGTTATTATTCAGCATTTTGAAGGTACACAACAACTATTTCTGATTTTATAACATCCAAGTCCTGACCTGCAGCGTAATGGTCACTAGAGAGCAACAGTGATGTGAAATGATGGAATGGCCTTCAGAATAAAGGACTTCGATTAGTATTTGCTTTCTAGGAGTTTCCAGTCCAGAATGATCCTGGATGCCTATGAATGTTTTTATGGGTGTTTTCACTCGAGAATTCTGTGTTAAAGGGATAGTTCACTTTGAAATTAATTAGTTAATTTGATATGTTTTAGCTTACCTCAAGGGCATCCAAGATGTAGGTGTCTTTGTGTCCACAGTATTTTCAATTTCGATATTTTTAGGTCAAACCGTTCTTGTCTGTCAGTCATATAATGCAGGTCTACGATCCACCTCAAAGAGCATGCACAGAGAAGTCCAAATTAAACATGATTTAATGATTCGTAAATGTAAGTACACATTGATGGCCTAAGACACGAAACAAGCGGTTTGTGTGAGAAAACGAACAGTATTTATATATTTTTTACCTATTGTAAACACAGCCACGTCCAAGTGATCTGAGAGGTCGCGAGCGCTTCGTTCTTTTCCGGAAAGCACCGGAAGTGAAACCTCGCGCGTGTACGTCACTCATTGTTTACACAGAACAGAGATTGTAGGTAAGACGGCTAATTAAAAGGGTACTAATTTGCACTTATCCGGGATGTTTAAACCGTCGTAAAAGAAAACAATTACAAAAAAAATAAAACAATTGTATGAGTGACGTACACGCGCGAGGTTTCACTTCCGGTGCTTTCCGGAAAAGACCGAAGCGCTCGCGACCTCAGATCACTTGGACGTGGCTGTGTTTACAAGAGGTAAAAACTATATAAATACTGTTCGTTTTCTCACACAAACCGCTTGTTTCGTGTCTTAGGCCATCAATGTGTACTTACATTTACGAGTCATTAAATCATGTTTAATTTGGACTTCTCTGTGTATGCTTTTAAGGTGAACCCCTATTGCCTGCATTATATGACTGACAGACAAGAACGGTTTGACCTAAAAATATCAAAATTGAAAATACTGTGGACACAAAGACACCTACTTCTTGGATGCCCTTGAGGTAAGCTAAAACATGTCAAAAATTAATTTCAAAGTGAACTATCCCTTTAATCTCCATCCAAGAATCCCAGGTCCCCTCTGAACCAATATCCAGTTCACCTCAGGCATTTCATTTGCTCTCGTTAGTTTTCATATATTTCCTTTCCCCAGATTGAGTCGCACAAACTGTTGTTCCGCGAGCAGGCCAAAGCGCGAACCGACCATGGCGCAGAAATCGTGTCTCTCGACGAGTCTCCACACGGCCTGAGCACCGTCTCCTCTTCTGGCAGCCTCAACATGGCAGACCCGCCGCAGCTTTCCACCCTCGCCGACCAGGTGTCTGCATCGCTGGCCAAGCAGGGCTTGTGATTGGACCGTACCACCCCGCAGCCACGCCCCCAAACCCCACCCCAGAAAAACAGAACACACACTTTCACCTGCCTGATGGTATTCTAACCTCTCTCTGAAAGTCATTTTGTGGCCCAGAAAACAATGCCAAGTAACGTCTGGCAATCACTGTTCGATTTTGTAATACTTCAGATTTGTTATAGGCCAATGAAGCTGTTTTATCTGCGAATTGTGTATGAATTTGCCTGTTCACTTATCCTTTGCCAACCCAGGGAATTTAACAATTGGGAATTTCTTCCAGTAGCCCTCCCTTGACTATATTTAGCAGCACAAAATTACGTTCATGTATTTTTTATTTTGATTTTGGTTAGTACTGGATATAGGACAGTTCAGACAGAACCCATTTTTCACTTTCAGAGAGGATTGTTCTCATTTTTGAATCGGGATGAAATTAGATCGAGATTATGAATAAGTCGCTTAGCAGTGCTTAAAATAAAAATTAGAGCATTGAATCTTGACTTTGAGATTGAAAGAAGCTTAAAGCCCCACAGTCCATTTCTGAAATGATTTGCAAGGCTTACGTGAAGAAAAACAGGTGCGTAACAGAAGCCGAAAGCTTTCGTTCTTTAGGATCTCTGTTGTGCTGTTGGTCAGAGATTACACTTCCCGCAGTGAACCATGAGATTCAGACTGATTCATAAAGAAACTTTCTTACAGTATTATTCTGCGGATATGAGATGTTTATGATATGAAAACACTTTTTTTGTGTGCCTACTGGCAGTCTTAAATTATTGATTTGAATTATGTCAGTACTTCTTTGAAAATGCCTCTCCTACTGTTTTTTTTTTTTTAACAACATTTAACTTGCATTTATATTTTTAACATATGCGTAATACAAAATATCTTCAAATTTACAGCTGTTTTGGACACTTTTATTAGTAACGCTTTACAGTAAGATTCAAGGTTTTTAGCATTTATTAATGCAGTAGTCATCATGAAATGAAAATGAACAATACTTCTACAGCATTTATTAATATAGGTAAATGTTCATTTCTACATATACTAATACATTTTTAACATTTCATTTATCTACTAACGATAAACAATAATAAATTAACCTAGATTATAAATTGCTGTAAAAAATTGTTCTTTGTTTGAGTCATAATGCATTAAGTGGTGTTAATTAATGGCAGGTTGCAGATGAGAAATCTGGACATTATTTGAAATCTCTTGTGGAAAAACACAACCTATGCATCTGTAATTTTTTCCCATAATACTGCCAACTCTCTCTTTTCCTGCCATGACATCCAGCTCTAACGGAGTTACCATTTTTGAGATTAATTGCCAAACTGGTTGTAAAATTGCCCACTACACTGATAAAATCTTCACGAAAAACCATCAGCTGAGCACAAGCATGCCGTTAAACAATGGTCTGTGTCACCTCCTCGTGAACACATCCTCCACTTCCACTTTAGTCAAGGTATTCCATTCTACTGAATGATGATGTAATGACCTTAACCAGTCATATGGCTTAAATTCTCTCCTTTGCACTGCACTATCGCAGAATGTTTTAATGAGCTTTGAACCACTCCACACTATCTTTGCTCCTTGCATGCATTTCATGTAAGCAGCCTGAGATACGGCGTTGCCTCTTACACGTCTACTTTTGCGTATATCCCGTAATCGCTGATGTGCTTATTAGGAATCTATGTAGATAGTAGTGGAAAAGAGCACTGCTCAGACGGCGACCCCTGTTTCTTTGTGTTGGAGAAGGAGCTGTGTAACTACCATTAGATATTTAATGTATGTTTATTGTATGTTTATGACTGTATGTTTATGAGGACTTAAAAAAAAAAGCAAAAAAAAAAAAGAAGCCGAGAAGTTCAGAGACCATGCCTGCAACACTTTAACCTGCATGCTGAGTTTTTACATGGATTGGCGACACGTTTCTGAACGTTTTCTATCTAGGGTGTTTTTTGGAAAGGTCGGCAGAGCTTGGATATGGTGTTTTGTTCTGCTTGTGATGTTGTGTTGAGGGGGGGAGTGAGTGTGTAGCAGACAGAAGAGGGAAAGAAAGTCTGTCCTTAGGTTTAAATGTCTCTCTATAGCAGCACACCTGCGACATGGTTTTGGGCGCAGTTTTGCCATCCTGTTGTCACTGACTCCATACACCATATTTGCGGTTGTAAATTTTAGCTTGGGAAATTGTGGTTGTCAATATTGTTTGTGTGTTTTATTAATAACTGGTTTACAAATATTCTTGTTGATGTACATGTGAATTTGGAAATAAAGGATATTAAGCAAATGTCTACTTTTTTATTATGCTTTTTATTATTACTCAAAGTACTTATAAATACATACTCGTGGTGTCACTGTGTTCATTAGAGCACATTGTTCCAAAAAAGTAGGCCAAAAAAGTCAAATAGAAATTAAGCGTATTTAATTTTGCAAAGGTGTCAGTTCATAGACTTTCTCACAGAGTATAAATGAATCTGTTTACATGAAAAACATTTTATATTTTAGAAACATTGGGGCTTGAAAACTAGTTTTAGGGTACTGTTGCCTTAAAAGCTTAAAATCTTGTCAGTTATCAATTTTCAGTAAATGAAGAATTAAAACAAGCAGCATTTATCGGTGTTCAAGCTTTTAAGGCCTTTAAGCATATGAGCATTAAAGACATTAAGTTTTATTTAGCAAGCATTTATCCATTGACATCATAGATGGAAAAGACCATTTACAGCCAATATATGCAATTTACCATATACATGGTTATCAAAGTTTTTTAACAGTTATATCGCCATCTATGGTTCTGAGTTTCCCTTTAGGATTTAGGCTTTTGAGTATATTTTGTCACGCCCCTTTTCTAAATGACCCTGTTACAGCCACCCAAATGCAAATTTTCACTTTTTTTGATAATAATTGATCTAGAGAGTCCAGAGAATTGCCCTATACTGGTTTGGTTCCGATCGGGTGAAAAAACAGGGACTAGTTAGCAAAAGTAGGTTTTGGACAAAAAATATATATGCATTTTGTCCGTCTTGAGCCAAGGATCACAGTGGTGTAAAACACTAGGACAAACGGTCTAGGAGTTATGATCAGTTTTGCGCTTTTGGTTGCTATAGCGCCACCTATGGGCCCATCTGGCTCATACTTTGATAGGTTCTCCCCAAATTGAGGACTACCATCTGGCCAAGTTTAAGTCTCCAGCACTTACGGTTTGGTCTGCACGATGGGTTTTACGGCAGAAGAAAAATAATAATAAAAACCCTCACAATTACAATAGGTTTCAGCACTAACGTGCTTGAACCCCTAAAAAAGAATGGTTACCACTGGAATACATTGCAGTGAACTTGACCATGTCCCTGTTCGAAAGTCTTCTCACGGGTTTTCATAATTATTTGCAAACATTCAGTTCTGCTCCATACTCCTTTGCAACCATGATCAAATCAACTCCTGAGGGATAAAATCAAGTCCTGCCTCATTTCCTCATAACTGAATATTATGTCAGTTGAATGTTGACATGAATGTTGTCACAACAGCATCAAAGTGATTGTTGTCGTAAGTAGCACAAGTTCACCCAAAAATGAAAATTCTGTCATTAATTACTCACCCTCATGTCATCCCAAACCTTTCGTTCATCTTCGGAATACAAATTAAGATCTTTTTGATGAAATCTGAGAGTTTTCTGTCCCTCCACACTTCAAGCAGATTCTGTTGAGCTTTCCCAGACAGCAACATAGTGTCGACCCAGATCCGGCCCACATCCGCTACGCATGGATTCCACATGTTCCAGATGTGGCTCTGATTTGGGCAGACACTATGCTGCAGTCTGGTCAATGTTTATATGTGAATAAAAGACTAAATTCAATCTGTTCATCATATAAAGCGACCGTGTCTCTTTAGAATATTTGGACCATACTCAATTCATGGATTAGTTTTACAATCTCTTTATGAATGTTTAGAAGGGTCAAAGTGGTAGTTGCATAGACAGTCAAGCTCTCAGATTTAATAAAAAAGATCTTTATTTGTGTTCCGAAGATGAACGGAAGTCTTACAGGTTGGAATGACATGAGGGTGAGTAAATAATGAGAGAATATTCATTTTTGGTTGAACTATCCCTTTAATTACATCATAATAGAACAGGGCATCAGTTTACTGTCAGGGACTCGTCGTTCCCATCAAAGTCCCAGTCAAATCATTTCACTCGGCGGCCATCTTTGAAATGCCTTTCAGTCAAGCAAGTGCAGCTCTTTTCTCTTTGAATGGGGAAACATCATATTCTCTTAAGCTGTTCACTTACAATTAAATTTCATATTTGAGATCACAAATAAAATCTGACAATTGTCTCATAAATGTAGTTTATGTTAAACTGGCATTAAAAAGCTGTTAAAAGCCGATGTGCAGTCCAGATCATAGACTGTTTCTAGCAACCGGAGCTTTCTAACCGAAGCTGCAGTGACTGCATCTTTTTTATTTATGGCTTATTCCGCCATATTGCGTGTTGCACTCTCTCCCATTCATAGTAATATGAGTGCACCGTCTTTCTATATATAACGTCTTTGGCCGCATCCAGTGTGGACCGAATTAAATACAGCATTTAGTTGATCCTGATAAGCACTCATTGTCAGTTTTAAACATGACAGCTTCCTTCTTCCATGAGGGGGTTTGGCATCACGGCATCTTTGTTTCCAGGCAGAACGTTAAAGGATGTGACGCACATCTCCCGGAAATCCTGTAGAATTCACCCAATTAGATGACGACTTCAAAACTCCTAAAATGATTCCAATTTTGTGTGTCAAGTGCATCAGATGTTCAGCCTTCAGCATCAGGTGTACAGTCTGTGGGCATGACGTCTGAGGCCGTCCCAAATGGCACACTTCATATGCACTTTTGGTCATGGACTTGGAATGGCTGCCGCATGTGCATGTGTTAAAGAGATAGTTCACTCAAAAATGAAAATTAAGTCATTAATTACTCACCCTCATGCTGTACCAACCCCGTAAGACCTTCGTTCAACTTCGGAACACAAATTAAGATATTTGTGATTAAATCTGAGAGCTGGATCACTCCTCCATAGGCTTCTAAGGGATTGAAACCTGACAGCCCCGAAAAGTCATTAAAGACATCGTTAAATTAGTCCAAATGGCTACAGTGGCTCAATCTTAAGTTTATCAAGCGACGAGAATATTTTTTGCGCGCAAAAAAATAAAATAAAGACTTTATTCAACCATCTCTTCTCTTCCGTGTCTTTCTCCTAAGCTGTTGACGTAGTGTAACAGCGCAGCGCTTCTGTGTTATACGTCACACGTAGGCTCACTATTGGCCGACGCTGGTCATGTGTGTGATGCGTGTGACGTTCAACCAGAAGCGTTGCACAATAACACTACGTGAAATCTCCAGGCCCAAAGAGAATACTTGAATAGAGTCGCTATTTTAGTTTGTTTTTTTGCGCTCAAAAATTATTCTCGTAGCTCGATAAACTTAAGATCTAGCCACTGTAGGCAAATTAAATATTTAAACATTTTCTTCAATGACTTTCTGGGCTGTCAAGTTTCAATCCCTTATGTCCCATTTATTAGTTTGTTTCAGAAGTGTGCTTGGCAAGCGCCCACTTTGCGGTCGATACGCGCCCTCGATGCGGATCTAGTGTGACCAAAAGCAGCGTTACGTCAGATAAGTGCAGAGTGTTTAGGGACAGTGGGCCTGAGGTTGAAACAATAATGGATTCCACTGGCTTTTGTCCAGTGCAGACAGTGTCAGAATCATTTCAGGGTAAATGCTGATTCATGTTAAACAATGAGACGTACAATCTGAATGGAGTTTGATTTGATTTAATGGTACTATTTACAAAAGGGTGTTTTCTTTTTCTTTTTTCTGCAAATGATTTAACTTCTGAAACAGTCCAAATTACAATGAAAACTGTCTCAAATAGCTATGAAGAGAAAGAAACATCAAAGAAATAAAAAAAGACATTGTGATTGTATGAAAAAGAAAGAGACAGGGCCACAACAATAATGTCCAGTTGCATAGCAAGTAGATTCTGGAGGGGCGACAGTGCTGAGTAAGAACACTAATATGGGGGTCACATAAACATTGACTAAGTGAAGGAAAAACAGACACCTTGCTAACACAAGATTCCGTAAAACTCCATAACCTGAGAAGGGCAGGTCTGTGGAAACATCCGACTCCTTTACGAAGGAATACAAAGTACAATCTCAACAGATGATGTAGAAAGATCCAGGAACATTTAAGGACCGAAGTGTCAGATCTAAACTAATGCGCACTAAAGGCTTTGTTTTGCAGAGCTTGCAATTTTTCCATTACACTGTGATACATGATGTCATGAACATTAGCATGCTCCAAATGCTGGTGGGGAATTGTTAAAAAGAAAGAGAAAGAGGGGAGGGTCGAGGAAGAGAACAAGATATTGATGCCCTGTGAAGTGCTTTTTAACTGAGGAGAAGATCTCTGCTTGGCGCACGACCATCAACTGAGAATAATGCGGCAAGTATTTTTGTCAGGTTTTGGTTTTTCACTTCACAAAACAAGAATACATTTATAACAAGTCAGCAGAGAGGCACCCTTTTGGTCAAGCCCTCTTTAAGTCTGCTACACAGTGCACTACATAGTGTTCACCTGACAGGTTAGAATACCACACTAAGTCCCATTGATATATTTAGCTGACTATGAAAACATTTATGGAAACAACTTTCATACATCTCATTTACATTTTTCTTTCATTTTTCAGGTTTAGCTTTACTATGTTCGGTAATATTCACTAAAAACTGTGAAAATAATTGGCTGATGTTTGAATATCAAACAACAGAAGTCCCGTCAGAATCTCTTTTTTTTTTTTTTTGATTAGTATGAGTTTTTTTCTCAATTAATGCCATAGGAGGTGTGGTTTTAAGGTTGTTCCCGTTAGTGGGTGTGATTGGATGAGTCCGTCGTCACGGCGAGGAGGCGTCGCTCTCTGACTCCGCCCTGCAGTGGGCGTCGGCTCTGATGACAGTGGGAAAGCTCAGTTGATCCGTGTCCATCTCCGGCTCCACAACTGGGTCCTCAGGCAAAGGAAAACTCCTGAGTTCCCAGGGCTGCACCGTCTGCCAGGTAGACACGCAGAGTGTTAAGAACAGCATATGAAATCCAATCAATCGACAAATCTATTTTCAGCGCTTCCTTGGTTCTGCAAGTGTTTCTCCCATGCATTTTCTCCATAGGCATTTAAAAAAAAAAAGTCAGAGTCATAAGTCTTGAATCAAAACTAATAGCAAAAACATAAAATATGAAGGGCACTACAAACACTACTGTTCAAAAGTTTGTGGTCAGTAACACTTTTTTTAAAAGAAATTAATACTTTTAAGCAGCAAGGACACATTACATTATAAATGTCCTTACTGTCACTTTTGATCAATGTTACAAAAGTTTTCTGTTCAAATAAATGATGTTGTTTTAAACTTTAGGAATTCTGGTTTCCTTCTAAAATATGAGAAGCACAACTGTTTTCAACATTGATCATAATCAGAAACTATTCTTGAGAATCAAATCACCATATTAGAAGGATCATGTGACACTGAAGACTGGAGTAATGACGCTGAAAATTCAGCTTTGATCACAGGAATAAATTACATTTTAAAATACTTTTTTTTTTTAAGAAAATTTTTAATAATGTTTTGTCGAGAAAGATTTGGATTCATTTTTTTATTTAATTTTTTTTTTACTGTTGCAATAGAATAATCCAGATTAATTTCAAGCTGTTCTTTAGAAAGCAGAATGTAGACTAAAAGATAATTTCTCACTTCATAAGCATTTTTCTATGGAGGAAATGAATATGATTTAATTTGTGAACTGCTGAGCACAGTTAAAGTGAACAGCCGGAGGATGTGTGTGTGTGTGTGTACCTTCTCTTCAAAGGTGCAGTCTGAAGTGGAGCCGCACGTGTCTTCGCTGTACAGCAGTCTGTGTGTGTCTCTGGTGTACGGTGTGTGTGCGTCCCGCGAGCACGGCGTGTCGGGGCTGGGTGGGCTCAGGGGGGACGGCACGGGCCCGTAGTCCTGCAGCAGGTGGAAGTGACTTGCGTCTGGGGAAGAGGGCTGGGAAGGGTTCGTTCCGACTATTGATGGTGTCGTTTGCCCGTCCAGGGATTTATAGGACCTGAGGAACGATATGGTTAACTATTAACTCAAAGTCAGGAAAACCTTTCTTTGGTAAGATGAAGTAGGACAAGCACCTGCTGCATCTCCTCTTGGCGGGTGCGAGAGCCGTCCATCGCCAGCGAGAACGTTCCTGGTCCTCACACGGCTGATGGTGTTTCGAGAACATGGCATCTGAAAGGTCCTCCACCTACACGGAGGAATCAGTAGGTGACATCACTAATAAGGATCGACAAAAGTTGGAAATGCTTGAAGAGAAAAAAAGATGGATGTTTTACCGGAATGTTAGCGTCTTCCTCTGCCAGTGGTTGGGCTAAGGTGTCCACTTCTCTCCATCTGAAAAACAGAGTATAGATTTTTTTTTATACATTATATAATGTGTGACAGATATCATAATGTGGATTACACCGTGAGCGGCTTCGAGACACACACACCTGGGTGTGAGAATTTCTTTGTACTGAAGTTTCTCCACTCTGGTGGTGGCAGCCACTGACATGGGAATGACGATGTTGTTGATATCAAACGGACTCTCGCCTCTTCTCCTTCGTACGGGCTGTAGAAAAGAACAAAAATACAAGTAATAAATGAAAAATGATCACAGCTACTCTGTACCTTAAATCCACACTGGAAATTGGTGGCAACACTGGCTCGGCCTGTTGTTTCACAGTTGAAAAGGAAACGGATGAGACAGAAAAACAACGATTTACTAGAGACGCAAGTATACGCATAAAAATTGAAGTGTACAAGCAATACTGCTCACTAACAATGTATCCGCAGAATTACATTTGAGACTTTTAAAGACCATTCTTAAGGCCTGCACAAATAAAATTATTTTCTATGTGCATCCAGTACAAACCCATACAATCTCATTCAATGAATAGTTAAAATACTCAACTCAAGGCATGTTTTATTCAATACATACACATGCACTGAAATTATACATTACATACCAATTAGAGGTCAACCAATATTGTATTTTACTGATACGATGATAATCTGTTTAACAAAAGGCAATAGAAAGATTATTGTGCTGATACTAGTAAAATCTATGAATGTCCTTAATCATTTCTTCCTGTGACATTGAGGACCAGAAAGAAGCCCCAAGAGTTTATGTTGAATGAAATGCCAGATGCTGTATATTGTGTAACCAAAATGTAAATATTTTTCCAGAAAAAAAAAAAGTTATGCACAATTTAGAGCTTTTAATTATACACAAGCCTGAAATACACTGGGAATCTTATTTTGAAATATCTATGCTTTAAATACTTCCAGCTGCTCATTCAAAAAGATTGGTGAGATAAAATGTGCACTCTTACACTTCAACGTATTACATTACATACACCAGAACGTGCAAAAGTGGCACATTTTGACTTTGAATGCGTTTTGACTGTTCACATTAAACCATCGCATTTTTCTGTCCCTAAATTTAAGCTCTCTTAAAGGGATAGTTCGGCCAAAAATGGTATTTAAACCATGCATTACTCACCCGCAAGCCGTTCGAGATGCATATGTCAATCTTGTTTCAGACGGACACATTTTCAGTTATTTAAGAAAATGTCTTAGACCCTTCAGTGGATATAATGTGAAGCTACGGGGTCCACCTCTTTCAAGTCCCAAAATGTGCATACATCCTTCACAAAAGTAATCCATCCGGCTCCAGGGGGATAAACGAAGGCCTTCTGAGGGTAATCCGTGCGGTTTTGTCGTAAAAATATACATATTTAAAACTTCATAGATGAAAATATCTGACTTCCGTCAACGATCGACGCGCGTTCACGGTGATGGAAGTCACGTACAAGGTAGGACGTAGCGTAGCGTAGGAAACGACGTGAGTTTGCTCTGCTCTCTGGCTGCGCTGGCGCGTTCGTTCTACGTCACGACGTTTTCTACGCTACGTCCTACCTCGTACGCCGACTTCCATCACCCGTGAACGCGCGTCGATCGTTGACGGAAGTCAGATATTTTCATCTATAAAGTTTTAAATATGTATATTTTTACGACAAAACCGCACGGATTACCCTCAGAAGGCCTTCGTTTATCCCCCTGGAGCCGGATGGATTACTTTTGTGAAGGATGTATGCACATTTTGGGACTTGAAGGAGGTGGACCCCGTAGCTTCACATTATATCCACTGAAGGGTCTAAGACATTTTCTAAAATAACTGAAAATGTGTTCGTCTGAAACAAGATTGACGTATGCATCTCGAACGGCTTGAGGGTGAGTAATGCATGGCTTAAATATCATTTTTGGCCAAACTATCCCATTAAGTCATAATTAAGACTTTTTGATAAAACTAAATTTAAGACTTTTTTTTTTTTAAGTACCCTGCACTAAGATTTATTTTTTGCATTTTTCTCTCGCTCCCCCGACCCCCCCCCCCCGATAGTATAGTGGCAAGAACGAGGGACGGGATCGGAACCACAAGCTGGGTCTCGTATTCCAAAGTCACCCAAAGTTTCAATAATGCCACGCTCCAGAGTGCTATCGGCTGTGAATAATGCACGTACCACACTGTTTCCCAGAGGAGTGCTGCTCTCCACGGGGAGGGAGAGCTGTCTGGTCAAGGGACTGGTGTTGGAGGAGTGAAGGCTGGACAGAGACGGACATGGACTGCCTGCATCCATCATGACTTTTGGTGCTATATGAGAGAAGGAAATTTATACACACATATAAGACACTGATATGTGCTTATTGAACATTTAATTCCAAAACTGCAATAGTTTTAGTTTAATTATACAGGTGTGTTTTTTGCCCCTGTATCTTTAATTTCATTTTGATACCATTTTTTCCCCAAGCCCCCATTAATTTCCATTAATGTGTACACCCCATTCAACTGAAAAGAGATTTGATGCATGCCTCATTTTATGCTGGGGGTCCTATTGTGTTTTTTCAACTTTCTTTAGTGTGTAATGTTGTTTGAGCATGAAAAAAGTCTGCAAAGTTACAAAGCACTAAATCACTTCAAAGTAGGGGTGGAACGGTACACAGAAGTTACGGTTCGGTTCAGACGTCACGGTTCGGTACGATTTCGGTACAATGGATGGAAAAGCTAAATAAAAATGCAGAAGGCATTTTTATAAATGTCTTAAGCCTTGTATTTTTTAAATAAGTTTTATTAATAAAGGCATAGAACCAGTTTATTTGTAGTGCACTGACAGGAGTTTTATATAATTAGTTTATTAATTAAATTATTAAAAGATGAAAAGACCTTAGGATATGTTTGGTAATTGTACCTGAATGAATTTAAAATTAATTTGCTCTTTCAGATCAATATATTTGTTTTCTTTCATTTTAGTTAACCCTAACTTTATTCTCATCTGAATTATAGCCTAAGTAATTGATTTCCGTATAAAATAATACAACCATTAAAAACTTTTGTTAACAGTTGTAGGTTACAGTTTGACAAGAGTTTAGAGTGTGACAAAAGCACAATGTTGTGTTTTATTGCGAGTGTACACAAATATAGGTAAACACTTTGCAGTTAATGTCCTGTATGAAAAAAATTACGGAGTATGTTTTTATGTTTCCACTGTTCGATCGCGCACGAGAGATCTCTCTCTCTCTCGCACGCACGCACCACACACACAACACACACTCTACGATCGCGCGATTCGCGCCTCCCCCCCCCCCCTCTCTCTCTCACACACACGCGCGCGCGCGCACACACACACACACACTCCAACATTGCAATCTTGATCGCAGCCTGTTCATTATGCTGCGTTCACAGTCACACCAAAAGCGAATAGAGCGAAATATATCGCTATTTAAGAGTTTTTTTTTGTACCGTGTATTCTCCGTGCAAATTCGTGCACCGAACCGTGACGCCGAACCGTTTCGGTTCGATACGAATACATGTACCGTTCCACCCCTACTTCAAAGGGAGTCAGTATATCAGTAAGGACTGTTTCTGAACTTCCTGAAACGCCTCTATTGTAGCCTTCAGTTTTCCGGGAACAAACATGTAACAGTATTCCCCATTTAAATAATTCCTGGCCAAGGCATACACAAAAACAAGGGGCAATGCCTGGTTGATTAGCTTTAGTAGTGTGTTGTGATATTAGCCAACCAATCAGAGCACATTGAGCTTTTCGGAAGAAGGGGCTTCATAGAGAAAGGAACTAAACAGAGCGTTACTGACAGACTGGGAAGAGAGGAGTCGCAACAATGTAAAATATGAGGGGAAAAAAGTGTTTTTTGAACATTCAAGCATGAAAGCCTATTCTAGTAGAGCCCCCCAAAACATCAAGACACCATTATAGCACCACTTTAAGACATATTTGGAGTGATTTTTGTATGGAAGGCAGTGCACTCACAGTCTGCTCTGTCCAGTGAGTGCTCTCTGACTCTCTTCCTGTTGTGACTCCGGACCAGCACACGATCCGCCCTGCAGGGTGTGAGTGTGTCCGGTTTTGGGACACATGAGTTGTCCACCTGCTGCCTGTGCAGTTTCTCCAACCTGCTCTTGTGACGGGCCAATCCTGACAGAGAAAGAACTAAAAGTGAATTACTTTGGCCACTTAGTCGCAGACTGTGAGAATCAACATGTTGGTGTACTTACGGACTGCGGCCGCGTGCGAGTTTGACAGTCTGAATTTGTGTTTAGAGAGGAAGGATGATGATGGTGGTGGTGGTGTGATGGAGAGCTTGTGTTTGAGAGAGATCTTCTTCGGCGGTTTGATCCTGTCAAAGGGACGAGTCTGCCAATGAGACCTCAACACCTTCTGCAACTGTAAGCTAAGAGCCAAGTCTGAGAGACCAACCAGAAGAAGAAGATGAAAGAGTTAAGACAGAATTGTTACAATTAATGATATTTATCACATCTACACCTGGTATTAAGATGCGTTTTGGTCGATCGGATCAAAATAAATCAGGGCAGAAGTGTTTGAAAGTGGACAAAAAAGACAGATTAAAACACCAGGTGTACACGGGTATGTGTCTGCCTAGACTACTTGTGATCTGATCGACCAAAACGTATTAATACCAGGTGTAAACAGGGCCTAGGACTGCACCAACTAATTAATAAAATTGATAATCTGTGGATCGTGAATTTCTGACAAAGATAACACATTAAAGTGCATACAAATCTCACAAAAAGACTTGGTAAATTCTTTAAAACGTTTTTTTTTTTAAATCATTTGTGACTCTGGACCACAAAACCCTGGGTCACATGGGTCATTTTTTTTAAATTGAGATTTATACATCATCTGAAAGCTAAGCTGAATAAACAAGCTTTCCATTATGTAAGGTTATGATAGGACAATATTTGTCTGAGATACAACTATTTGGAAATCTGGAATCTAAAGGAAGCAAAAAAATCAAAACAGAGAAAAATCGCCTTTAAAAGTTGTCTCGTCATGTTCACGATTGTGCTGCATTCACTCACAAAAAAAATGTTATATACATTTACGGTAGGATATTTAAAAAATATCTCATGGAGAATGATCTTTACTCAGCCTAATGATTTTTGGCATAAAAGAAAAAATCGATAATTTTGACCCATACAATGTATTGTTGGCTATTGCCACAAATATGCCCATGCTACTTGTGAATGGTTTCGTGATCAAGGGTCACATTTTATATAGTAAAAGGTTTTTAAATTATTTTATTTCACTACACACACATATGTGTAATCTATATATAGTGATATTAAACCATTTAAAATGGTTTTATTATTATGTGAGTGTGTGTGTGTGTGTGTGTGTGTGTGTGTGTGTCTACATCTCACCCGATTGCATGGACAGAACGGGGTGGATGCTGTGGTCTTGATGTGCAACTCTCTCCAGCAGAGGGCAACCATAAGGTAAATCTGGTTTGGAGAGAGGACATGCAATCCCACACATGACACACGAACCGTTGACCTCACATCCTAGTGGAGGTGAAAACGACGCTCTCTGAACCTGATAAAAGGAGGAAACTCACTTTAAAATAAGCAAAAAAGGTTCTCCTGGAATATTAATACATCCTGGAATATTAATACATTTATTTATACCAACAAGCTTCACACACCTTGCCATTGAGATTGTGGAAAGTGTTTGCGTGGATTAAACGTCGTCTTCTGCAGGACACCAGCGGACGTGTTCGTGCGGATGTAGAGCTGCTGTCCAGACTCGAAGGACATGTGTCGGACATTTCTGCCAAGCTACTGAAATCAGAAAATGTAAAATGCAGTTTTTGCCAAGCTAATGGATAATGACATTGTGATATAAGACACCACTGCATTCACCCTGTCTGGGTTCATTTTGCAATAATGGCTGGTTAATAATGTTAATTTAAAGTTATATAATAATGTTAAAAGTTTTTAGGGCCTATTTCTATTAGATGCCTAGATGTACTTACATCAAATAAGGAGCTGTTAGGCATGCACTTAAAGTATATAAAGTGTGTGTGTGTGTGTGTGTGTGTGTGTGTGTGTGTGTGTGTGTGTGTGTGTGTGTGTGTGTGTGTGTTGCTGCTGTAATGCGTTTAATTTAATCTACACAATAAGTGCATTGTATACAATGATTAATTTAAATGTTAGTACATAGTAGTTAAAGGCACAATATAAACGGGGTCCAGTAATAATAATGTGTTAGCATAAGATAAAAACTAAAAAGTAAATTATTAATATTTACTCCAACACAATTGAAATATTAGCATTTTGTCCAAACCTAAAAGAGATGTCGTTTTCAGATGTGTCTGTCAAACGAGACTGGGTTTCTGTGAAATTCTGGGATGTTGATGAGGTCAGGACATTCTTATTAGTCTCCATTATATGTATGGTTCTCTGGCAGGAAGGGGCGGAGTCTCCCAGCTCCACAGGACCCTGCAGAGAGCATGTGAAAAATAAAAAACTACAATTTTATACAGCTAAATTAGCAGTTATTTCCATTAACCCTTCAGAACCGGCTGTGTCGTCGCCGACACAGACCAGCAAGCTGTATTCATTGTACCGTAACTCTTCAACCGTTCGCACTATCACAACCATTCAAATTGCCCCTGACAGTAGACAACATGTGCTTTTCGGCAATATACGGCTTATTACGGTAATAATTATTACGCTTATTTCATGCTTTCCATCAGCAAATGACAGCAGCTTTCTGGCAGAGCGGGAAGGAAGGATTTGAACAGAGATACGAAGCGCGCAGAGTGTTTTGGATTGCATAAAATAATAAAAGAAACTAACAAATACATGGCGAAAGAAAAGGGGATTGGGATGATACTTTAATGAAACTTGGGAGGTGGATGGCCATTACTCTTTCACGTATATTTACATGTTGTGTATGCATGTGTATGTGTGCGTGCCTATGAATGGACTCATTTGTATGTGCGTGTATGAAAAAAAGTGTCCTAAATGAAAATTGTGCAACCCAATGTCACAAAAAAAGACTTGTATAGATGTATTATACTTCATTTTTCAACTTTAAAGTGTTAGTTTCTTTCGTTCGTGATTTTTCTGTTAGGGTTATCTAAATAAAAATCAGAAAATACTATTCTCGTTTTTTTTTATTTTTGTCTATTTAAATTCTATTTACAAACTCACCACACACAATAATGGTCAATAACTGTAATTTTCTGAAAAAGATGACACCTTGCACATGAAGATTGCACATTGTTTTAGAATGTTACAGTCAAAAAAATCAAAATATGTGAAAAACACCTATTTTAGCTCCAGGTTCTAATGGGTTAAACTAATTCCCAACATTCCTGACACTGGATACGTGTTGTTTTTTTCTTATAACACAAAAACTTTCTACCACACACACACACACCCCAAGCGTCTGCTAACCTTGCCGGCGCGCAGTTGGCGGTAGATGTCGACCTGCTGTCGGATGCGGTACTCCAGGTCTGATATCTGAGCCTGCAGCCATGTCCAGTGACTGATGATGGTGGCTCTTTCCCTGGCAAACCGGCCTTCTGCTCTTCTCCATCTGAGAGAGAAAAGTGAACCATCCGGTTAAACACGTTTAAGTTAGACATGTAGTTGTTTAGCTAACGTTAGAGGGTTAGTTCTCATGGTCGGTTTACTTCAGGGAGTAGAAACTGGCTGTGACGACTCAGATAAAACAAACAGGAAACCCTTTAAATTATTCTCTGTAACTTTTCCAGCCCTGATGGTTCAGATTACAGACAAAATCAATCATTTTGACTGTAATAATGATGCAGAACACATAGAGGGCACTGATAAACACATTCAGCACAGACACACACTTACACATGCCACAATACTGTTCATCCCTTTTTTTAAATACAACCATAGTCTTTGTCACAGCCTTGCAAAACAACACTTGCCATCTTCAATTTCAACCACTTCCTTTGCAATCAAGAGATGGCAGAAAACGCACATAACTGAAGACAAGGGGTAGGCGATAAGACCAAAATATACATTTTATACACAAATATACAAAAAATTATTTTTTATTTTAGTATTTTTTTTTTACAATAACCATATATATATATATATATATATATATATATATATATATATATATATATATATATATATATATATATATATATATATACCCATATATATGTATAGTACAGATGACACTGAAATGTCACAATTATAGATTCTACACAAACCTAGCCTAACTAATGTAAGTTTAAGCTTACCAAAGACAAATACATAGTCAAAAATATAATCAAAACAAAGAATATAGCCTAATTAAAAGCAAAAAGACAAATAAATACAATAAAATACAGATAAAACTTGTAGCTCCACAATTTAAGCTTAAGTTTAAATGTCACTTTAAATAAAAATGGAAGAATGTATACTTTGAGATAAGATTATATGTTATACTATGTTTTTTAATTTGTATGCTTAATGACCTATGTTGAAGAGAGAAGCGTTGTTCACTGTATTAGTTTTTTCCTGCTTAATTCTTGTCTTTTAATGGGTTTAAATTCATGTAATGCAGTCATTGTGTTCGCATGGACAAATTTGTATTAACAAGACTGTGTTTGTATTTACATGAAGAAAATATTAATAAAATATTTTGGCAAAAAAAAAAATATACAGATTCAAATGAAATTTGTAGCCTATTTGTACCAAACACCTCCACGTTTTCCCTATTTAAATAGTCACATGAGTAGTTACATGACCAAGTTTGGTGACACAAAATAAAACGTGCCACTTTTCTAAGCGTGTAAAATGATCCTGGAGTGATGATATTACTGCACTGAGTCGAAGTGCTCTCAAGTGCTATTCCACCATACATTATAGTTATCCATTTTACTCGCTTAGAAAAGCGCCACGTTTTATTCTGTGTCACCATACTTGGTCGTGTAACTACTCGTGTGACTGTATTTAAATAGGGAAAACGTGGAGGTGTTTGGTTGCTTCTAACTTCATCTCTGTTTGTATCCTAATGAATGAACTGGGCTATCAAAATGTCCCCGCGCGCCAGAGCGATTGAGCGCACGCACAGAGACGAGAGAGGTGTGTATCAACTCGCCTTAGTTAAAGGAGTAGTTCACTTTTAAAAAAAACTTTTGCTGATAATTTACTCACCCCCATGTCATCCAAGATGTCCATGTCTTTCTTTCTTCAGTCGAAAAGAAATTAAGATTTTTGATGAAAACATTCCAGGATTTTCTCCATATAATGGACTTCATTGGGAGCCAAACGGTTCAAGGTCCAAAAGACAGTTTCAGTGCAGCTTCAAATGGCTTTAAATGATATCAGACGATGAATAAGGGTCTTATCTAGCGAAACCATCGCTCATTTAAAAAATAAATAACAAAGTTTACGTTTTTTAAGCACAAATGCTCGCCTTGCTCTGTTCTGTGATGAGCGTTCGTGACTCTCCTGTTCGAACTCGTTCATCAAAATTAACAAATCTTTTTTCGAGTCATGACTCGAAGGGTCCTAGATAAGACCCTTATTCATCGTCTGGTATCGTTTAAAGCCCTTTGAAGCTGCACTGAAACTGTCTTTTGGACCTTGAACCGTTTGGCTCCCAATGGAGTCCATTATATGGAGAAAATCCTGGAATGTTTTCATCAAAACCCTTAATTTCTTTTCGACTGAAGAAAGAAAGACGTGGACATCTTGGATGACATGGGGGTGAGTAAATTATCAGCAAAAGTTTTTTTAAAAGTGAACTACTCCTTTAAGGGAATAACAGTTTAATATGAAAAAATGGTGGAGTGTTCCTTTAAGTCATTCAGTCAAGAGCAGTGATTTTATATTTTTCTTTTGTTGTTTGGTTAACATTAAAGAGACAGCACCAGGTATATGAGGCTTCTGTCACTAAAACAGATCCAATAAACTGGTACACATCTGATTTTATCCCAATTGTTTATGACTGTTCACGTGAATACTCGCCAAAATGGGCATTTTCATAAACAGTGAAATACTCAAAGATAAGCACAATAAACATTGAAAAAGAAAAATTCATTACTTATACTGTGTGAAAAACCGTGTGTCAGATCGGCATGCAAGTACCAAATTGAATTTTGTTTGAATTTATCTTATTGTGTTGAATGGTCTAAACTGGCAAGGCTTTAAAAAAAAAAGCATAGAAAATGATCAACTCTCATGACAACGCAACACTAGAGTCATGAGCGTAACCGCAATAGATATAATAATCCAAAATTTCTACTGCCTCCAACCCCACGACACCAACCATTTTTTGTGTGCATCTACCTGTTTATATAACATTATTACAACCCATGATTTGCCATTGCTAGTTTAATTGGAGAGTTTAAAGTAACACTATGTAGTTTTTCAACCTTCATAATATATTTCCAAGACCCTTGTGATGGTACATCGACTTAAAATAAGTTAAATGACACGTCTGCCATATCCTGACGGGGTCTGTATCGCTTTTACTGGCACTATGTAACTTCGGGTTTCGGGTCGGAACCCCTGCACAAAAAGAACTACAAAACTCGACTGCTTTACGTCAAGCGCTACAATAGTCATTATTTCGTTTTTCTTCGTTTCTGATGTCGCAATACATCATCCTTTCATGAAATCATGTAACATACTCTACCTTGTCTGTGGACATCGTTCATTCTAAAGCCGGTGCTGGGTAAACAGCGAGCGTGCGTGCGACGGTAGACTAAATTATTTACGACAGCTGTAATGGACAATTTCGTTTCCAACCAGTAGGGCGACCGAAGAGGAAAAGTTACTTGGTGTTGCTTTAATATCTTAGGGGGAGGACAAGCTTTTCATTGGGCAAAAATCTGAGTAGTGCGAGATTTTATCAACATTTGAACGAGAATGTTCTCGAGCATGGTGTATGGCTACTAGTATTGTGACTACAAACATGACACTGGCTGTCCAAGCTGGTCTATCAGGGTTTCATGACACTCCTGTAGTGTGATCTGTGCACTCATACACAAAAGAACGCCACCATCGCATGGAAAATGTCCCTCTCATACATTCCCAGCAGTGTTTCCCCAAGGATTTTTTTCAGGGGGGGGGGGGGGGGGGGGTCGATCCCCCGAAACTAATGTCGCGGAGCGGGCGTGTTACGGATACTTGGTGTACATTTTTTAGTAATCAAAAATCATGTCTAATTAATTCAAATCATAAAACTTTTATTATAAACAATTATTAAACTTATACAATCTTTTTTTTTTAAATCTATTAAATGTTTTTTTTTTCCCACACAAATTCTGTTGTTTTTTCTGGTAACCAAATGAAGACAAAACATTAATTACATTTCTTTTAATCATATGAAATTGAACAAACTTTTTTGTCAAACAACGTGCTGCACAATGATCTTTACTGTTAAAATTAAAACATGGAAGAAAAATGTATTATTCCTTAAAAAATAAAGTTGAGATCATAATTTATTTGTATTAGTGTTAGTATTATTATTACATTGAGATGCATCTAAATTCTACTGTACAACAGTAATATATTTCTGTCAAGTTAAACCGAACTTTTATTTTGACGGGTTGCCGTGAAGACCTTTGAGTTTCTGTTTATGACATGACGATAGATTTCTCAAATGAAGCGGTTAAATGCTCACGGAGTTACTTTAAGAGCGGATCTAGAGTCTGGAGAGGAAGTTCATGCATTTGTGTCCTCATATAGGCAAAAACAACCTTTTACTGTCAATGAAAACAACAGGTCGATCGTCACGCGTGCGTGTGTGGACGTGCACCAGCTCGAGCGTGTGTGTGTGTGTGTGTGTGTGTGTGTGTGAAATGAAACTGCGCGTCTTCTGCAGTTCATTCATTCACAAAGTGATTCATATTTAAATAGTATTTTAGCCGTTTAATATTCACACACTAGTCTGTCGTGATTTGATTTCAAGTGTACTAAACTGTTCTATCGCGAAAAGCATAGCCGCTAAAGTTACTACATGGAGCTCTGTCTTGCGTCCAGTTTTTTTTTTTCTCGGGGATTTTTTCATTCAGGGGGGGCGGGGGGCAGTTTTGAGGGGGCGGGCCGCCCCCCCAAAACAATGGTAGGGGAAACAGTTTAATGCCTCAGCATACACAGAGCCCTGCCTCATACGGTCATATTTGCCCACGTGGAATCCGGCAACTCGCTGTAAGAAATATAAATGGAGAGGAAATTTACATGTGCACTGTTGAGCCCTATGAACCACCAGCACACACGGGACAATCAAACATTACTCTGTTCTGACCTGAGGTCGAATGTTTTTGTAGAATAACTACATAATGACTCACAAAATACATACTTTTAAACTCAAATCAACATTTTTACATCTACATCTATGGGATGAACATGAAAAAATGGGGTAATGTATAGTCAGATGATCACATTACATTTATTTCGTGGTAATTATCAACTGACTGTACATGATCACTTCCATGTAGCAAAATCTCAAAAGTCTGGCTTACATTGAGTCCTGCTCTGAATAAAGTGACTGACTTATTCATGCTAATTGACTGCAGCCCATGTAAGAGGTGCCACACTAAACTTTGAGCATGCAAAATTTCTTCGGAAAACATGATTCAACCCATAATTCATCCAGAATGTAAAAACACTCAATTCCACTTTACTGCAACCCTACAAATTTATTTTGTTTCAACTAATGCCGGGTTCAGACGACATGATATGAGCCTGATTTTGGCACGATGCGTTTGACGTGGCGATTCGTAAACAACAATGGGCATTGGGACACAAGAATCAATTGTTTAATCTCCTATAGTGTGTCATTGTGGACAGAAAGACTAGCACGTTTCATTTTTTTTCGGTCCTCCACAAGTGTTTACGTCTGTTTTGACAAATAAGCGCACAGAAGCTTTCAAACATGGTGGAATAAGAAAAGAGAGCCGATGGTAGTGGTGCTGCTAGGTAGAAGTATGCAATGGAGGAAAGGTTCATGGAGCTAAGGCAACAAAACTCCTCATTTATGATTTAGGTTCTCTCGAGGGACGACCACGACAGAGTGAAAAAAGATAAATGATGGCGAACGATAGCGGCGACACTACAGCAACCCGGTGAGCACCGGAATTAGCATTAAGCTAACACGCAGTAGCCATTGTCTGTAGCTTCGACGACATCACGCGCACCATTAAAGACAGCAAATGATGATTGGTCGGAAAACATTGTGTAGTCTGAACCCGGCATAAGAGGTCAAGCAGAGACGGATCAATCTTCTATTGGTCATACAACTTCCCATATACAAATTTCCTGTCAATGTTTGGAAAGCAGAGAAAATTCGCTTTCCTGTCTCCTACATTTACGTGCATATGTGTGATTCCCCCTTTAAGCCGTGATTATTCACGATATAACAATTGCTTGATTGTTGTCATTCGCCGATCTACTCTTCCATACGTGGGACGTGTGCGTTTGGACGACGGGGAGGGCAACAACAAAGGAGTCGTCCTCCCTCGCCGTGCCTGCTGTGAAGTGAATCATCTCGTAATTGTGTTTCATAAATCACATTGGGCTGATGGAGGGAGTACAAAGACAAAGTCATTTAGCATGAATGTTCTCCTGCCTTTGTTCTTGGATTTCAGACTGTGAGACAAAGAGACTGGATCAACCAAAACACAGATAAATACCAGCTGGCTTATCAAACCTGCCTGTTATTCTTCACTCATACAGATCCAGGGTTACACTGTATTTTAGGATAAAGCGAGAATGAAAGCAGTTATAACAGGGAGGGATGAATTTCTGCTCTGTAACTGGTGAGTCTAGTGAGCTCTTTTGCTTTCTACTGCTATAGGCATTCTTTGCTAACTGAAATAAAACCTGAATAAGACTTGCAAGTGAGTTTTAAAATTGCATCTTGCAAAGCTAACACAAAAACTGGGCTGAAATAGTCCATTTTAAATTGCACAGAACTATATTAACTAATACTTTTTCATTGATAATCAAGTATGTTTTTATTGAGCTCTGCACAATGCATTCTGGAATGTGATTTTAAAAAGACATCTAAAGCTTAAAGAATACAGAATCAGTTTTGACATGAATGCATGGCGTACGTGATAGAGCTGCATGATTAATAATTAAAAAGATCAATCTCGATTCAAACACCCACGCAATTTTATTCCTAAATGTCAATGATTCAGCAGCTGTTTCGATTAAACCTTTAAAAATCACAGAGGAACATTAAAATCTGTGTTCACGCTGTCGCTGCGCTGACCCAGAGGAAGAAGCTATCATAGACACAGCTTCAGTCTTTACAAACACACAGTATCATTTCTGTCTTACAATGATTCATATCATCACAGAGTTACTGGGATAAAAACGTTTATAGTTAAGATAGAAGCACTAATATCTATGGTAGTGATCAAAATAGAATAAATCACCTTTTGAAACCAACTCAACACTTTAAAGGGATAGTTCACCCAAAAATGTAAATTCTGTCAGTAATTACTCTCCCTCATGTCGTTCCAACCCCGTAAGACTTTCGTTCATTTTCGTAAAGATATTTGTGATTAAATCTGAGAGCTGGATCACTCCTCCATAGGCTTCTAAGGGATTGAAACCTGACAGCCCCGATAAGTCATTAAAGACATCGTTAAAATAGTCCAACTGGCTACAGTGGCCCAATCTTAAGTTTATCAAGCGATGAGAATATTTTTTGTGCGCAAAAAAAAAACTAGAATAACGACTTTATTCAACCATCTCTTCCGTGTCTTTCTCCTAAGCTGTTGACGTAGTGTAACAGCGCAGCGCTTCTGTGTTATACGTCACACGCAGGCTCACTATTGGCCGACGCTGGTCATGTGTGTGATGCGTGTGACGTTCAACCAGAAGCGTTGCGCAATAACACTCCGTGAAATCTCCAGGCCCAAAGAGAATACTTGAATAAAGTCGCTATTTTTTTTAAAGGTTTTTTTTTTTTTGCGCTCAAAAAGTATTCTCGTCGCTTGATAAACTTAAGATCTAGCCACTGTAGGCACATTAAATATTTAAACATTGTCTTCAATGACTTTCTGGGGCGTCAAGTTTCAATCCCTTAGGAAGCCTATGGAGGAGTGATCCACCTCTCAGATTTAATCAAAAATATCTTAATTTGTGTTCCGAAGATGAACGGAGGTCTTACGGGGTTGGTACAGCATGAGGGTGAGTAATTAATGACTTCATTTTCATTTTTGGGTGAACTATCCCTTTAATTTTAGTATCAATTACACCACTAGCTGGCAACAAGTGATTGTAATTTTTTATTTAAAAAAAATGTCATTGAATTATTCAAGAGATTTGTTCGCTGATTCATCCAGTAATGAAAAAGTTAAGTCTTCTGGAGGGAGTCATTGAATCATTAACTCAAAACTGATTTTTTTTTAAATAATTCAAATTAATTCAAAAATTTTGAATAGACTGTTTTGTTTAGTATATTCCACATTAAGAGAGAATGGTGATCTCTATTTCACGAGTACTAGTACGCATACAGCTGAATGTGTACATGAGCTGAACATTTGCAAACACAGGCCCTCGACACATACACACTAAACAATGTCTATATATTTCTATTATAACGTTATGAGCAATAAAAATCTACTTCCAGTAAAATAATATAAAAAGTAATAATTATTCTTTTAATAATGTTTAGCTATATTATTATTTAGTATAGTAAAAATTCTAACAATAATATTTAAAATTATTATTACTAATATTATATAGCCATTTTGAAAATCACAAATAGAGCAACCTTACCCAACTAAAAAGCACAGCAAACCAGGCATATTTTTGACTGCAATCAGCTTTTTTTTTTTTGAGGGGAAAATTTATTTAGATAAACTAGATCTAAATCGTGCAGTCCTAGCCGTAAGCGTAGGTTTGTAGAACGAGGGGTATATATAAAAATCTGAAAGAATTTAAGCATCGGGGTCGAAAGCACAGCTGTAATATTTGAGTAATGACGCAAAAACATGCACAAGGACGAAAGCAAGAATGGAACAGATGGATGGAGAGAAAGAAAAGAATTTGAGGTGGTTAGGCTTGGCAGGGAAATGCAGAGAATTATGGGGGGAAATGGTGAAAAGGGGTGGAGGAATGCAAGTGGAAAAAGAGAGCGTCTGAAAAAGTGAGAGAGGAAAAAGTTACGTAACACGAGTGGGCTCGGCTCAGACAGCCGGAATGGGAAGAGAACATAAGAGACAATAGTGAAGGAGGATACTACAATGAGAGAGATAAAGACATGAAAGAGAGAACAGAAAAAAAAGGAAAATCATAAAAGTCCTGACAAAATGACATGATGGGTTGCATTTCCAAACATCATACCCCCAAAACATATATCAGCTCCTGTCAAAGGCCAACAGCAGATTTGGGGATGTAATAAAAGACTGAACTATTTTCATAAATGTAAACACAATACCAATAAACATGACAGCCACAAAGTTTATCTGGATCGTAACAAACAAATACACTGATACTCGTCTTTATCAGAACAAAAAAAAGGCACTTCTTGTCTCGTCTTTTTCAACCCCTCAATTTCTTTACACCATAAATTAAATCCCGCAATACAGTATTTCTGTATGAAAATGTTGTTCCAAATCTGTATGATGTTCTTTCTTCTGCATAAGAGAGCTGACACACAGTTCTGGTGACCAATGACTCTCATTGTTTGAACAAGAACCCCCAGACATTTTTCTAAATAATTTTGTTCCACAGAAAAAAACTAAAAAGTCATACTGGTTTGGACCGACATGAGGGGGAGTAAATGATGACAATTTTCATTTTTGGGTGAACTATCCCTTTAAATCATAATGACCACACACTTCATATAAAATATGCTAAAAAGACTTGTTTTTTTCTTTTTGATATTGAAGTGAAACATGACCTTTGTGAGATTCACTCACACTATTACCATTATAAGCCAATAAACATTCCACCATCTGTCAACATACTCAAAGGAAAAGACAACTTTTTTGGCTATTTTTCAGTAAATGGAAGATAAAAAAAACATCTCTAACACCACTAAACAGCATTCACTTCAGCTCTTGGTGGATTAAAGTGGTCTTTAATTGCAGTGATATTAAATCTTCCATTTGCATAGCAGCTGTGTTCCATTAAAAGCTTCCCATAATAAGTGTGGGTGTTTGGGATCAATGTCCTTGGATGTACAAAGTTTAAATTCATCTTGATTTAACTGCAGTCAGGGGTCAACAAGCAGGACTTCCTCATACTCCAGTGTCCCAACCGTCACACTGTGATGTCATAAGCATGTGCCCAGACAGATTAGTCAGAGAACGTTGCTTGCAAATGATGAAACGGCACTGAAAATCAACAACCATGAAAACAAACACTTATTTAGAGCAGGATTATCATGCGTTCAGCCAGCTAACACACACCAGGAACAGATTCAGGCATATGTGATCATGCTGTTTAGTGAAACTGGGGCATGTTTCAGTGAGTTCAAATTTAACATCCAAAATCTGCATTCACGGATGCCTGATTATTTAGGTCAAAAGTGTAAAGCCAACTCAGCAAGCCACTAAACACCTCCTTTTAAAACCGCTTCCATTAATAAATCAACCTTAAAACCAAACGTCGGTTTCAATCTGCTTCCTACGTTATCTCCCTAAATATATAATCAGATAAAATATGATCAAAATGAATCTAAATGTCTTGGGCTGATCTGCAAAAGAACAGGATTTTAGGCTAGCACCAATATTTGAATATATATATACCGTTCTTTTTTTTTAAGAAATTAATACTTTTCTTCAGAAAGGACGCATTAAATTGATCAAAAGTGACAGTAAAGACATTTATAATAATGCAAAATATTACTTTTTTAATTAAATGCTTTTCTCTTGAACTTTCAAAGAATCCTGAAAAAAAATGAATCACGGTTTGCACAAAAATATGAAGCAGCTAAACTGTTTTCAACTGTGATAATAATCGTAAATGTTTCTTGAGCATCAAATCATATTATAGTGATTTCTGAAGGATCATGTGACACTGAAGACTGGAGTAATGATGCTGAAAAATCAGATTTGATCACAGGAATAAATTACATTTTACTATATATTCACATAGAAAACAGCTGATTTACATTTAAATAATATTTCACAATATTACTGGGTTTGTTTTATATTTTTAATCAAATAAATGCAGCCTTGGTGAGCAGAAGAGACTTCTTTTACTTTTACTTTTACTTCTTTCGACCCCAAACATTTGAACAGCAGTGTATATATATATATATATATATATATATATATATATATATATATATATATATATATTTCCCAATTTTTCAACACAACTGCTCTGAAATGTGTGTGCTTCTGTTATGCCTAAACTGTTATTCCGTGCCCTTGTCTGCATATGCGTAAGAAAACAGGAAGTATGCACAAAATTTACACATGAAAGTGAAACGGCAAGAAAAACATTTTTTTAATCATCACCTGTGGTTTACTTCGATTTCAATATTAACCCAAACATCAGGGTTCTCCGTATCGCTCCCTCTATTTTCACCTACGATGAACCAGACTCCCCATCAGGGGCCAAGCAGGAAATTTAACCTTGCTTGAGTTTTCAAATAAGTCCACAGCCGAGGAGGACAGCCCAAATGACTTCAGACTAGACTATGACAACAAGATCTATGATCTCACTGTACAAACAAGGTCGGAGGGAAAATTAACAGCGACTCTCTACAAGGTTCAGGGCATGAACACACAGGCCTACAGTCACAAACATGCCCCCACGCTCCCTTGGGACTCCCGTGAACAGCCCACATGTAATATGCCTGCTTTGTGATAGTTAAGTTACAATGGTTTGGTGAGACTAATTCAAAAGGTGTGTCTCAATTCACTTGTGCACTGTTTTATAGTAAAATAAATAGTGTGACAAGTGTGTTCAGACTGAAAATTTCAGAAAGAAAAAATGCACATCAAACTGAAAAAATAACATGTGGGAAATGTTGTACATCTGTTCTTTTGTAGCGTATTTATAAAATGAATACACTAGAGAACACAATGTATAGTAGAAATAGTGCACAGTACATCATTTGGGACACAACTTACAGCCTTGTTCCAAAGGAAATTCAAGAAAGACTAGTGACGTGGATCAGAGAAAAATCCAGGAATGTATATAAATAAAAGTCATTAAATACCTAAAAAATGTATCGAATAGTTTAATGATCTAAACAACACCAGTTTCAAAACCACATATGTACGCAGTACGCAACAAGGGGGCTCACTAGGTTTTAGAACAGAGCCTTTTACTAGGATTTTTTTCTTCAGTATTGTGACACATCTGAGTGAAACGTATTATCGAAAAGAAAAAAATGTAGGTCATGGACTTTGTTGTTGTTTGGATTTTGAGATGTGTGGAGAGAAACTCTATGAATAGTTCACAATAAGATCTAGAACACATTTAAGGAAATACATAGGGTGAAATTTCCATTTCATGCTGACTTTAAAAGTAGGCTCTTTCTGAAAACAAACATTTGACTTACAGTTTAATATGACACTGGTCCACATCCACCCTGACAAGCTCCTCCTCCTCGACGTCGCTCTCTCCTCCCGAACTGCTCTCTGTGGCGTCCGAGTCAAACTGAGTCTCCGTCGCGTGCAAATGTGTGGTGCCGCTGAGATGCAGTCGCTCCAGTTCCGAGGCCACCCTGCCACCCTTCAAAAACCGACTCAAGTTATGCGCGTGCGTGTCCGCAGAAGCACGAGGCCCTCTCCATGCCCCTGGCTCCGCCCTACGGCTAGCCGTCGGGGTCAGAGTGCGGTCCAGAAAACCAGAGAGTTGCTGTTTGAAATGCCGCTCCACCTGTTTGGCCTGCACCACCTGCAGACGCTTGCGCAGACGCAGCAAGCGGCTCTCGATGTCCGTTTGCCTGTGTTGGCTCTGTTGAACCCGATCCCTGAGCAGAGCCTCCAGGTTGGGTGTTGAAAGGGTTGGGTCGTCACGGACTGGGGAAGAGCTATGGGACGAGGGACAGTTGTCAAAGCCAACAATATTGCTACTGTTTGCTTCGACAACCATTCCACCAACGGGACTCTCCAGTTCTGCTTTAACCTCAGACAAAGCAGTGAGCTCCCTATGTGATGACACACCTTGAATGCTTGGTGTCAAATTCTGTTGTGGCTTCACATCACCGTTCTGTCCGCTGGTTGTGAAGGTACCGACGGACTTTGAGGACACGGATAACAACGCTTCCCCGTTGGTGGAAGGCTGGTTGCTGTCTCCGTTCACTGTGGCCACACTGCCTTTCTCGGCCACGGCAGCACTCGGTACGGCCACTTTCTTAGAGAGTCCGTTCACAGGCACCATGGTACTCCCAGCTCCGCCACCGTTGACAAGGCTCTTCAGCTGTCCTCCAGTCAGCTCGAGGGCGTGACGCTTTCGCAGCAGGAAGTCGCTGCCAGCAGCAGCGCTAGGGAATATGGAGCCGCTCAGCAGGCCGTGGCTCTTTAGCACCGACTGCTTGAGGACACCTTGCAGCTTCAGTGACTCCTTGACTTTGATGGACGAGGGCAATGATGTGACATCAGAGCACAAGTAAGGTGCCAGTTTGCCCAGGGATGGGGCTTTCGACAGGGGATCCTGCTCCTGACCCTTGACGTTGTGGTAATGGGGGAAGTTCTGACCGTCGTCGGCGTTGACGTGACACTTGCCGTTGCTGTGGGCGCCGGCCGAGTCCGAGACAGAGTCGGAGATGAGGATGTTGCTGGCGTTGCTGTTATTCTCTGTGCTGCCGGGGGACAGGGTGGACGAGGGAGAGGCGAGTTTGAAGCGGATGTGGCGGGCTTCGGCTGGGGCGTCAGTCAGAGCGGGCGCCATCGCAGCCATGCAGCCTGCACCTCCAAACCTTCACTCCAGCCCACCTGCACAGCCTGGCTGCAAGGGAAGAACAACACATTTAGGAGACTGCTAATATTTTGAAACGTAAATCACAAGAGTTTTTGATAACACCTTACTTAACGCCTTTATATACAATGCATTAACTGTGCCTTGTAATGAACCGTATAATAGGCGTATTGCATGGTCTCATGAATATCTGCAAATATAATACTATTCACTGAACACACCTTTAGAAAGTATTTGTTAAAAACAAACAATTTCAGACGTAACAAGAATCTGCAAATAGTATGATGCATTTTACATTACAGTTATATGAAAAGATATAATACATTGTACATAATGAATACCTTTATAATGGATACATTATACATAAAGTCATTAATCTTTAATAATACCCTGCTAGAGACACAAGCTATTTAAATAAGTCCACTTCATTTTAAATACTTCACCAGAAAATACTCAGACAAGCAGTTTGCAACTCATTGCACTTCTGTAATCTGCATATTTATGACTAAAAAAGGATATTCAATGAGTGGGGCTTGAATCTCCATTCATCCACTTGAATTGTGTGACATTATTACTACACATTCTTATCCAGAAGGTTTTATTATAAGATGCAGAGCTTCAAGGCCTCATTTTGTGCCTGAAATTGTGGAGGCTGTCATAAATAATATACTTGAAACCCAATTGCAACCTCTGGACGAATTCAAAATTCAAGCCAGCTGGCCTCCAATGAGATTTTTTCACCATTCCTAACCTAACTATTCATTAACATTTAATAATAACCTGCTGGAGAGACAACCTATTTAGTCAACTTAATGTGTAATACTTCTCCAGAAAATAGTTTCCAAACCAAATGCAGTTCTTTTATCTGCCTCGGTATGTTTGAAAAAGTATATTTAATGGATATGACCACCCCCAGAAAACAATTGTACAAGTTGTTTTCCTATCTTAAAGGTTTTCTTACAACCAGACTTATTTTTAAGCCTCAGATTTTGGAGGCATTCATGAGGAAAATACCTGAAACACAACTGAGGCCTCAGTCCAATAGTCCCAACAAGATTAGTTTTTGAAATAGGGAAATAGTTTTTGAGGGAAACACCTTGGAACAACATGCACTGTTGAACCTTTCACAAAAAAAGGAAAGTACATCAAAAAAATGAATTGGGTCAATTCTTGTGATGCCACATTGGCTTTGAACTAAATACAAGCCAGAAGATAACTAGAGATAACAGAGTGAATGAAACCAAACAGGACTGTTTTATCAGCACTTCTTGAATATTAATTTGCCCTGATGCTCTTCACCTTAATAAACTCACAGACCTCAGGGGACCATTATCATAGTCATTAGTATGGAAAGACCTACTCTATTCAGGCTTATGTAAGAGCAAGCCTCCTCATTGCCCCCTCCTCCTCAGCAGACCATCTGTGTCAACGGAATTAGGGATATGCCTTTAGGCCTCTACAGATAAGAGACTATCTCTCCATGAGTACATGTAGAAGGTTCTGCTCATGAATTACTGCCTTCGAAATACCATAACTCAACATTAGCATTAAAACATTTTACTGCTAAAGCATGCCAGTGTTGCTTCATAATTAAATGAACAGCCTTTACATTATTAAAGGAAGTATACTGACATGACAGAAGAGGCTGAAGGATTTTACTAATATGTCATGACAGTCTCACATGAGAAGAAGTACACTGAATAAGGTTTCTTAAGTTAAGCTAGCTTTTATTCGATCTACCAGTGGTGATAAATAATATTTGTTTAAACAAATTACCAACTGCTGCAGATTTACACAAAAGCTGTTTATTTTCATGTGTCTCTCTCTCAGATATGCTTCGTAAGCACAAGCTAAAAAACGCTTAATAATATTATTAATAAAGCTAATGCTTTTAGTAATTCGTTCAATTACATGACATGGCATGAAATGGACTGGTGGTCATGTGATGTCAACATGGTGGTGCCCATGAGGGGGCGACCCCGCGCTATGTAGAATAAAACAGCTTTTTCTAGAACACTGATGTTTTAATATTTCTCAAAAGTGAACTTTAGTCATTTTTAATTAGCAACAAATTACCGAGTGCACCTTTAATCTATAAACATTAAAACAAAACGCCGTGTCGTAAGTATTATCCGACAGTTATTGCGTTTGAAGATCCTAACTAGGTTAATATGTCAATGTAGTAAACATGACAAATCCGGTTATGGTTTAACAAAGGAAGGGGCGAAGAGAGCGGACCTTAAAGGACCCACGAGTCTGTGTTCGCGCGAGGAATTTCACGTAAAAATCAAATAAATGCGGGAATATCGCATGACTGCGATACGCGAGCTCCTCCAGAAAATAATACAGGAAATGCAAGAATAATAAAAGACTTAAGATCGCCATAAATAAAGAATGTGTATTAAATTAACATTAAATTCGTTAATAAAAGCTTAGACACGAATGGCTGTCTAGCTATTACAACCAAAACGCACAAGTCTAATTTTCCCCACACCACTTCCGTGCATAAATTAAATAGCATTTCAGCTCAGACTCGACGTAGGCTAGATGCTCATAAAATACATTGTAAAAGGGCTAAAGTTGATATTAATGCATTCCTGAATATCTCTCAAGCCCCGTACAGTAAGCAGGACATTACTAGGCTCTCAAACGGCCTTGATTATGCGTTATGCAAGTCATTTTAACCACCAATTTGAACGAGAGCCGGCTTTAAACATAAGTTAAGTAGAAAAATGAGGCCGCGTGTTGTAGTAGCATCAAAAAAATGCTAGGGTATATGCGCCCCTTACAATTAAAATGGGAAATAAATAATACAAAAGAACACGTGCGAGTTTATTGCATGACAAAGTACTAGAGAGTAATCCGTTTTAAAGGAACAAGAAGCGACCGTACCAGCTTTCAACGCCCCATAAATACAACTGTACATATTATTCGTGCACATACAACAGTTCATGGTATAAAATGAGTTAAACAGGAAGCTAAGATATGTGTGCAGGATTAGGTTTATGTAACATAAGTGTTGCTGCTCGAGATCGTCCACTAACAAAGAAAAAGGAGGAACCTACCACGTGACGGGCGCGCGATCCGAGGGAATTTCGACAACTATTCCACCGACCTTTGGCTTTAATAGCACAATAATGTCACCAAAGCACAAAATAAGCCGTTTGGTCAGGCAACCCCACCGCCTGTGCCATATCCGTGTCCGCTTCGTGAAAAACAACCCGGTTTCAGGACCCCTTTTCGTTATCGGCTCCGGAATCACGAAATGGGCGATACTAGACAACACCTTGCTGCTGCTGTCCCCTTCAGTGGATCATGGATAGCAAATATATGTATATTGTTGTATATTATAAATCGATTGTTTGCTCAGATACGAATTCTTTTCATATACGCCTTTATTTACAGATTTGAGGTGTCATAGACCACCGGTTTCGAGGTCATTTTCTCATCGTTGGAGGGAGAAACGCACGAAAGATGGCGCCTCGTTCGTCTCCCTTGGATTTGAGCCTGACAAATACAGATGCAGAGCGTGTAGCGAGAGAGCCTGTAGGCGGGAGACATTCTCACGCCCGCCGCTAGAGTGACCGCAGACCCGCAGCTCAGCGACTGGCCACTAGAGGGAGACTGACTGCGCATGCACTCGGACTGACAATTTTTGTTTAGGAAAAACATGTGGTATATAAATGTAAAATGTTGTTTTTGTATGTGCCATATATTTATGTTGTGAAAAGCAGCGCAAAAACAGTGAGTATAAATACAATACTCAAAAACAATACAATAGGCTACCGGTCAAAAGTTTGGAAACATTACTATTTTTTATGTTTTTGAAAAAAGTCTCTTTTGCTCATCAAGCCTATATTTATTTGATCAAAATTCTGGGGAAAACCCAGCAATATTGTGAAATATTATTAAAAATTTCAAATGATTCTATTTTAATTTCCTACTTTAAAAAAGCGGAATTTTCATCAGCCATTAGCTACTCCATATTTCAGTGTCACGTGATCCCTCAGAAATCATTCCGATTTGATTCTCAGTTATTATCAATGTTGGAAACAGTTGTGCTGCTTAATATATTTTTTGGGAACCAAAAAGTGTCACAAGTTATTAAAAAAGTAACTGTTTCCTACATTAATAATAAATCAGCATATGGTTTCTGAAGGATCATGTGACACTGAAGACTGGAGTAAATATACTGGAAGCTTTGTATCAGAGAAATAAAATGTATTTTAAAATAGCTCATAATCAAATAAAACCCTTATTTTAAATTGTAAAAAAAAAAAAAATAATCACAATATTACTGTTTTTTCCTGTATTTTTGATCAAATAAATTCAGCTTTGATGAGCATAAAGACTTCTTTCAAAAACATTAAAAGTAATGTTTCCAAACTTTTGACTTGTGCTAGATGAACAAATATAGCCTATTTAATACATGTCTACATTAATAATAATACAATTCGATATGATTATCCCACATTTCTGACACAAAACCATGCACTGTAAAAATATTTTAGCAATTTAGTTATTTCAACTTATTTTTTTATGTAGAGATAACTAGATTGTCCAGACAACAAGAAATTTTAAGTTTTTCTTGTCCTCAACTTATCGAAATAAGTTAGTTAAACTAAAAAAAAAAACCCATGCAAAAAGATAACTCAAAATAATGAGTTAAGTTTTTTACAGTGTGGTAAATGTTGGTGATTCGTATATTGAAAAGACTTAACTCACATCCAGGATATGTTTCACAGTCTATAATATGTTTACTGCATATTTTTGGACAGTGGTTATGTAGGCCCAGTGTTGGATGTAATGCAATACTAAGTAATTTAGTTACTGTAATTTAATTACTTTTCCCTTGAAAACCAAAAAGGTAAGGGATTACTCTTAATTTTTCTGTAATTTAATTACAGTTTGATGCAATTGCATGAAATACTGTATAACAATTTTAAAACAATAGTGGATTTAACATTAAAATTTAACCTCTGTTTAACATACATTAAACATAGACTGTTAAAATGTATGTTTTTAATGTAACCTAAATACTTTGGTCAGTTCAAGAATAATTTTATATCATTTATTTCCTTCCTTGTATTGTTTAACTGGTCAAGGTTAATATGGGCTTTAGAAAGTTATTAATAAGTAGGCTAATGCAATACTTTTTAGAGAGAATACAGTAGCCTAATCTAATTACACTGTTGTTGATGATGTAATTAGTAGGCTTAGCTATTAATTACTTATTTTGAGTAACTTTTATTATATTATATTATATTCCAATGTCCAGTCGGGTAATATTTTAATGTATTTTTGTTCATACAGGCACTGAAAACAGTTTATAGGGCTACTGATGGTAAAATCAATTAGATTAGGTTTATGTAGTCAGTATAAAAAAATAAAAAAGGCGCTCATAACGTCAGCAGGTAGGAAGTTACGTCAGATAAACGTGTCGCCAGAACTACAAAATAAAAGGCCTTTGAAAAAAAATTGCCTTTGATCAACATTAAACTTTTTTTTTAAACATATTAAATTAATTTGTTATTATTCCTGTAGTTTCTCTCAAAAGTCGGAGCATTTGTTGGTTGTAGTCTATCTGAGGTCATTACCTTAGCCTATTTCAGTTTGTCCCTGCAGTGGCCGCTGTAGAGCGCTGCGCCATCTAGTGTCTGATTGAGGGACAGCGCGCTGCAGTGTGTGCTGAGTCTGCTGTTCCTTTTGACTCTTTCATGCTATAGAGTAGCTATTTCACTATTATACTTATTGGGTAATGTTAAAAATGTAAGTCATATTTGAGAATCTCCCCGGGGAATATACAGTAACTTCTAACAAGAAAAACTGCAATTTAATTCAGAAATCATATAGGCTACTCACCCTCCTAACAATACACACAATGTAAGACTAGCCAGTTTATATGAAAAAAAAATGTTACACATAAAAAATTTTGTTTAAATAGTTTTTTAACGAATTTAAATCTCCTCATTCACACTTTAAAATGAATGCTAATGGCTGCATCTTGATTTGTGTTGCTTAAGCTGTAACATATTGCTACTAAATTCATACCAGAAAACAGCATGACATATAGATATAACATGACATGTAGCCTACCATTAAGGAAGGTATACATTCCAGGTTTCTTTTGTTTTTTTGTGTGTGTTGACATTCTGCTGACAGACTTGCTCTCTACCCCAGTAAACATAAGCTCATTCCATTGAGGTTAATTTTGCCCAGGTCACCTTTACCATATCTCAGCCCTCTCTGACACTTTCTGCAGCCGGTTTCTCCTCCCTCTCTTACTCCTTCACACCCACCCACAGTCTGGCAAGTAATCCTATATATATGGGTTGTTCACCCTGTACTTTCTTAAAGGTTTTCCTCAGCTCTCTGACTTTTGTCACACAAACAAATAAAAATGCCAGAAGAAGTTCCCGCTCAGTGCAAGGTTACCAAAGATGAGCTGGACAAATGGTGAGTCATATTTCAGCAAGGATATCTCAAAACCAAGTACATTAGAGCAAAATTGAATTGTGAATCTGTATCTGGTCCTTTTAATGAGCCTGCATGCTTTATAGCTCAGCATGAGTATGTTTGTTTGTAACAATTATCATGCATCACAAAACCTCTGTGTGTATCTGTAGTGGTTTGTGAATGAGACGTGTTGGATACTGAAGGACAGGAGAGAAGATCGAGCACATGTGCAGGGGGAGCAGGGTTTGGAAGTGATGATGGAGGTGGAAAATTACCCATGTTAGCCATCATGTTGCTAAGTTTAAGCATGTGGCTGCAACACTCTTAGTACATTTGATGTCAACAGACTTTAGTTTGCAATGCATATTACAATAGGTTCTGAATAAAGCTCATGTCATTTTCCCCGCATCGTATGCGTTCACGCACAAATGATTAACCTCCATCTGTAATTGTTAACAAAGCAAAGTGCTCTATTTCTAGGTCAAAAGGTCAGAGGTCAATGCACTCACACAATGACACAATATTGTGAACTTTACGGTGAGTTGCACAAGTTGTTCCATTCACAATCCACTTTATGACTGTCTCTTAACTGATTTAGTCAAGAGCACTCATCGTTTGCAGTGCATCACTTCTGTGTTGGCCACTTACACATAAAATATAGCATTTGTAAGAAACAGAGTATTGCATTGTGTATCAAATTCGTTAAATAACCATTCAGTGCAAATCCTGTATTTGAGATACAAAAAGAATACAATTAATCATGCGGTCCTGCTCAGATGACGGTAAAAAAAATACAGAAGTATTTTATTTATTTAAATGAAATTAATGTTTTTTATTTCATATTTTGTATTTTTAGGGGCTCTTGTTGTACTAAATTATAGAAAAGTTATGATCCATTTATTACCTGTTAATCACGTTTTGAGCATAGACCTGAAAATGAACCGTTGTAAATCTTGATTGCAGACTTAAGTTTGGTCTCTTCTTAAAGAAGACACAGATTTTAGGGAAAAGTTTTCAAAAGTTATACACGTTTAAGTTTATTATTGTGAAAAATGCAAAAAAAACCCCATGATTTTAAATTTCTAAATGAAATATATATATTTCAAAACATGTCTAAAACTGTGAGAAAATAAAAGCCATACATCTACACAAGCTGTGCTCCAAATTTGAGGTTGGTATCTCAAAAAATTATTTTGTTTGGGTGCACCAAAGCTTTCCATTAGATGATTTTTTTGACTTTGCTTTATGCATTTACTTCCCAGTCGTTTCCAATGGGGCCATTAACCTTTTTAAATCGTGTGTGTGTGTGTGTGTGTGTGTGGTGTGTGTGTGTGTGTGTGTGTGTGTGTGTGTGTGTGTGTGTGTGTGTGTGTGTGTGTGTGTGTGTGTGTGTGTGTCAGACAGGCCTTTATGCATAAACACATGCAGGCCAAAATATAAATATGTCTCATATTTGTAAGCAAAAATTTTCAGAGCGAAATGCTGTCTCCGTTTGATGCCAAATTTAGCATGAACTTTAAGTAATGTATATCTCTGATGTGGTTTTAAATAGACTCATGCACACATGGAACGGCGAGGGAGTGCTCACAGCTCACCTTACAGCTCAAATATTGCAATATCTGCGTTATTTATGAGGGTAAAGGGTGCCGTCACGTGCAGAACCCGGTGTGTAACAATTATTTCTTATCTTTTTTTTTATCGATTTTATATCACATAAAAATCTAGGGTATAGTTGATGCACAACATGTCCATTAGACTTTTCAAATGACATAATGAATCTATATGGGAAAGTATACATTTTAGATTTTATGTGCCACTTTTATGCTGCACATCAGCATTTTTTTAAATTCATGTGTCTTGTAATCTTTAATCAAAATAAGCTTCCTCCCTCTAGCAGCAAAATCTCTTCTCTGATGAAGTGAGGGTGGGACAACCTGTCATGTTGGCTTTATAATTAATTCTGAATAAATGCGAAATAGGTAATTGATCATAAGTTAAGTGTTAGTGTTAACTTTTAGTTGGGTTTCAGCATGTCACACTGCAGGACTTGTCAGTTTTCCCCCAAAAAATGTAGTACCCCATATTAAAGGTTCCTAATGTTGTTTTGGAGTATCCTACAATAGGTTTACATGCATTCAATGTCAAAAAACACATTAATGTTCTCATGCACATCACCTGGTTTGTGAGAGAGTCTGAAAACAGTTTGTTTAAACCCCTCCTTTCCACGAGTCTACTCTGCTCTGATTGGTCAGACGGCCCAGTCTGTTGTGATTGGTCGACAACTAACAGCCATCTGAACTTCAGCTCCTGAGGCTTCCTCAGCTCTTGATACACAGTAACATGAACACTAACGATGGTGTCGTTTTTTTCCTTATCAATTTCAGCGCAAGTCCTTTTGAAGTGCATGCTTAAAATAGCGTCTTCTTGACAAAAGCAAACAAACTCTTCCAGTCTCAGCTACAACTACAGTGTTTGAGGGCGGGTCAAAGTAGATGTTGTTCACAGGCAGCCAATGAAGAGCATTGTCACGTTTTGATGTGTTTAGTTCTGTTTTGTGATCTTGTTTTCCCCTGTCTTTTGTGATTTTTGGTTTAGTCCTGTTAGTTTTCCCGCTCCTCGTTTGTGTTCAGTTTCCTCACCTGTGTTCAGTTAATTATCTCGTTTGGTTCATTTAAGCCCTGTGTTTTCCCTCAGTGTTTGTTGGTCGTCGTCCTCGTTTGGTTGTGTATTCTGAAGTCCTGGAGTTTTGTTCTTTTGTTTCTGTTTGTTTTTGGAAGTTTAAGTTTGTAAAATAAATATCAACTATACTGATATTCCTGTGTCCTCGTCTTCGGCATCCTGCACACACCCTGACAGAACGACCAACCCAAAAATAAAGATGGACTTGGCTGGCCATGACCTAACTGACTACCTCATCAGGATCCTGTTTGAGAGAGGTCTCCGCATAACCATCACCCTAGTGATGCCTCCAGCCATCTGCCCGCCAGAGCCTGAGCCCGTCGCCTGCCCGCCAAAACCTGAGCCCGTCGCCTGCCCTCCAGAGCCTGAGCCCGTCGCCTGCCCGCCAGAGCCTGAGCCCGTCGCCTGCCCGCCAGAGCCTGAGCCCGTCGCCTGCCCGCCTGAGCCTGAGCCCGTCGCCTGCCCGCCAGAGCCTGAGCCCGTCGCCTGCCCGCCTGAGCCCGTCGCCTGCCCGCCAGAGCCTGAGCCCGTCGCCTGCCCGCCAGAGCCTGAGCCCGTCGCCTGCCCGCCAGAGCCTGAGCCCGTCGCCTGCCCGCCAGAGCCTGAGCCCGTCGCCTGCCCGCCAGAGCCTGAGCCCGTCGCCTGCCCGCCAGAGCCTGAGCCCGTCGCCTGCCCGCCAAGGCCTGAGCCCGTCGCCTGCCCGCCAGAGCCTGAGCCCAGCCCCAAGCTCCCTGAAATGCTGGTTCCGTCCAGTTCCGAGTCCCATGATGTGCTGGCCCCGTCCAGTTCCGAGTCCCCTGATGTGCTGGCCCCGTCCAGTTCCGAGTCCCTGATGTGCTGGCCCCGTCCAGTTCCGAGTCCCATGAAGCGCCAGAGCCCGTTGACCCAGCGCCAGAGCCCGTTGACCCAGCGCCAGAGCCCTTTGACCCAGCGCCAGAGCCCGTTGACCCAGCGCCAGAGCCCGTTGACCCAGCGCCCGTTGACCCAGCGCCAGAGCCCGTTGACCCAGCGCCAGAGCCCGTTGACCCAGCGCCAGAGCCCGTTGACCCAGCGCCCGTTGACCCAGCGCCAGAGCCCGTTGACCCAGCGCCAGAGCCCGTTGACCCAGCGCCAGAGCCCGTTGACCCAGCGCCAGAGCCCGTTGACCCAGACCCAGTTGATGTCAAGTCTGTTCCTGTTCCTGAACCTGTCCTTCTCCCCAAGAAAATTTTGGGGGGGGGGCTATACGCCTTCGCCGTGGCCGGCCAAAGATCCACGGAGGCCCGGAAAAATAACACCTCCGTGGCCACCCGAAGGGTCCTCACCACCGTGGCCACCTGAAGGGTCTTCACCACCGTGGCCACCTGAAGGGTCTTCACCACCGTGGCCACCTGAAGGGTCTTCACCACCGTGGCCACCTGAAGGGTCTACACCACCGTGGCCACCTGAAGAGTTCTCACCGCCCTGGACGCCCGAGGGTCCCACAGCTCCGCCCTGGACGCCCGAGGGTCCCACAGCTCCGCCCTGGACGCCCGAGGGTCCCACAGCTCCGCCCTGGACGCCCGAGGGTCCCACAGCTCCGCCCTGGACGCCCGAGGGTCCCACAGCTCCGCCCTGGACGCCCGAGGGTCCCACAGCTCCGCCCTGGACGCCCGAGGGTCCCACAGCTCCACCCTGGACGCCCGAGGGTCCCACAGCTCCACCCTGGACGCCCGAGGGTCCCACAGCTCCACCCTGGACGCCCGAGGGTCCCACAGCTCCACCCTGGACGCCCGAGGGTCCCACAGCTCCGCCCTGGACGCCCGAGGGTCCCACAGCTCCACCCTGGATGCCCGAGGGTCCCACAGCTCCGCCCTGGACGCCCGAGGGGTCCCACAGCTCCACCCTGGACGCCCGAGGGTCCCACAGCTCCACCCTGGACGCCCGAGGGTCCCACAGCTCCACCCTGGACGCCCGAGGGTCCCACAGCTCCACCCTGGACGCCCGAGGGTCCCACAGCTCCACCCTGGACGCCCGAGGGTCCCACAGCTCCGCTCTGGACGCCCGAGGGTCCCACAGCTCCGCTCTGGACGCCCGAGGGTCCCACAGCTCCGCCCTGGACGCCCGAGGGTCCCACAGCTCCGCCCTGGACGCCCGAGGGTCCCACAGCTCCGCCCTGGACGCCCGAGGGTCCCACAGCTCCGCCCTGGACGCCCGAGGGTCCCACAGCTCCGCCCTGGACGCCCGAGGGTCCCACAGCTCCGCCCTGGACGCCCGGGGGTCCCACAGCTCCGCCCTTGACGCCCGAGGATCCCACAGCTCGACCCTGGACGCCCGAGGGTCTGCCTGCTCCGCCGTGGCCACGCCCACAGCCTGCTCCGCCGTGGCCACGCCCACAGCCTGCACCGTCGTGGCCACGCCCACAGCCTGCACCGTCGTGGCCACGCCCACAGCCTGCACCGTCGTGGCCACGCCCACAGCCTGCACCATCGTGGCCACGCCCACAGCCTGCTCCGCCATGGCCACGCCCACAGCCTGCTCCGCCCTGGAGGCTTCCTGGACCTGCACCATGCCCTCGTCAGCCTCCAGGGCGCCCACCCTCCCACCCCTTTGGATGTTATACGGCGCGAGGACGCGCCTTCGGGGAGGGGGGAGGTACTGTCACGTTTTGATGTGTTTAGTTCTGTTTTGTGATCTTGTTTTCCCCTGTCTTTTGTGATTTTTGGTTTAGTCCTGTTAGTTTTCCCGCTCCTCGTTTGTGTTCAGTTTCCTCACCTGTGTTCAGTTAATTATCTCGTTTGGTTCATTTAAGCCCTGTGTTTTCCCTCAGTGTTTGTTGGTCGTCGTCCTCGTATGGTTGTGTATTCTGAAGTCCTGGAGTTTTGTTCTTTTGTTTCTGTTTGTTTTAGGAAGTTTAAGTTTGTAAAATAAATATCAACTATACTGATATTCCTGTGTCCTCGTCTTCGGCATCCTGCACACACCCTGACAAGCATAGACTGGCATTATGCAAATTTATTACATTGTTACAGGTTTGTAACACGAAGTGAGACTGGAATTGCTGATTGCAGTTGAGAATCGATTCTTTCTTTTAGGAGACAATAACTTTATTTGTCATGCACTTCGATCTTTAAAACATTGCAGACATTTTACATTCACAAACAGCTACATTACACACTGCATGAAAGCTAATATTCGAAAAAGCATATTAGGGGTGCTTTAAAACCAACAACTCATATCTTAAAAAAGCAAAACTCTAAAGACTGTTTCATGTGATGAAGTAGCAGATTAACCACTCTCTCTATATTTGCAGTGTTCAGGGGAAGGGAGCAGAGGGCTGTAAAGAGCTGCTGGAAGCCTTTGAGGCCTGTGTGAAGGGGGCCACGGCGGCCTCGTGAGGGGGACATGACTTTACATGTAAGTATTTTATTATGTTTTACTTGAACTCTTATACTCTTTGAAATTGATCTGCGTGAAATGCTGCTAAATTATAGTCCGTGTCAAAAGGGTCATGTGCAATTTTTAAATGTGGATGTCTGCATGGGTGTGACTCTTATGTGTTTTCAGTATTAAAGGAGTAGTTCACTTTAAAAAAAAACTTTTGCTGATAATTTACTCACCCCCATGTCATTCAAGATGTCCACGTCTTTCTTTCTTCAGTCGAAAAGAAATTAAGGTTTTTGATGAAAACATTCCAGGATTTTCTCCCTATAATGGACTTCATTGGGAGCCAAACGGTTCAAGGTCCAAAAGACAGTTTCAGTGCAGCTTCAAATGGCTTTAAACGATACCAGACGATGAATAAGGGTCTTATCTAGGACCCTTCGAGTCATGACTCGAAAAAAAGATTTGTTAATTTTGATGAACGAGTTCGAACAGGACAGTCACGAACGCGCATCACAGAACAGAGCAAGGCGAGCATTTGTGCTTAAAAAACTTAAACTTTGTTATTTATTTTTTAAATGAGCGATGGTCTCGCTAGATAAGACCCTTATTCATCGTCTGGTGTCGTTTAAAGCCCTTTGAAGCTGCACTGAAAATCTCATTTGGACCTTGAACCGTTTGGCTCCCAATGAAGTCCATTATATGGAGAAAATCCTGGAATGTTTTCATCAAAAACCTTAATTTCTTTTTGACTGAAGAAAGAATAACGTGGAAATCTTGGATGACATGGGGGTGAGTAAATTTTCAGCAAAAGTTTTTTTTAAAGTGAACTACTCCTTTAATATGTATGCAATAGTATGTTTGGCTGTAGCTACTTAATTTCGTTGTATTTGTTATAATGACAAATAAATATTCTATTCTACTCTAAAGGATAATGTCTTCTGTCTGGATGAATGAATGAATTGTCCATTCTAATTTTCTTCTGCTATTTTTAACTAAGGTCCTTCCTTTCTGGGTCCTCCAGTGTCCTTGCATTCCCTCACATTGTACTGGACTGAACCATTTGAAGGACAGTGAAAGGGGGGCAAGTCCTGGAAAGCAATGGAACTGTTTATTTTGATCCTGAGAAGTCTTCTCGGTGTGCCTCATGTCGTCCATGCTAACTGTGAAAGAAAGAAGTACCCAGTTTTTTTTTTTTTGTTTGTTCAAATTTACACTGTGAAACAGCACAATGCATTTCATCTGATTTTGAATAAATTACTATAATTGTTTATTTATTTTGCCATTACTCTCACACACTCAGAGGTATAAAAGAGTGATCAAATAAGTGACGCTAAATGTCTTCATAATAATTAACTGTATCAGTGATTGATTTACCTTGAACTGCAGTGGTCTGATAACTCATGCCAAGTACACTGCAGTGCTGCTCATTCAGTATAAGTGCAACTGACTGTCAGCACTATCTATTGAAGAAATTCTAAAGGTGCTGACAAAACAAATTTCATATTTCTCATCACATAATAATCATGCTGTTGCCATGTAGTTTTTATGGTATACTGATAGCTAGAACCTATGTAAAATTAGAAAATAATTGGAAAAAAATGCAATTTGTATAACTGGGTTGACGCATGATGGTTGTGACAGAATATATGAGCACAATGATGTAAAATAAAAATAATAAACTCAACAGAGCCTGTGTGACCTTGTTTAACTCTTAACAGGTGTATTCAAACTTTGATTTGCCTGATTTGTTATTTTTATGTTTAATATTGACCAGAAGATGTATACACTTATAGGAAAGGTGCATTTCAAAACCTTTTTTAAAACAAAAAAGTATTTTCATGTAAAAAAATATATATTTCCATACCATATTTTTGGACATGTTTTAAGAACGTTTTGGTAACGTTCTCATGAAGTTATGAAAGCCTTATTTCCGAATGTTCTCTGAACGTTCCAAACTTCAAATATTTTAAAAACTTTTTTTGGGGAGGGGTAGGCTATAACTTTCAGGGAAATGTTTTATTTTGTTCTATTTTCATTTTGTTCTATTTTCAATATCATTTTGCAAACGCTATGGGAACATTACTTTTAAACATTTTCTGAACGTTCTGATACAAGTAGGCTAGTAAACTATTAGTCAAACGTTCAACTAAAACGTTTCAGAAAAAAATATGTGTAAATAGCTAACGTTTTTGTGCAAGCATTTTGAGAACATTACACTCTAAAAAATGCTGGGTTGTTTCAACCCAAATTTGGGTCAAATATGGACCAACCCAACCGCTGGGTTAAAAATGAAATGTAAAATTTAACCCGGCGGTTGGGTTTTTTCATATTTGACCCAAATTTGGTTTAAAACAACCCAGCATTTTTAGAGTGTATTAAAGGGATAATTCAAGTTTTGGTTCAAAAGAGTAGCTATTGGCCTGCTCCTGTCAGCATCACCGTGGTGCACAGACTCACATGGAAGAGTAGAAATTGTTGAATAATGTTGTTAGGTTTTTCTTTTTCCACAAAAAAGAATCATCTTGCTTCATAATATTAAGATCAAACCACTGAAGTCACATGGACTATTTTTAACGATGTATTTACTACCTTTCTGGACCTTGAAAGTGGTAATAACATTACAGTCAGAAAGCTCTCGGATTTCAGCAAAAATATCTTAATTTGTGTTCCGGTTTTACGGGTTTGGAACGACATGAGGTGGAGTAGGCTAATTAATGGCATCATTTGCATTTTGGGCAACATTTAGGCTACAGACCAGACAACTGTTAACTAAAATTCTATTAACGTCACTTAAAAAAGTGTAAATTGCAGGTAAAAATTTTCGCGAAGATAATGCAATGTGCTTACTAAATATAAAGATAAGAACCCGCCCACCATTGTTTTTTTATATATTTTTTATACCAAATGCTGAATATAATGAAAAGTTGGTTCGTTTTACAGTGCTTTTAACCACGCCCCCTCCTTCCACTAGGCTGGGCGTGATGTCATAACAGGGACTCCAAGCTTTTACGGTCTATCTATGCAACAAGCCTAGAGTTACGTTATATATGGCAAGCCGTTTTAGCTTAAATTGACCCAGCCTTACTCGTCGTAATTGCATTTTTACTAGTAAGAATTGAATTAGAGAGCTCTAAAATTCAATTCTTACTAGTAGCAATTATAATTAGAGAGCTCTACAATTCAATTCTTACTAGTAACAATTATTATTAGAGAGCTCTCTAATTCAATTATTACTTGTAAGAATTACAATTACAGAGCTCTCTAATGCAATTCTTACTAGTAACAATTGCAATTAGAGAGCTCTACAAATTAATTTTTACTAGTCAGATGTCTCCATTGACTTCCATTCATTTTTAATTAGAGAGCTCTACAATTGAATTGTTACTAGTAATCTATCGTAAATGCTTCTGATTGGCCATTATTGCGTTCAAGAAATCAACACATATGTCTGTGATTGGCTACATCGCTCCTCGCTGCTGACATGTTAGAAATAGAAACTCTGCCTGTAAACCGTTTCTATTTTGTTTTATATGTTCTTATTGATTTTCTGCAACAGATGAATAAAAATGTATTAGTTTTTACGTCTTATTCAGATATTTCTAGTTTGCGGGAGTCCCGCAAATCGTTTTATTCTCCCTCAAACAGCACACACAGAGTGAGTGCATTACTGCCCGCAGCTCCCTGTTATGACATCATCACCCAGTTACGGTAAAAAACACGCTACCTTTGAAGAAACCCCAATAAATGCTATTTTAACGCATTTTAAGACAATTTTTTTTAAATATATCCACATTGTGCACTTTAATGTACACATTAATCGTTTGTGGTGGTTAACCTGCAATTTACACTTTAAAGAATGTTTTTTTTAATAACACTTGAGAGAAAACCGTGAGAAAAGTCCTGAGAACACTCCCCGTTGGCTAGAACAATGACACCACGGCGTTCTTTGGAGTTCTATATAGACTACTTGATAAATTGTGTTTGTTTGTTGTTAAACTAACCTTGTTACAGCACTTACAATACTGTTGCCCTTTTTTGACTTGATTGCTTATCTCATCTTTTGTAAGTCACGCGCTTTAGATAAAGCAAAAGAATAAAAATAATAAAAGACTAAAAGAAAAAGAATAGGCCTATGTAAATCACTGAGTGCACCAACATATAAAACAGCCTATCATTGAAGCGTACTACACTCGTAAAACTAAAGGTTCCAAGAGCGGATTGTCGCAGTGATGCCATTTTTGGTTCCCCAACGTCTATCTGTTAACAGTTCTCAAAATAACTTTTTTTTTGAATATTTTAAATATCCAAAGAACCTTTTTGATACCATGACTGTACCGCTTTGGTACGTTTTTTTCTGTGATGTCCAGATCTGTAGCGAGAGGTGCAGTGGGGGAGTGTGTTGAGAGGGAGGGTTGATGATGATGAGGAGGAGGAGGGTGTGGGACCCGGATGCTGATGCGAGGAACCAGAACGGAGAAAATAACGCTTTACAACGCGAATACCGTCAAGACACACAAGATATCAGCGATCAGTGCGCAACGTCGCCTATACATTTGCATCAAAAACATAAAATCCCTTCCTCAAAAGTGGCCAGCGGGCGCGTGCGTGCGCGGGACCGGCGGAGAAGAGAAGGATGAGGATGAGGATGCTGCGGTCTGAGCTCAACATCAGCAGCACAGATGAAACAGATCGGGTAGATCCGCTACAGTGATGCGAGAGAAAGCAGCGCAACTTGGATCTCCTTACAGTGACATACACGATCGGACTTGAGTTTTGGGCTGTGTTGCTAAATATGAATCGGGATTATATTTACCTGTTTGTCTAACAGTAAATGGTAAGATTCTGGTTCCTTTACCTGTGATTCAGGCCTAGCATCAGTGTACTGAAGGCTTGAGTCCACTTATATTGTATACAGTATACACTAGTAAGGAGGACTTTCTAATGGTGATGGCCAGCTGGTAGATACATCTAGAAACACTGATCATAAGTCTACTAACAGCAGCTTATCAATACTGCACCTGGCTCTCTGTCATGGCATGCGCTGTGAATTAAAAGTCTGAGAAGGGTGACTTTGATTGGCAAAGCTATGAATTAGGCTGCTTTTATGGACAGAACTCTATCTTTACATTGCCATCTGTATCTTTCCACTCTGTACATGACTCACAGTACAAGTCTGAAAGATTTCAGAATAATTAACAGGCCCGTGTGACTGTTGCCGGGACAGATTTTAGGGAATCCCAAGCTCAGCATGGATATATTTCCGGGTTGTTGCAGACCCCTGCAAGCCTATTGTAGAAAAACTCAGCTCAGAAACAGTACGCTGTGATAATATTGCATGCAGTAGCAAGTTAAACAGGAGCCAGGCCGCCACTATGTCTAAGGAACTGTCAGTGACCCAGACAGCTCAGTATGTGGGGCCGTATCGACTCGAAAAGACTCTGGGGAAGGGCCAGACAGGTAAGGAGACGTCGTTTTCTTCTGTCATTTCTATTGTTTTTAAAGCAGTAATTGCTGATGAATTGTCTGGTGAATGTCAATAGGTCTGGTGAAGCTTGGGATTCACTGCATCACTAGTCAAAAAGTAGCCATCAAAATAGTCAACCGAGAAAAGCTCTCAGAATCTGTGTTGATGAAGGTAAGGAAACAGTAGTATTGTACTTTTCATTGCTGTAGTTTTCATAGTGTCACTAATAATTCATTTCAATTTCAATTATTCAATTTAAACGATAATCTACCTGTTAAAAGTATCATGTTTTACCATGGTGCAGTGATGGTATCAGATACTATGGTATACTGCGTGATTATCATATTCCTGTGTTATTTTTGTATCATTGAGATACTATTATAGTTTTTTTTATAATAGAATTAGTTTTTCATTTTTACATTTGGCGAATTTATTTTTATTTTAGTTCAAGTTTTAGTAATTGTGTTGTTTTTGCAATAGCTGTTTTTAAATATGTTTAAAATTTTAGTTATTTCAGTTAATGTTGATTTTATTCCAAGATACGTTTCAAGTAAAAAAAAGTATTTTTATGGTTTTAGTTTTGGTTAATTATAATTACGTATGTACGTCATGCGCTATGGTATTAACATGCCTTTCCAAGGCCAAAAAACATAGTATTACCATGTTACATGTATCAAAACACAGGAACACCCTTGGTACTGTATGTTCTTGCTAATGAAAAGCTACTTCATTGTGCTTGAGAATTTATAAATATTTTTTTTTTCATTCAACCAGGTGGAGAGAGAAATTGCTATATTAAAACTGATCGAACATCCACACGTGTTGAAACTCCATGATGTTTATGAGAATAACAAATACCTGTGAGTTAGAACCCTTTCACATGAATTCTTGTAGGCTTCACTCAGAACACATTGTTCTTTCTGCTTGTCATTTGTCCGTTCTTAAAACATTTCCTCCGCATTCATGCAGGTATTTGGTATTGGAGCATGTTTCTGGTGGAGAGCTGTTTGACTATTTGGTGAAGAAGGGCAGACTGACGCCTAAAGAGGCACGCAAGTTCTTCAGACAAATCATATCTGCTTTGGACTTCTGTCATAGCCACTCCATATGGTAAGACACAAATGTGCATACTCACACATACACAAATAATACAAATAAGAACGATAAATAAAATACAACAGTGCCCTGGGGTGAAGCCATTTCATTTTTTTTTCTCCTATTATTTTGTTAGCTCATGAAAATCATGAACATATTTTTCCGTTTTGTTGAAGGTATGGTCCCACATTGACTGCATCACAAATTAGATTTGTTTGTTTACTCACATTGTATTTCCAAAATCATACTGTATCAAAAGCTAAAATAATACAGGAAAATACACCATTTACTGGTGGTTATTTTGAATAGGTTTTCAATTGTATTTGGATATGGTGACAAAAGTATTTGCATATGGCCTTTTGCCCCAAGCTGTTTTGAACCAAAACCTTCTTTTTTATTTCCTTTGTCATAAATTATGCTGCTCCTTCAATAGTTAATTAAATAAATAAATATAATTTTAGGTTATTATAATGCTAAATGCAAATTAATAAAAATTAAAATAAAAGTGCCCCTATTATGCTTTTTCGAATATAGCTACCTTTCATGCAGTGTAGCTGTTTGTGAATGTAAAATGTCTGCAACGCTTTAAGGATCGAAGTGCATGGCAAATAAAGTTATTGTCTCCGAAAAGAAAGAATCAATTCTCAACTGCCGGAACGAGTCGTCAGTAATTCCCATAGACAGTAAAAGAAATGGACACAGCGACCCCCTTGATTTCAACGGAGAGAATTGAAGCCCATTAGAAGCACTCACTTCCTGATTGCCAAGTGCACTGCGCAGGCTCAAACTGAGCTTGATGACATAGATGTGACGCGTGTAACCTGACTGACAGTTGTACGTCTTCTAGTAGCTGTGCCAAGAGGAATCTGAATCATTCCCTTCCGAATCTTGCAGAGCCGGAGATCGTGAGTATTAGCTGTGCACGAGTTTGCAACAGAAGCAACTTTACAACTCTCTATGGGCTTCTCCCTTGACTTTATGCCTCCACGTCCCCCCGATTGTGCGCAAGCTTCTACTTCTGTCTATACGGTAATTTCTCTACTGCGCGACAGAGAGTCGCGTGTTATGATGCAATCGCAAAAACTGCTTCTACGGGGCCACAACATAAGATACAAGGTAATGGAGCCTTTTATACATATTGTCGTGTTTCTTTAGAAATAAACAATGGACAAATGGAGTCTTTAAACGCCTCAGATATAAAGTTATTTGCTGTCAAAGTGACGCCAAAATGAATGGGAGTCAATGGAATGTTAACAGCAGGTGATAGTCTGCTACAATGGCTGCGCCCGGAGAGGCTTCAGTTTCCGGCGGATGGAAATTGCACTCACTTCTTGTTATAAACCTACGTAACAATGTTACATAATGCCAGTCTATGCTCTTCATTGGGTGCCGGCGAACAACTTCTATTTTGACCCTCAAACACTGTCGTTGCTGAGACTGCAAGAGTTTGGTTCATGTTGTCGACATGACGAGAAGTTCCTTGTTCAAAAGAGGACTCGCGCTATAATCGATGTGGAAAAAACGACACCATCATTACTATTCGTATCACTGTGTATCAAGTTCTGAGGAAGCCTCCAGAGCCGGAATTCAGATATGGTAATACCGTTTCGTTTCTGACACGCGCTGTAAGGTGTCGACCAATCACAACAGACTGGGTTGTCCGACCAATCAGAGCAGAGCAGGCTCTCGGAAAGGAGGGGTTTAGAGAGACTGAATCTTTGAACGAACCATTTTCCGACTCTTTGAGAAATGTGCAATATATAATATGAGACAAAGTGTTTTCTGACATTGGATGCATGTTAACCTATTGTAGGATACTCCAAAACAACATTAGGAACCTTTAAAATTGCATAAGTGGGGCACTATAAAGTGAAACATAAAAATATAAAGAACATATAAAAATTAAATCTAATTCAAATAGTGGTTTGATAATGTGCTGTATATCGACAATGGTTTGTTTTCAACGTGTTACTCATTTCCATATGTGGTGGTTGTAGCTCTAGTCTCGTAGTTGAGCAGATACAGGTGTATGCCTCTATAAAGACAAGGATGAGTGAAGTATTAATATTTTGCACCCTGAGCTGTATTTATTTCAAAGTATTTTTTCTGTGGAGGGTTGTTGGTGTGTGACGTGTTCAGAGCCGCTTGTCCTCTGTGCTCTTGTAGTCATAGAGACCTAAAGCCAGAAAACCTTCTACTGGATGAGAGGAACAATATCAGGATTGCAGACTTTGGCATGGCCTCACTACAGGTGGGAGACAGTCTGCTTGAGACAAGCTGTGGGTGAGTATTTTGTATGTGCTTGTGTATAGTATATTAACCATTAGTATATGGTTTATGACATGGATATTTCTGTGAAAATTTTATGGAGCTTTTCCAGCTTTGTTAAAGTACAAAATAAAAAAGTAAAGTACAAAGTACAAAGTAATTGTTAGCAAATGCCACTCAGTTGAATGTTTTGTTATCTAATGCAATGACATTCAAAATTTTAAAAGTGCACTAAAACCACCCTCTAAAACTCACTTGTATATCAAAAAAGGACTACAAAAAGACAAAATATGATCATGTTAATCCACATCGAAAGATGGCAGTATATTATCGAACACATGTAGCGGTACTTAAAGTAGCCTACACGAAAAACAGTATAAGGATTGCGAAAGAACTACTGAATGCACCTTTAAATATCCAAGTGTTGAATAGTGTTACTGTAAAAACACTTGGCATTTTTTTGCAGTAGGATAGAGCTTAATAAATAAATGAATTTGTTCAATAGGCTAATATAAAGTAATTTTATATTGCCCAATCTAGCAACTAGAGAAGTAGGTAATATTTCTTCAGGCCAAAATTTGAAGTTAGCTTGACAAAGGCTTGTTTAAAAGTTGTAATTTTTTAAAGTTTGATCTTTAAATATAGGCTATACTGTAAGAAAAACAGCCAGTTAGCTAGCTAGGCATTGATAGCATGATTTATAATATGTAAAGCATTAACATAGCATGCTACTAGTTATTATTAACATGTTTAAGCACATTTGGCTAACATAATTTAGCATGATGCTGGCATCTTTAACGTGTTTCTAGAAGTTGTTAGCATGTTTCTAGTATGTTTTAGCTGGTTTTTAGAATCGACTAAAATAATGATTCATGGTTTAACGTGTAGCTAGCATTTTTGTAGCATGTTGCTAGTATGATTTAGCATTTTGCTAACAGGTTATAACACATAACAAGTTTTAACATGTTGCTAGAATGTTTTAGCTCATAGCTAGCATTATGCTACTATATTTTAGCATGTTGCTAGCATTTTTAGCATGTTGCTAACATTTTTAACACCTTGCTAGCCTGTTGCTTAGTCTGTTGTGTTAAATTAGTAGATTTAACACATTGCTTGCGTGTTTCTAGCATGTTTAATCATACAACGCCAGAACAGCCTGAAAGTCTGTGCAGAGTGTGGCGGTTGTAGCTTGAAAGGTAGGGTTGCCAGATCTGCGTAACAAAACTAGCCCAAAAGTTGCCTAATGGTATCCCAAATCAAAACTCAAAATGTTGACATTTTTATACTTAGTGATCATAAACAGAGCTCAAAAAGTCTCCGTACCAGAGGCCCTCCTTACAAAACTTAACACTTAGTACAATTTTAACATTGGTTGAATTTAATCCAATAGCCTACAAGCATTTCAGTCAAATACAATTTATGCAATGTGTAAAACCTTTAAACCGTGGGGGAAAATCAACCAGTGAAAACTGTGAACTTGGCAACCCTGGATCTAGGCTGCATTAATTTTAGAAATTTAGGGCCAGATTTACTAACACTGTGCGCCAGCGCAAACCCTCTTTTGGGATTAAAAAACTACTGTCAGGATTTACTAAAGACACGCAGGGAAATATTAGCGCTGACAAGGCATGAACAGGGTTATTTTTACGGCTGACCTTATTGCATATACATTTGCAGGAGTTTCCTCCTGTGTACTTACTTTAAGGAGTGTACTTATCAGACACAAAATGTAGGAGGAGTATTTAAATGAATCATGCAAGGTGATTTACTAAGGTTTGTGCTTGTCAATTTACTGGTATTTGCACCATTATTTACCACCCAAAAACCACCGGATGCTAATTTGCGCTCTCACGCTAATTTTCCCTGTTTATTAAATCTGGTCCTTGGAAGAATCAGCATTTTATCAAGTCAACCATTCCTATTCCTTACTCGTGAACTATATTTAAATTCCATTTAAATAAATGCCGCAGAGGTTTTTTTTTTTTGTAAATGAAAATATATTTTTAAATCTATACCTTCTCACACCCTTCCGTACTCTGTTTTCCCAAACTATTTGCAGATCTCCTCATTATGCATGTCCAGAAGTTATCAGGGTAGGTCCATTGATCCAAAAAGTAACAGATGTTTTAAAGCATAATTCTGTGTGAAGGTGTACCATTGACCTTACTACCCTCTTTGGCTTCTACTGTAGGGTGAGAAATATGATGGTCGACGGGCTGATGTATGGAGCTGTGGAGTCATTCTCTTTGCTCTGCTAGTGGTGAGGAGGAAATCGCTTCAGTTTTAAGGAGAGCTTCTCAGAGGGCATTTTCCTCACTTATCATCTATTACTCATTTTTAGCTCAAAGGTTGTTAAGCAAATAAATGCAACACTCCTTGCATGTCACTACCATCTGTGTTTATGTATGTGGGTGTTCCTGTCTGCCGTCCACAGGGCGCTCTGCCCTTCGACCACGATAACCTGCGGCAGCTGCTGGAGAAGGTGAAGAGTGGAGTGTTCCACATGCCTCATTTCATCCCACCCGACTGCCAGGCTCTGCTGCGGGGCATGATCGAGGTCGACCCTGAAAAAAGATTCACGGTGAGGGCGTACTGTGGACTCTGAATAAGCATACTTCTAGTTACACTTGGATGTTTACTTCAATGTAGTGTTGTAGTACTGGTCTTGTCTCGGTCTCGAGTCTTGACCTACAGTATTTGTACTGTCTCAGAGTAATGACCGGTACACATTGTACGATTTTGGGCTGTCCCAGACGAAAAATGAGCAATTGTGGCGATTTCTGTGGTCGTTGCTCCTACATCGTACAGTGAGAGAGGTTCAAAGACGGTCGTTGTCACTGTCTTGCGGCTAAAGATAGCCTGGGATAATTTTCTGACAGTGTTATCATGATAATCTCACAGTGTGTTTGCTGCTTCGACCTACATCTACTGACTAGGGGTGGAACGGATCTTAGTTGAACCGTGATCCATACGGGTCAGGCCCCATGGTTCGGCTCGCATGTGATTCGCGGATTAACTGCTAAATTTAACCTTCATAGAGTGAAAGTTTATCATTTGGACGTGTTTTTATACAGTGAACAGTTATAAATACCGGATGTTTGTCAGTTTTTTCGGTCTGTGCAGTCGTTATTAAAGTGACAGCACACACCTAATATCCCCACTGTCTGTCATTAAAGGGGCTATGTGTAGGTTTTTACTTTTTTAGTTTTCATTTGGACATTTATGAGGCAACCATAATGTAATAGAAAGAATGACACCTTGACTGTCCACCACGGTTGCCTCTATCAGCCTGTAGTCTCAGTTGTGTGTGGAGGAGTCGGGTCCGAATTGGCGCAAAAATTCACAAAATGTGACGTCGTACGCATTCTCGTCTACATTAGTAAGCAGCGGCAATCGCTAGCAGTAGTGTTTCAAATGGACTCTGCGGACGGAAAGAAGCGACCAGCTTCCAGCACAATCCAGACACCCACGGAAACTCCTCGTAAGTAAAAAAAAAAAAAAGTCTTATCTAGTGCGACGAACGAACGTGTGAGACTGGCTGCAGTTTCTCTAACGACCACTAGTGTCAGTAACGGTTAGAAATTTCAAAACTTACTCAATGCTCCTTTAATATTAATAAAACAACAAAATACAGCTTTAACAAAGATGAAACTATATTTAATTTCTACAGTGAACAAATAGTGTTATTTTACATTTAGGCTTAATTATTCATTTCTGTACCTGAATACCACTGTTAGACTTTGTAACTTTGTTATTTAGTATTCATTTCTGCTTGTAATTTGTGTATTTGTTCTTATTTTGTTACTGATTTTATTACTAGAACTTCAAGTGAGCATTAAGTAATAAATGAAAAGCAAAGTTACCACCCCCATATATATTTTTTTTAAAAACATTTTTTTTGCTGATCCAAAAAATGATCCGATCCGTGGCTCAAAAACCGACCTGTGAATTTTGTGATCCATTCCACCACTACTACTGACTAGCCAATAAAAATGCACCATGAAATGGCATATTGATCAACGCGACATGGCACTCTACTTACCTCAAGCTCCATTTGCTTTTCCCTGGCCTGACCGTGTCTATATTCTCCTCTTTCACTCCCTCTTTTTTTTTCAGCGCACATAAAAACCACAATTGCAAAGTACGATTCATCTTGCTCCATCTTTACCACTGGCACATGCTGATGACGTTTTATTCTTCTATACTAACTTGCATCGTAGCCTACGATTTAATAGGTGTCATCATCGTATAGTCTACATACATGTTGTAACCAAATTTATTAGATTGCCGAAATCGCTCATTCTGGATGTAAAACTTCCTTCTTCAAATGCAAACAATAACTTATTTCTAATTTGATTTGTTTTTGTTACTGTTGTGCCAAGTCAGAAGTGAATGGGGGATTGTGTCAAAATGTCACCAAAATAAATACAAATGCCCACAAAATTCAAGATATGATTCTGAAAAAGTACTCGTATGAGATCTTGCTTTTTATATATAACATTTAATTTATTAAGCAATATCACAAGAGAGCTGTTTTCACAAATATGAGCAAGATTGCAAATGTGATATTTATTTTATACAAATGTTCAATGCAATTATTTATGCAGTTGTAACCTCTGCAGTGCAAAGATGAGCTTTGTTGTTTTGGTCTTGACTTGGTCTGGGTTTAAGTGGTCTTCACTACAACACGGCTCGAGTTATAGCGCCATCTGCCTGTCAGCCGATTACACTATTTACACCATCTGTTGTCCTTCCCCTGCAGCTAGAGGCTATCCAGACACATGCCTGGTATCAGTAAGTATTGATTATTTATATTATTGATTATTTATATTCTTACTATCACTATAGTTAAGATGTAGTGAAAGCATATTATTGATGTGTTTATGGCTGTATTTTATGAATAGATCTCTATTTCTATTAAAATGATTTCAGCCTGTGTCTTTCACAACTGGCAAAATCGCAGATGATTTGTGCAGGCAGCTCACGTTGGTCTGTGTGTTTGTTTGTGTGTGTGTGATCAAGAGCTGGACGCAATGAGCCGTGCCCGGAGCAGCCGCCCCCGAGGCGTGTGTGTATGGGCCGGATCATGTCTCTGACGGAGCTGGACCCGGATGTGCTGGACAGCATGTATTCTCTGGGCTGTTTTAGGGACCGGGTTAAACTGGCCCAAGACCTGCAGTGTGAAGAGTGAGTGCAAATACCATGCACATATTCTCCAGAAAACGACTTAATGTTTAACATTTTTATTATTTATCTCGCTCCTTTCCTCAGAGATAACCAAGAGAAGATGATCTATTATCTGCTGTTAGACCGTAAAGAGCGCTATCCCAGCTATGAGGATGAGGATCTTCCTCCAAGAAATGAAATCGGTTTGTGTCTTTTCCCCTGGATTGTTCATTTACACAGTTAAACGAAGGGTTAAATAAAGTGCAGTTTATATAATCCTATGTTTTTGACAGTTTAACTAATGGTCAGCATTAAGTTACAGGTACTCATGTGAAACCATGTGGCCATTTACATTTATACATTTGGCAAATTACTGTATTTTCCGGAACACATCTGAAATCTGCTGCGACTTGTTTTCCGAAGCGTGCCCCTATTATGCTACTTTAAAGGTTCCTAATTTTGTTGTGGAGGTCTCCTACAGGGGGATTACATGCATCAAAGGTAAAAAACTTACATTTTCTCATAACATACACTGCACTACACCACACCACACCCACCTTAAGTGGATTGGCAGTGCTGAAAACAGCGTCTTGTAGACAACACAAACTAAACCTTCCAGTCTCAGCTACAACTACAGTGTTCGAGATTCAAAGTAGACGTTGTTCACGGACGGCCAATGAACACCATAGGCTGGAATTTCTTACTTTGTCACGTAGGTTTGTAACAGGAAGTGCAGTTTGGGCGTGTCCGAATCACCTTTTGCTAGTTAAATGATGGCAAAAATGGTCGGCGCGCGCGGCACATGGTCTAAAAGGGTTGTTCCTATTCCCTTAATGATTAATGGGTGTGTTTTGGGCAACCAACCAGAGTCTCATCTCCCATTCCGTTGCGCTTGTGCCATGGCGGATTCACTATTTACATGACGGAATTTGCAAACGTAAAAACTGAACGTGTTTCCAGAGAGCAAACGGATCTGCTCGTGCACGAGATTAAAGCGAGCAGACCATCAACGGGACAAGTCGGATTCCACCATGTCTTTATGTACACAACATTAATCTTTTGCATTGTGATCCTTTTATTTGTAATATTTGGCATGTTTGTGTGTTGCTGCGCGTCCCTGTGTGTGTAAGTGTACGTGCGTTGTGGAACCGCGCACATTACTAACGTGCTCTTTAAATTAAAAAATATATATATTCAGTTGCCTCAAAATAGCAACGTGCCAACAATGCGCCTGAACAAGCCTCGTTTTCAGACCAGCAGCCCATGGGCGCTTAAATAGGCGCAAATGCATTTGCTATTTAAACAACATGGCGCAGGACGTGAAAATTAAAACTGCGTCAGGCTGAAACTAGCAAAAAACAGGGTTAGGTCACGCTTTGCACTGCATTGCGCCGGGTGTATGATAGGGCCCAATAACTTAACTTATTATATTTTTCATGCATTTTTATCTTTAAAACTTTGCAGACATTTCACATTCACAAACAGCTACATTACACACTGCATGAAAGCTAAAATTCGAAAAAGCATAACAGGGGCGCTGTAAATAATGCAATTAACATCAAAAACGCAAACTGCACACAACTTAACATCGCAGCCTATACATCATCAAACTAAAATGCAGTCAGCCAAATATAGAAAGTTAAAGAGCTCAATGTATCTTTATTTAATATGTACATTTTTCATTCTTGTTCTGTATACTGTTACATTTGAAGGATTTTTTGTGGAGTGAGCGGAGCGAAAAACGTTCACAGCGTTTATAATGTTTGTTTACAAGTATTTTACAGTATTTCTGAATGTAATGATAAAATGTGACTTATGTTTGTTTTTTTTGCTTTCAACAATGCAATTGGATCCGGTGCGCCTTTTCCGGAAATTACAGTGCATTGCATTCATGGTATACATTTTATCAGTTTTCCTGGTAATCGAACCCACAGCCTTGGCGTTGCTAGCGCCATACTCTGCTGTTTGAGCTCCGGGCAAACTGTGAATGTTTTGTCTTTCTGTATAGACCCTCCACGTAAGCGCGTAGACTCACCCATGCTAACCCGTCACGGCCGCTGCCGGCCCGAACGGAAGAGTCTGGAGGTGCTGAGTGTGACGGAGCAGGGCTCTCCAACACCCCCACGCAGAGCGCTGGACACCTCCACGCACAGCCAAAGGTACACACACACACTCATACACGCTTTAATGCACATATGGAACTTTGTAAATATTAATTTAGCTCTATTGACTCTTGACCACAGATCTCGATCTGTTAGTGGAGCGTCAACTGGCCTTTCTTCTAGTCCTCTGAGTAGTCCCAGGGTAAGTGCCTGTTTACCAACCTTTTTCTAATAAAGGGATTGTTCGCCAAACATGACAATTCTATCATAATTTAGTCACCCTTATATTGTTATTATGAATACGAACAGAGTTATTTAGCAGCAGTGTTGACAAAAAATTTTCCCAATACATATTGATACTGAAATATTTGCGGTTTCGATACTCATTTTCTGCAGACACTCTCTTCTAGTATAAGTATATAGTTTGTTGCGCTGTGTGTTTAAGAGCAAAGCACAGCACTGTATTCTTACATGCTAGCAGGTTATGATACAGTGTTTTTAAGCGTCTCAGAGCGACTCGATTCACAATAATTGCAGCAAAATCTACATGCATTTGGGAATGCAACATGTGCCGGTTATGCTTTTTCTCAATCGCATAATCTCCAACATTTTTGTGGATAGATAATTGCAGCATTTCACTAGATTTGTAATGAGATGCATTTGTAAACCTGTTGTCACAAAAATGTAAAAGGCTTCCCTAAAGTTTTTTGGCTAATTTAAAGCCTGAGTGTTCGACACTTGCAAGTGAAGAAGTATTGTAATTTTACTTCTGCAGTGTAAAGTAAAATAGTTAAGGTACTTTTTATGAAATATTATTTGCTTTATTTTACAGTGCAGTTGTAATACAATAGTAATATGTTTAATAATAATAATAATAATATATTATTGTTTTTATCATATAATCCCACTCTGAGTAATCTCAAACGGCCAGTTTCAGTTGATAAGAAAACACTTTGTTTGTGATCAAAAGTAAATGAACTTAGTGTTCCAATTTTATGCCCTTAATGATGTGGCATTTTCTTTGAAAATGGTATTGAATATTGATATTTTTCAAAGTTAGAAATTGTTCGAAATAAAAAAAAAATACACAAAGTAGTCTATATGACTTGTGTATTAGATTTCAAGTCTTCTAAAGCGACAGACTATAATTTTGTAATGCTTTACAATAAGGTTTTGGTTAACATTGGTTAACTAAATTAGTTAACATGAACTAACAAAGAAAAATACTTGTAGCATATATTAATCTTAGTTAATGTTAATATCAACATTTACTACTTAATATCATTGACTGGATCTGAGCTAACATTAACAATGAACAGTTGTATTTGTATTAACTAATGTTAACAAAGATTAATAAAAACTGTTGCTTGTTTGTTAGTCAATGCATTAAACAACTAATGGGACTTTATTTTAAAGTTTAGATTTATACAATCACTTTTTTACATTTTTGGATGAACTATGCCTTGAGTTAGTATTTTGTTTGTCTTTTTTCCAAAAAGGCTTCTTATATCTTTATGACACAAGTTGAATATTTAGCCATTTTATCATTCACATTTTCTGAATCGAGTTAATATGAACATGCACATCAGTCAGTCTTAGACACACACACACACACACACACACACACACACACACACACACACACACACACACACACAACACACACACACACACACACACACACACACACACACACACACACACACACACACACACACGTCCCCATACACCATCACTGTGCACTAATCCGTATCACCTGCCATTGCTCATTTTCACTCCTGTTTCTCTCTCCATCTGCCACGGCCTTCACTCCTCCACCCGATTCTTCTCCTCCTCATCCCATCAGAGCCCTGTTTTTACCTTCAGCGAGCCAGAGGTAGTTGCCGCCACCAAAGCGGGAAGCGGCATCACCGTTACTCGTCCCAATCGATCGCATGAACCCAAAACGCAGACGCTTCCATCTAAAAATGCACCTGAACGCCCCCTACTCCAGTCCATGAAGTCCCTCCCCCTGCCCGCCTCCACTTCCCGCTCTCCCTCCCCTTCTCCCTCTTGTCACCCATTCCCCGTTTCCTCTTCTTTCCTTCTCCATCTGCGGTGCTAAAGTCGGTGACTAAAAGCTTGTATCCCATGTCTCAGGTCACCCCTCAGGGCTCTCCCCTGCCAACCCCCCTGGGTACCCCTGTGCATCACCCCCACCCCCCCACCGCTACCCCACCCTCCTCCTCCTCTTCCTCTTCTTCCTCCCGAGCCGAGGGAGGAACAGTGGGCGTGGGCTCACTCTCCTTGACCCCACCCTCTAGTCCAGGGGGAGGCGGTGGCATGGCGGCCAGTAGCTCCGCCCACTGGAGGACACGCCTCAACTCACTGAAGAACAACCTGTTGGGGTCGCCGCGTTTCCACCGGCGCAAGCTGCAGGGTGGGTGCAGGCCGCTATCTTCACCTTTTGAAGTATTCAATCAAGTAGAGTTGGGGTTTTCAAACTTTTTGGTGCCATGAACCCCTTATCACCCCATTTCACAAGTTCACACTTACACACAATTAGAGGGGGTAAAGTTTAATGCGTATTTGGCGTGCTGTCCGGGGGGAGGGCTCGAGCTCGGAGTTCGGCCCGAACCCAGAGTACTCCCCCCCCCCCCCCTTATTTAAAGTGGTTAGGACTAGAAGAGTGGAGAAGGGGTGGTGGAGGGACGCTGCAAAACTGTCAATGAAGTGAGGTGAGACTGCTGAGTCTATATATACACGTTTTTATCATTGATTGTTGAGCGCTCTCCACCTGTGTTAATTATCTGAACGTGCTTTGTTAATAAAACATCATTTGGTGATAAATAAAAAATATTATATCTGGAATATATTTAGCTTCTATTAAGTTGGCACTGTATCTTTTTTCTTCCTACAATTAGAGTACTTTTAGATGTATAAATTTAAAGAAAAATGAAGTTAATAATAAAATAAATAACAAAATAATCGATTAATCTCATTATTTCTGACCTTGGATACCATAATGAAACAGTAAAAGTTAAATAATATTTTTATTTATTTACTTACCCAAATGTATTTCATTTTCTCTGAACTTTTCTGCAGACCCCCTTTGCAGCCATGGATAATATCATTAACTAACATAATTTTAATTTCTTTAAATCAAATAAACATTTACTGCAATAACAATTACATTTTAAACAAATAGTCGCGATGAATCGCATAACATAAAAGTTTGTAAATATATAATATGTGCAAAGTATACACACACACACATATATATTTACAAATTGTTTATGTTAGATGCGATTAATCACGATTAATCGATTTGAGAGACCTAAGAATAACGTAAATTTATTTGATTTCAGCGAATTATTTTTCAACATTTCTCATTTTCTTTTACTTTAAGTTGAACTACTAAATTACAACTAAATAAAAAAACTAATAATAATACTAATAAAAATGACAAAAACACAAATTTAAACTTTAAACTAAAAAAAATGATTAAAGTGAAAATAAGTAAATATAAAAATGAAATCTAATTCAAAATATTAACAAAAACTAATATAATAGTATATCAATTACACTAAAAGAACACTGCTTGCGTCCCTCTGGTTGTGCCTACATCTCAGTTTGAAAACCCCTCAAATATAAAACTGTCAAATAATCAGATTTAGTTAATGTCAGGTTGTATTCGGTCTATGTTTCATTCTTACTCTTACCTTTCCAATAGTGCCAACCACAGAGGACATGTCCAGTTTAACACCCGAATCCAGCCCAGAGTAAGACACATTTCCCATCAGCACATGCATGATGCCAAGAAGTCTGTCAAAGAGTCATCTGGATAGAGCTGCATTCTGTTTTAAAGGGATACTGTACATTTTATGTTAGATTAATTTATTCCCTGAGGTCCACTTTTAATGTTAGGAAAAGGGTTTTGTCCTTCAAAAACAGGAATAATTGGGCTACTTTTCCTGTAGGCAACACCCACTTTGCATGTGAAAAAGAAAAAGTTTCATCTTTCTTAAATTCAATTCCCATACATTCTAAATAAAAAATATTCCAAAAGCTCAATGTCTAACAATCTAACATTCGACAGGGAATATTTTAGTGACATCCTCTAGATTGTAAACATGAAATGTTCCAGATGTCAACACTCACATTTTGAATAGACGTCACGGTGACTTGTATGTGCTATTGAGAGAAATATATTGACGATAGTAATCTATAGTTTATAATTCTTCATTGTGCTGCATTATTTTGACGAGTTTGACAGCTTTTCCATGTGTCTGTCTGTGTTTGTGTTCCGGCAGACTGGCTAAAAGGTCTTGGTTTGGGAATTTCATCAGTTTGGAGAAAGAAGAGCAGATTTTTGTGGTCATCAGAGACAAACCTCTTAGTTCCATTAAAGCTGATATCGTCCATGCCTTTCTCTCTGTAAGTCTACCTGATTTGTGCAGCTTTTTGTTGGATTAAACATTTTAATATAATGTATTACATGGCATGAATCAGATTAATCTAAATGAATTACATACACACTATTGTTCAAAAGATTGGTGTCTCTTTTGCTCATCAAGGCTGTACAGTAAAAACTGAATTATTCAGAAATATTATTACAATTTAAACTAACTCTTTTCTATTGTAATATATTTAAAAATGTAATTTATTCCTGTGATGCAAAGCTGAATTTCAGCATCATTAGTATCTTCAGTGTCACATGATCATTCAGAAATCATTCTAATATGCTGATTTGCTGCTGCTTTTTTTATTATCAGTGTTGAATACAGTCGCTTGATTCATATTTAATACCTCCTTGCTGAATAAAGTATTCATTTCTTTAAAAAACATATATATTAACCACCCCAAACTTTTAAACAGTATAGTGTATTAATATTTAATTAGGCCAATTCACACTGAATTGAACTGTATAAAAAGTACTTTTTTTTCACATTACACATTCCAAAGACATTTCGACAAGTTAAAAACAAACCAACAAACATCTATAAAATATTATATCCTTTTACAAAATGAACAAATATTTTACCAGTTTGTCACACTTTATTGTGCTATGCAGACAAAGCAACAGCAGACCAAAAAATGCAACTGAATTTTGTAATTAAGCCGTCCAATAACGCAACCCAAAATCGCCCATAATATCTAACATAACAACACTGTTCAAATGAGAACAGTGATAATATATACACCTAAACGCATCAACGCATTTTGTCTTTCTCTCTTGCTTTTGTCTTCAGATTCCCTCCCTCAGTCACAGCGTAATCTCTCAGACGAGTTTCCGAGCAGAATATAAGACTTCTGGAGGTCCGTCTGTCTTCCAGAAGCCGGTCAAATTCCAGGTAGACATCTCCTTCTCTGAGGGGAAAGAGAGCAGGAGCGGGAGAGAGAGAGGGATGGACAGAAGGATTTTGGAATATATAGTGTAACTTTTAGCCTCATATCAGGTAAGAACTGCTTTTTTTATAAATGATTAATTGTAGTGATTTATTTGCTCACTTCCAGTAAAGTATCAGAGCATTTCATTTGTAGTACAGAAACAAAACATGAGATCGAATAGTGTTTAAATCACTCAAGTTTACAACGTCCAGCAGCGACACCAGCGGATAACGTTTCAGAAGGAGGTAGCGTCTGTTTTGCAGCCAGTATAAAAAATGTAAGCAAATATTAATATGCTGGTTACTGTTAAATTTAATTTTAATTTAAAGGGCACCTATTATGGCATTTAAAATGTTCCTAATATTGTTCTGGTAGTCCCCAACAACAGTTTTGCATGCATGCAATGACAAAAAACACTTTTGTTGTCTTATAATATGCATTTATTTTTACCTGATTTGCTCACCGACTCCCTAATGATTCGTTTACCGACTCATTTTTCCAAACCCCTCCTTTGCGTGACGCAAATAACGGTGATTGGTCAGATGACCCAGTCAGTTATTGTTTGCGTTAGCCCAACCCATAAACATGTTGATAAAGCACTGCAGTACTACAATGTATTGCTCTATTCTTTATGACAACTCCAATAACAACGACAAACATTTCACATATTACAGATGTGAAATCTGAACCTAGAAGCTGCGCCTAGAGACCTAAGCTAGACCTAGAAGCTGCGCTGAGCGTAACTTAAACAGCACACACACATACTTATTGAGCATGCTACAAAACCCATAAAAGCAACAATTATTATTAATACTTACAGATTGTGATTCGGAGGAGGAAGCCGATCCAAATAAAACTGGTACTGAACCTTCCTTCAGTATCAGGCGACTCGCGAATCCACACTTGAAAGCTTTTATGTTTGTATCTTATTCAAATAACTTGTCAAGTTGAGGTCATCTAGACAGAGAAAAAGCATCGTTTGTCTATCGATTCATATCAGCGACTCAGTCGACTCTTACTTTTGAGAGACAATAACTTTGTATAAGGTGAACTTTCATATTTAAAACTTTTCAGGATGTTTTTGTTCACTTAGATCTATGTTACACACTACATGAAAGGTAATTTTCAAAATTCCATAATAGGTACCCTTTAATGAATTTATTAATGTTAATATTTAAAAAAGTTCATGAGACTTTGATTTGATTAAATAGTATGATTATCTAAATTATTATATAGCAAGTGCTGTCATGAAACACTGGTTGAAACTCAAGCTGATTGGTTCATCTGCAGCCAATGTGTTTGCTGCTCAACATTTAAATAGCTGGTGAGCGTTACTACCATAGACTGTAAAAAAAGATGAACGTCGCCCCTTCGCTCTTTTCCGTTGGTGAGAACTGAAGCTGCCAGTGTCCCGAAATGGCGCTGACATCTTGAGACTTAAGTCTGCGCAGTAGCGATTTCGGGACCAGACATGCGCAGTCGTGAGCAGGAAGTACAGGAAGTGATCGAGAGAGACGTTTTGGCTTCACTTTTCAGGGCTAGTGCGGCACGCTTGGTTACTACAGCGCGCTTTCACAGTTCCTCTGATACCCTCCACCTTCCCCAGCTCCACCTGTATAGATCTGCTATGGGTCATTTTATATACAGCAACATGTCATGCTCACAGAAGCAATAACCTACAAAAACAGAAATATCAGCAGCAGCCTAAGCACATCTATTCCACCAAGACCAAATATATTAACATTGTCATATTCATTACCGATGCTAAAGATCTAAATGTTATGGCAATGGTAAGATAAAACTCTTTTCCGTTAGTCTTTAACATGGAAATCATTCAACTTGGTCTATTTTAATGCATTACATTTTTATAGTTCATGAAAAAATTCATGAGACTTTGATTTGAATAAGTATGATTATATAAAGTGTAAAACAAAATGGTGCCTTTAACATGGAAACCGTTTTCATTATTTCCATTAATTTATAACATTTCCATTAGACTAAAGAACACTCAAACCCATAAAGGGGATTTTGCCGCCTCATTTCAGAGGTCCACGTAACACACCACTGACGTTATATGATGTGTGTGAATTTATATTTGTAGGTCCAAGTCGCAGATTTCGAAGAGTTGTTGAAACGATTCAAGCCCAGTTGCTCGGTGCTCATGATCAGTCCATGACTCAAACTCTTTCAGGTAAGAACAAACACATATCATGAATTATTCCAGCCTGTTTCCACTCCTCCGTAGCTTTTTTTTGCCTCATGCCAGACGAGAAGAACGGCCGCCCTCCTAGAACACCAACCAGACAAAACTCCCGGCGGTCCGAGGGCGGAGGCGATCGGTGCGAATGGGTGGAGCGCGGCGAGAGCGGGGTTTTACTCCAGCGCAGGGGTTCGGGAAAAGAAAGAACCCGCCTACTTTCCTCCAGTGGAACACAATCACAGCCCTAAATGAGAAATATTGTGAATAATCAGCAACCCATCAAGATATTAGCCATGATATGAGACAAAACTACTCAAACTTTCCTTTACCCCTTCTCACTTCAGAACAGCATGATGGTAAAATGTGTTTTTAAAGGAGCTTTTCGAAAGCCTAACGAAACCAAATACTGATACACAAACAGTCAACGGCCTCTTTGTGCAAGAACACGGGATGCAACGAAGCAAAGAATCATCTCCACTGAACAATACCACTACATAAACTTCTGAGATCTGAGGAACACCTCTGAAAATGATTGGTCATCCTGGACAATGCTTTGATTTATGCTGTATTTTCTCTTATGTGATTTATGTGCAAAACTTGAGTCTTAAGAGTTTATAATGACATTCGTGAAAGGTTCCGGTTGTGGGTAGCACACCATCTGTTCCTTACGGTCCTGCTATCTGTTTCAGCAATCCAGTAATTATAGCAACAGAGATCTTAGTCCAATTAGTCTGAATTTCTATCCTCCAAATCATGTTTTTAACAAAAAGAATATTTAGAGATCCAGATCCAAAAGGTATCAGCACCAAGAGTCTGCTCAGTCATATGCAATAAAAATCAATAAGCTACAAAAGATTCAGTTTAACAAAGCTGCACACGCTGAATCTTTTAAAACATGATTACCTCTATGAGCGGACAGACTCATGATGATTTTATGACCGTAAATAGTACCGTTGCTCACCAGCCCTTCGTCATTATCTATAGACAACTTCATTTTCACTCTCCACAGAAATGCTGCATGCTAAATAACATCACCCCTCACAGCAAGCGTCACCCCTAATGACTGAATGTGATTGTAAAACGATTCTGCGTGTGTTTACACATCGAAATCTGGCCTCCATTTGGCAGCTCAAAAAAGCGAGACCGTCTGACTAATGGACCATTCCCATGACTGTTGTCTCCAACAAGAGTTCAGATGTAACGTTTCCCTTTTAAATGCCAAAGGGAACGGAAATCTCTTCAAATACGAAAAGGATTTTCATCCCGATTCTCTGTTGCTGCAAGACTTTTGGTTGAAGACAACCAAGTGAATGTCATTGACTATTTTACTTATGAATTTTGATTTATCGAAAATAATTACTTTGTGTATTATTCTGGGGATTGAAAAAGAGTGGCCATTAGGTGTACATATCTGTGTTGGAATGTTTGGGGTATTAAAAATACATATTTTTGGGAGAGTACAATAATGATTCCAAAAGACAGTGAGACCATTAAAAAACATTTTTGGTTCCCTAAAGAACCTTTCGATGAACCGTTTTTAGAGTGCCCCTATTATGCTTTTTTAAATATGATCTTTTATGCAGTGTGTAATACAGCTGTGCACGACAAATAAAATTAATCTAGAATAAAGTTGTTCTATCCTGAAAAAAATTTATTCTGAACTGCTGAAATGAGTCGTCAGTAATTCCAGTCTCACTTCCTGTTACAAACCTACGTAACTAATTTGCATAATGCTCTTCATTGGCTGCCCTCGAACAACGTCTACTTTGACCCGCCCCAAACACTGTCGTTGCTGAGACTGCAAGAGTTTGGTTCATGTTGTCGAAATTCCGGTTTTCAGTGCGGCGAATCCACTTTACATGCACTACAAAAAGAAGAGGACTCGCGCTATAATTGATGCGGAATAACTGACACCATCATTACTATTGGTATTCGTAACTTCAGATCTGGAGCTGAAGTTCAGATATGGTAATGGACGTTTCATTTTAGCTGTAGACCAATCACAACAGACTGAGCCGTCTGACCAATCAGTGCAGAGTATCTCTCGGAAAGCAGGGGTTTAGAGAGACTGAATCTTCGAACGAACCGTTTTCAGACTGTTTGAGAAATGAGGTGCTATATTATGAGAAAAAGTGTTTTCTGACATTGGACGCATGTACACATATTGTAGAAGACCTCCTAAACAAAATTAGGAACTTTTAAAATAGCATAATAGGGGCACTTTAAAAGAACAATTTTTTTCTTAGAGTAAAGAACATTTGAATAATGTGAAGACATTATGTTAAAGAACCATTAGTGCAATGGAAAGGTTTGGATGTTAAAGGTTCTTTATGGAACCATAGATGCTGATCAAGAGCCTTTATTTTAAGGAGTGTATGGCAAAGGTCACTTTGTGAAGAAAAAAAGCAAACATACACATTTTGAATTTAAAACTATAAATTATTGGTTGTAAAAATGAAAAAATTCTGTGTAAAAAAAAAAGAGTGTAATTTCTGTGTCAGTATCATCACCGAACGGAATTGGAAAAATATTTTCAAACAGATTTCTTGCAGATTTCTCAAATTTGTTTTTGTCTTTTTCATGCAAAATAATTTTAAATCTCCCTCTAAAATACACACTTCAGCTTTAAGAAGAAAACAGAATCGCAGAAAGGACCTGAATTTGAATCTCCTTTGCACAGTATTACCGCAATGACAGTGAAAGAAAGACTTCTCTGGACATTATCTGATGTGGAAGATATGCTGTAAGAGGAAAACGAATAATGAATGGTATCCGAAACAAAATAAGCCATTGTCTAGGCCACGGACCTTGCTCGCACCATCTCACGAAATATGTACATTCACATCAATTTGTCTCTAATTATGATTATGAAACCGTATAAAACATAAAATTGATCCCTTTGTACAGCACTGCTTTGTCATCGTGCTTCCGTGCAGCGGTTATGCAACTGATCCAGCATAATATATCTGAAAGAGGGACCTCTATGACACTCTCTCTGTATAAATGGCTTTTCTGCTCAACGACTGTCATGAATCCTGTAAATGTGATTCTGCAGAGTTTTGTGTGTCTGTCTGTATGTCAGTTCACTAATCTTTTCCATTTTTTACTTTTATTTATTTATTATATCAGTTGGAACTAAACTGCTCATTATATCATGTGACATATGTACCATCATATCATATTTATATATTTAAATGTATATTTATAATATACATATAGGCCGTCGCTAGTGGGGCGAAAGGTGGTGACGATTTTAGGGCCCCAGCTTTAACAGGAATAACAACAAGACTAAATGACTTAGGAACATGTTAAATCTGGCCAGGTTCCGTTAACTCTTCAATTTCTGTGGTTATGTATGAGTGCAAAGTCTTTCCAACCCCTCAACAGAATTTTAAAATATATCAGTGAATATATGTTGACATCTCATTGATATGAGTGAATGAATTATAGTGTTGCATCTGGAAGGTTGTGCACAGTGTTTGTTCACAATGCACACAGGTTAACCTGGTTATATGGGTGAGTGCTCTGCATGTCAGACCACGTTGTTCTTTGTAAATCTGCTTTGAAAGTAAATGTGTGCGTGTGGATGTACAGTTGGAATGCATTGTGTGTGTGTGTGTGTGTGTGTGTGTGTGTGTGTGTGTGTGTGTGTGTGTGTGTGTGTGTGTGTGTGTGTGTGTGTGTGTGTGAGAGAGAGAGGGAATTATAATAGATACAGGATGGTCTACGTAATCAGTTTGATAGGCATCAATAAAAAGAACCAACAAAGCCACATCTCTGTGTTATTACTCATCTATCTCCTCTGCTTACATTGAAAATGGACTAAAACCATAAAAAACGTATCAAAATAAAATACATTTAATGTATTTAATGTAAAAAAAATCCTTAAAGGGATACTCCACTTTTTTTGGAAATAGGCTCATTTTACAACCCCCCCAGAGTTAAACAGTTGAGTTTTACCGTTTTTAAATCCATCCAGCCGATTTTCTGATATTTAGAAGAATATCAGTAAGCAGACAGTTTCTGGTCTCATTGACTTCCATAGTAGGAAAAAATATACTATGGAAGTCAATGAGACCAGAAACTGTATCCCTTTAAACTTATTTTATTTCAGCAATTTCATATATTTTTTTATATGTGGTCCTACTCGTAATAATATATATATATATAGTATTTCAACATTTCTAATTTAGTTTAGGTTGATTAACTAAAACAAATAATAATTAATAAAAACTATATAGACATTTGAAAAAAAAGTGACAGAAAAAACAGCACAAAATTATAATTAAAACAAATTAAAATGAAAACAGAAAATATCATTCAAAATATTAATAAAAATACAATAGAATAAGACGGGTATGGATCAGTTTCCTCCTTAAAGGATTAGTTCACTTTTTAAAAAACTTTTGCTGATAATTTACTCACCCCCATGTCATCCAAGATGTCCATGTCTTTCTTTCTTCAGTCGAAAAGAAATTAATGATTTCGATGAAAACATTCCAGGATTTTTCTCCATATAATAGACTTCAATAGTGGCCAAAACGGTTCAAGGTCCAAATGAGTTTTCAGTGCAGCTTCAAATGACTTTAAATGACAAATGACGAACGAAATGACTCGAAAAAAGATTTGTTCATTTTGAACGAGTCTTTTTTCGAGGTATTTTGTTCATTCAACGAACGAAAAGACTCGAAAAAAGATTTGTTCATTTTAATGAACGAGTTCGAACAGGAGAATCACAAACGTACATCTCAGGACAGAACAAGGCGAGCATTTGTGCTAATAATACTTTAACTGTTTTATTTATTTTCGAAATGGCGCATCGTTTCGCTAGATAAGACCCTTATTCATCGTCTATATCGTCATTTGTCATTTGAAGCTGCACTGAAAACTCATTTGGACCTTGAACCGTTTTGGCCACTATTGAAGTCCATTATATGGAGAAAATCCTGGAATGTTTTCATCGAAATCATTAATTTCTTTTCGACTGAAGAAAGAAAGACATGGACATCTTGGGTGACATGGGGGTGAGTAAATTATCAGCAAAAGTTTTTTAAAAAGTGAACTAATCCTTTAATTATATGAGAATATAAGTATAATAACGGTATATAAATATAATTTGTCATTTCTTATGAAAGTTAGAAGCCAGTCCAGTGTGTGTGTTGTGTGTGTGTGTGTGTGTGTGTGTGTGTGTGTGTGTGTGTGTGTGTGTGCTGAAGAGGATATTTGGCATTTCATTCACACAGAACCTTTGTAATTCTATTTCCTTCAGAAATGCATATTTATTTATTTTTATTACTCAAAGGCAAGCTCTAATGGAAATTTGACCAGTGAGCCATTTACAGTGGTATGTGTTTCATATGCATCTTAATTAGATCGATGTAGATGAAATGCCCAGGAGGGGATTCGAGGGCTTTCTTTCAGCACTGGATGTCAGGTAATCCTGCTGTGGGAATTAGAGCGCCTCCCAGCGGTGACGGTGAGATGTGCATTCCTCGCATGTTTACATTGAACAAGTTCATCTTTATAAGGCAACAATAACCTAAACTTGTCAGATAGATTTGCTGTGCGTCTGTATGTTTTCCAAATAAACAGAAGTTTATAGATTAACTTTGGACACAATTCCAAATCATTCCAACCCAGTACCTCTACATAAGTAGGCTACTGCATTTCTGGCAATAATGGGTCTGTATTTTATTCTCAAAATCCTCAGCTAAAATACATAGTTGGAGATTACTAGGCCTATTCTGATAAAAAAAAAACATTCATTAATGGGTTCTTTCCAACACAATCCAGCAAAACAGGATATGCTTGCTAGCATAGAGGCCTGTTCCCCAACATCAAGGCTGTGTGTCAAAATCTAATAAACGGCCTAACTAGACAGCAGCGTTGCTCATTGTGTGTGCAGTATTTTTGGGCACCACAGGATGATGCCCCAAAATGATGCTGACACAGGAACACCTATGATGCCCAAAAGTGTCAGTGTCCAGCTCACACGATTCAGCCTAAATCTACAAATTGGACTTCATCCCAGAATGTAATCGTATGATAGTGTGAGCTCCATGAACATTAAACAAATACAGATAGAATGTAAAATTTGTTTATAGCTGAGCACATTGCATACATACCACAATCTATCTCTCTATAGAATTATTAGTTGTGCAAATTATTCAAGTTTAATGCTATTTCTCGGGGGAACCCAAAGGTTTTGAGAGCGAAATGCAAATTTTCTCGGGGTAACGCAAAACATTTGCGAGAGAATGCAAAAGATTTGACTTATTATTTTTCATGGAATATTGTCACATTTATTATAAATGATTTAGGCCTACCTGTGCACATCAATCTATTTTAATACACTTCATTTTGAAATTAAATTGAATAAATTCTTCTTTAAAGGTCAGAACAGGTAGAAAAAGCTTAACTGCACATTTTCACTGTGTAGTAGCTCTATTATTACAAGGCCTACAGCTAGTAGTCTACTTTTTTATTGACATTGTTATTTACTGTTATTTTTTGTTTTAATATTGTTATTGCTGCTACTTGTTGTATGGTGACCTTGAGTGGTTTGAAAGGCGCCTTAAATAAAATGCATTATATTACAGTATTATTACAGCCTTCCTACTTAATACAGAGTAACCTACAAAGTACGGGTTAAAGTGTGAACACATGCTAAATGATCTGTCCCGGTTCATGGTCATTATCAAATGTGTGTGTGAGTCGTGAGGGGCGCATAGAAACACGAAGCCCACAATGAATCTTCAATGCTTTTTTCACGTGAAGGCCAGACATCCCTGAACGTGCATCTGCGAATGTCTCCCCCTTCTCTGGGCTCTGACCATTTTGGTTGAATACGAGGGAGCAGTGTGCGCCGGGAATAGCTTCTGTTAGTGGCTGCTGTGGAGGTGAACTAGACTACGCGTGAGCTCGAGCATGAGAGAGAGAGGGAGAGAGAGAGACAGAGAGGGGAGGGAGAAGGGAGAGAAACAGCCGCCTTCAAAAATGGCGTCTTCGGGGGAAAATGACTAATATTATGAAAACGCAGGCCTCGAGCTCGGCTTTCAAGTGAACTGTGCGGGATTACTACGCAGCGTCAGTTTTTTATATCGTCGAAGTCGAATTCAACACAAAACTCGTGAAGGGAGCGGGATTTACTGAAATTAATAGCAGCAACACCATCTTATTTTGATGCGTCGACAGGGCTAACAGCTAGCTCACAACAACACTGTAGGTGGAATTTAAAGGGTGCATTTGATATTCCTCCGAATTCGCTCGCAATATAGGCTAGTTGCATGCAACGTAGGAGTTGTTTAAAGGCCGATATGCCCCTTGCTTGGTTAATGCATATTTAATACAACTAAAGTAAGTGGAGAAAGGGGAGGAGAAACAAGGAAAGGACGTATACGGTCATATGCGTCCATCGGTAATTTATCGGTAATCAGGTCAAACCGAATGATTCGCATCCCGCCAGGAGCATGGCATTACTTGATCTGATTTTAAATGAGAAAAGACTAAAAAAGAGGTGAGTTATTTCGTTGGAGGTGGTTGGTGAACACCCCCTCTATCACGCACGCACTCATCTCCTCCCCTCCATTTCCCTCTCCCTTTTCAATATGCTATTTTTCACTCTTGTGGACTTAGTCGTCTCTCACCAGGAAGAATGATTAAAAACTGACAACAGGACCGCGATCTTGCCGTGCAAAAAATAGTTTTGCACCGAAATCGTTCGCTCGCATCCAGCCGCGCGTATTGAGAAGCAATGGATAGAAATTACCCGGGCGCTGGGTTCGGTGATTTGGGCGCAGGAGCCGGATGGAGCTACGAGAGATCAGCCAAAGCAAGGTAAGCATGCAGCCATGCTGAAAACACAGAATGGTGTACGCTGTTTGTGACAAAACAGACTGTGAAAACCTATGCATTTGCATCCGACTCTGACGAAGCATTTGCGTAGGATGTCATAAGGTATTAGTGTAGCTATTGTTATTCAAATAAGCGAGGGATTGCGTCTTTGGAAATTCAAGTGTGATTGATGGACTAATGTGCGGTTTGGGGAGGAGAGGGAAGAAAAAATGTGGGGGGCGGGGTGAAGTCTGCCCGCACGGTTTTATTACAGATCCCATCGTAGATTCATTTAGCAGCATCCCCAATGAATGAGGGGCTCGGGTCAAGTCTATTGAGAGCGTGGTCGCTAAAAAGAAGGCGAAGTACAGCGATCGGAGATGCTGCAGTTTTCATGCGCTCTTTAATTTACAACATTGATTAAAAATACACCACCTCAGAATTAAACGTTACAGTTGCACTGGAAATGCATGTGTGTATTCATATCATATGGCTCTAACCGCGTGTTCAACAATGCCTCGTTGTTTTATAAATCGTGGAAACATACTACGCGGCCTCTGATGATGAGGAGCCACAGTCAAACCTCCCATTCAGCTGACGTTAGCTAACCTCTTCATGCCGTTGTCGCATGTGGGCCTACTATTGATTCGAGCTAGAAAATGTCATAAAAATTGATATTTACGTCACGGAAGTGAAAATAAAGCAATCTATATCGTTTATGTTTTGATAAGCATAAGCTAGCTCTCGCGCTCGTTCTTCGGAAGATGGGAGCGACCTGCGGTGCTAACGAGTTAGCATCCAATGCTATGCTTACTGTCACAGATTAGGACATTAATTCCAGTCAACAAACCATTGCATAAATAAAAAGGGTTGTTTTGAAAAAAATAAAATAAAAATGGTATATTCACTAAAGCGAATCATCATTTCAATGTAGTTTATTGGAATGATTGTTTTACATCAATATGCCAAATCATCACAGATTACAGAGACAGAAAAGGCAATAATGTTAATGAAAATAAAATAATTCACAATAGAACATGGTTAAAACAAAAATATTATTGTACTAGAAGAGAGCAGGGGCTGGTTTCGGAGGGTATAGCTCAAATTAAAAAATTAGATTTATTTGGTTTTGTTTTTAGGGATAAATTATCTGTCCAGGTGCCTTACAGAAACTTCTTATCTTACAAGTTCAATGTAATGACTGAGATTCTAAGTGAATTTGCTGTGGTTGCTGCTAGATAATAAGATAAGTGTGTTTCTACAGCCTAGACATAAATATTAGGGGTGCACCAATATTAAAAATAATAATGGCAGATGTGATTTTTTTTTCTTCTAAAAAATACAATTTAAATGTTACAATTGAATTTAGGCATCAAAACATTGAAACAAATTAACATTAATACAACAAAGAAACTTGTATGGTATGATTTGCTTTTGACATGAATGTTCAGGTCTTTCAAAAGTAACCTGTTGTCTAATTAAGGCATTGATACAATTATGTTTTTTTTTTAAATGCATAATTAACGGATTATTAGTTTTAATTGATTATTCATTCAGATGTATGAACTTTGTTCTAATTAGCAATTAGGGCTGCTTGATTATGGCAAAAATCATAATCACGATTATTTTTGGTTATCACTATTTAAAATCACTATTTAACACGATTGCTGGTGGGCGATATTATCAAGTCTTAATTCACAATATGAGTAAATTTGAAATATTATTTGAAATTTCACAATTATCGATACTTCAGCAAAAACGAATATGTAATCTAATGTAAGAAAAAGGACTTCAAAAGTAATTACATAAGACAACTAAAAAGTTTGCTATACAACAAGAACAAAGGATCTAATTACAAACAACAGACAAATAAATACAACAGAATGAAATATATTTCATACTAGGAAATATTCGATGCTATCACGATACTTGGGTGCCAATACCATATGTATTGCAATTTTTTTTTTTTCCAAGAATTGCGATTCTACAAGTATTGCGATTCGATATTGCAATATATTGCAATTTTTTTAACACTAGACCATTGGGAAAAGTTAAATCATACACTTGACTGTACATGATGTATAAGATGAGTCATATTTACAAAAACAAATCATCACATCTTTCTGACTTATTTCAGAAGCATCATACAATACTACATTCTCTTGAATAAATGATTCAATAACAAATACTTTTTTTTAAAATCACTTGTCACCACTTAGTGGCGAAACAATGTAATCAATAAATGCGTTATTTTAAGCACCAAGTTTCTATCAAAAAAGGAGTTTGATCAGTCTTCATATTTGAACTTTAAACTTTTATCCAAGTACTTCTATGATAATTTTAACTATTGCATCACAGAAATAATGACACTACGAGGTTGAAAAGACTGTTTGTGAAGCTGTTTCATGACAACTCTTCTTCAGTGCTTTCAGTCTCACGTCTCTTCCACGCGTCCACTTGGGATATTACGTCACTCAACACTCATAGATAACGACACATTTCATCCTCTGTTGAAACGAAAGTGGCTAACTTCTGTCAACCTCATCTACAAGCAAGGACAAAAATAAAGCAATTGAATTTGAAATAATATCGATTCTGGAATAAAAAAAATCGATTTTAGAATCGTAAAAAAACAATAACAAAAAACGCGGTAGCTAGGTGAATCGATTTTTTTTCTCCCAGCCCTACAAATTATGTAAACAGTGTTTTAAGTTTTTCAGGATGATGTAATAACAGTGGTATTCAGATAAGTAATAGCATACAACAAAGAAAGTGAATAGGCCTAATCAAGTGTAAAATAACACTGCATACACATTAAATACAGATTGATCCTTATTAAAACTTCTCAAGTTATTCAGTTAAGATCAGTGAGTGATTTTCCTTTGTTATTTGTTATTTGATTATAATTAATAAAAGACTACAGCAGGTATATTAGGCTGCTGTCATTTTAAGAGATTGCGTAATGCACGTAATGATTCAGTGGGTGGGACGGAATGCGGCAGCGGCACAATAATCGCTTGACCTTGATTCTCTTGTTTTTCTTGTTGGGAAGCCAAAATCAAATTACGATTAATCGCACAACCATTTTAGCAATTTAAACAAACTTAATGGAGTTGATTTCAAAGTTATATAACAGTAAAGTACCCTTTACAAAATTGCTTCCTAGTTTTTGCTAGATATACTTGTTTAGGATTAATGTACAAAGAGATTACTTTTAGGCAAACTATTGCTATTTAATTACTATGGTTTTACACTTGTTTATGCATCGTTTATTAATGCTGGTGATTTCTGGTCTTGTCAGCTTGGTGTACGGCAGCTCTAGATCATCACACCCGGAGTCTGAACTTCTTCATCGCCAAGCCTATGCCACTCCCCATCCCCTGCAGGGTTATGCTACCAATCACCATCCTGGTGGATCTGGCCAGGGGGGGGCTTGGGGTGCAGCTGGAAGAAGCCTAGGTGAGTGACACTACTTTGACTCCACATCTGGTTTGGGTCCATTGTATCATGTTGACATGTATAGCTCTACAGCACATGTGGAATATGGAATAGTTAAATTTGATTTATGATGTATGCTGATCATTTATTGATACAGTAATAGATGTATGACAATTTCACAGTGTTTCCAACGGGATTTTGTGAAACTGGTGGGTGGACCTCGGATGCTCTAGGGGGGATCCATAAGAAAAGTTTTAAAGTTAAATTCATAAATCTGGTGCACTTTGAGAGTTCAAAATTTAGAGCTCCAACCCATATTTAGTGTGCAAATTGAACAAAGAAAAGGTCAGTGTATGTACCCAAACCTCTTTTTAGTTTTGATAGTGTCTCTACATTACAGTACATACTACTACTACTACTAATAATATTATTCATATGACAGTAATATAGCCTAATGCTGGGTGGTACATCAAGTTTGTATGATATATATCGATATATTTTTTAGAAACGATATGGAATGAGGCAATACTGTTTATAGGACACAGTGTGAGCTGCTGCAGTGGAAGTAAATAGTACAATTTGTCCTAAACATGACACAAGCTTATATCAGGGGCTGTTCTACAATAGAATAGTAGCACAATAATAATTGTAATAATTCTGATTCTAAAATATACATATTGCTAAAATATTTGTTATTGGAGACAATAAATGTGCCATATGTAGATTTTTAAACCTACGAGCAGGCCCGGCGCCACGAGGGGGCAAAAGGGGGCATTGCCCCCTCAGATCTGATTTGTGCCCCCTCAGTTTAATTTTTGTATTCATGGTTACAAATTAAATGTTTAACCTTTTGAGCGGTACGGCCCACATAATTGGATTTATAATGTTCCATGACGTGACATCACTGCCAGATTCGCGCGTTGGTTGGCGCTGAGCCAGAGACGGACGAGCTCAGCGCTGTTATATATCACAACTACGCAGTGTTTTCAACCTCATAAATTATGTTTATTTTAGGTTTCAGACATTTAAATACACATAAGCACTAGTAAAACAATCCATTTGGAGTTTGTAAAATACACACAGATGTGGAAGCAGCAATAACAATCTATTCAAATTTGCCAACGTGTGTTATTCATATCAGACAAACATAGTGGAAGTAACTCTAAAGTTTACTCTATTCTTCTCACAGTTCACCGGCCACTTTCTTACATGTATTTCGCGAGAAACTGATGACTGACAGGACTCTGAACTGCGGCGCAAAGAAACATGGTGCGTTATAGATCAAGATCAAGATTATTTATAAAGGTTTTAAACGACCAAACACACTCACTACCAGTTTTTTGAGAATCGGAATATCAGATAGTTGATGACATGGTAAACAAGTTTGTGAATATTTTGAATAAAAAAGGAAATAAAAGCGATACATCTGTCATGCGTTATTGTGCGGTGTCACGTGACAAATACGACGCGTTGCCATGGAAACGTTAAGGTGGAACGTTCCAAAATAAAAACTCACTCTGAGGAGTCAGTTAGAATATTTAACATTTATGCGTGAAAGAGTCAATATATGAATAATAAATTATGCTGGCTTATCTTTTTATTATGCGGTTACCTGTGCAGTTGCATATGGAGCGTTTTAGGGAGCGCTGCATTTAAAAATCTGATGGTATAAAGTTAAGCCCCCTTAACAATTTCACATGCCCCCTCAGTAATTTCATCCTGTAGCCGGGCCTGCCTACAAGTAAATATATTTTTATGAACGTGACCATTATAATGGGGTAATCAAATGCAGGCTAATATAATTAGTTGGTGCTTTTGTTTTTATTTTCATTTTTAGTTCAGCCTTTAGTCAATTTAAAAACAAAAGCATTATTTTAGTTTTTAGTTTGTAAAGCTAGAATGACCACCTTTTTGCACATAATACATTGCATAGCCTACATTACATACACTATATTTTCCTTCAATATCAACATTGTTTGTAGGATATCATTGGGCAGGATGAGAAATACATTGTTTTTTAAATAAATACAGATTTGCTTTATCCAATTAGAAAATCAGAAAATACTGAGATGTATATCACAATTTAACCAAAAAATACTGAGATTTTATATACTTTGAATTTTTATTTTTGAATTATATACTTTAAATACTTTGATTTTTTGGGCATATCGCCTAGCCCTAATATAGCCATATATTGTAAAACAAATGCACTGAAAAATAAATTACACTTTCATAATTTGTTTTGTTAATTTCTGTACATGTAAGAGATAAACCCCATGCAAGAGCTTTTGGTGCTGTCGAGCTTTTATGTTGGCGGAAACCAAGTTTACAAACGCATCTCATTACAAATCTAGTGAAATGCTGTAATCGCCAACTTTGCAAATGTGAAAATAATGTGTAACTGCGTTCCCGAAATGCACGCTAAACTCAGCACATGCACAGATAGTTCACTGTGAACTGAAACGCAGAGCTAAACTTCGTGAGTGAAGTGTGCACTTCTCTTTGCGCATTGCAAAAAGTATTTTGATAAGGACACAAAGCATTATCGCGCTTCGATTTTAGTTTCTTTGACAGCAATGGTGCAAATCACGACATTAAAGACCTTTTATGTTATTATGAGATGTTTAATTATATTTTGGGCCACCACAGTCTAGTTAATGAATGGGAAGCACTGAAATCTATTTGTGGCGGTCAATGTTGATATTGTGTGGCTAAATCAATGTATGGGAAACACTTTTATCAACTGATCACATCAAGGCCAGACATTTTTTTAACGTGTATTTAAAGCAACACCATGGAACTTTTCCTCTTCGGTCGCCCTACTGGTTGGAAACGAAATTGCCCATTACCGCTGTCGTAAATAATTAAGCCTACCGTCGCACGCACGCTCGCTGTTTATCCAGCACCGGCATCCACAGACAAGGTAGAGTATGTTACATGATTTCATGAAAGGATGATATATTGCGACATCAGAAACGAAGAAAAACTAAATAATGACTATTGTAGCGCTTGACGTAAAGCAGTCGAATTTTGTAGTTCTTTTTGTGGTCGGGTTACTTCCCGAACCCCGAAGTTCCATAGTGCCAGTAAAAGCGATACAGACCCCGTCAGGCTATGGCAGAAGTGCCTTTCACCCGGTTACGATTTGATGAACCACTGATAAGATTTTGGAAACATTATTTTAGGGTAATTTTTTTTACATAGTGTTGCTTTAAGTAGTTATTTTTTGGATGGCTGTAATGTGAACACTCTTGCATAAGAGGGTGCACTGCATTTTTGAGGTTTTGAAGTGCAATATGCCCAATTGTAGGCTTTTTTTTTAGAGCTTATCACATGTTCTCTTCCTTGACTACCATGATTGGTTTGCAGCAAATAATGTGTTAGTCAATACAAGGCTTGTCACCCCCACAATACAAATTTTCAGTTGTCAATTCTAATATCAGCCAAATATACCAGCAAAATAATTAAAAAAGGTAAATATTCCTGTAATCAAGTAGTTGTTGAAAACAAGTAAACCAATATAATAATAATAAAATGGAAACAAAGTTGTATTGAGATCCATTATGCAGTGTAATGGTGCCATTGATATATAAGGGAAGTTTTGGTGAGAGTCCAGAACTATTTTAATCACAATTAAAATGACAGATTGTTTTTATGCTACGAAAAGAAACCATGTGACGTTGACTGTTTAGTCACTGGCTTGATTGACTGATGCATAAACAGCAAAAAACTATTTTGGGACAAAATTGACATCTGACTGTACATGAATCATTCAGAAATCACTGATCACAGATAATGCATTAGAATTAACATGGATACTTGCATGTTGTGGCATTACTGTCGTGTTCATATCTTACAGTAAAAGTCTGTTTGCAAAGCCTGCGCTGAAATTGCGACTGATTTACCAAAGAATCCACAGTGAAATAAACCGAACAAACAAATGATGTGCTACTGAGACATCCACATAGTTAAAAATAATTAACCACTTTACTAGCATTAGGATTCATTGGAAGGTAATGTTATTTTTAGTTCAGTGATCCTGTATCTCTCTTTTTCATCTCACTAATGTGCCAGCTGGCGGGGCCAAAGATGTAGAAGTAGGTGTTGATTTGATTCTGCAGAGGTGGTCTTTTGTCACTATTATGTCATAATGTGACAAAATTTGAAACGAGTCGTTTTCGGTGCTTGGTTTCAATAAAAGCTGTTTTTGGATTAACGAGGGTGTTTTAAATTCTGAAACTTACTGGATTTTTTTTATAGTACAATGAGTTCTTACATGTCAAAAGATCAAGAAAAATTGGATTTCTTGATTCATGACCCCTTAAATACCTAATGGACTGTGTTTGCATCAATACCTTGCCAAAGTATTTTGACCAAGAAGTGAATTTGATCGTTCATGTGTGCACCTGAACTTGATCATGTGAAAATACATGGGTACCAAATTTAAAGAGACTGGTATTGTTACATTTTAATTTTTATTGTAGAATTTGCTGGGGATCAAAGCACCAGTACTTTTGATATCACCAATAAAAAGTATATGTTTTATGTGTGTGTGTGGAAGTAATATATTTACCAAAATGTTCTCATTACATCATTGTTTTTCCATGTTTCTCATAGGCCTTTCTGGACTTTTTGATGCTGGGCTCCACCACGCAAGTCCATCAGGCCCAGATCCATCGGTTATGAACCTTATATCAGCACTAGAGTCCCGGGGTCCACAGCCACCCCCCTCTGCCTCATCCCTCCTATCACAGTTTCGCACTCCATCATGGCAGACTGGTAAGCTAAGCTTACTGAGTTGTATGGGGTTTGCATGGATGGTTCTTCTATTTGAATAATGTACAACAAACTGAAGTAACATATTTGACAAAAATTACATCAAGAATGCAGTCACTAGCCTCAGCTTTTATCTTTTCTTTGTGTCTTTTCTCCACATTTTAGCCATGCACACACCTGCCCCTGCAGAGCTCTTCATCTCTGGTGCTCTTCCTGGATCTGGATCCTTTCCATCCTCTTCTGCTTTGTCTGCCTATCAACACCCAGCGTCATTCTCAGGGCGCTCCTTCCCTGGTGTGTCCTTACAGGACGCGCCCACTTTCAGTCCTACCTCCAATGGCCTCCTGTCACCCCATGATCCTTTACTCCACATCAAGACGCCTTCTCAGTCGAGCCTGGGCTTTGACCGCCTGTTGTCATCACAGGGTGCAGCTGCGGCTTACCGTGGAAGTCATGATCCTTCTGTGAGTGGGGTCACATCTGCTCAAGCCTCCTCTGCAGCCTCAGTTTCTGCCCGCCATATACAGTCTCATCAGTTCAACTTGTTGTCCTCTCAACTTCAAGACCAGTCATCCCAATTGTACAGTGCCTCTGTGTTTTCCTCTACCCCTGCTCCACCTCAGCCATCATCCCAAGAGCGGACAGTATCAAGACAAGACAGTGTAATTAAACACTACCAACGTCCCTCTCCGGCACAAGCCCCCCCATCCACCCCTCACCCCCTGCAGCACTACCTCAGCTGTGGGGTATCAGGATATCAGCAAGCCACTCATACTCGCCATGCTGGCCTCTCGTGCAGTCCTCTAGGTGAACATAGTCCTTCCTCAGACCATAAACCCTCCCCCAGGACTGAACAGTACAGACCAATAATCCAACCTTCTTATGGGTCCTCATCATCCACATCCTCTGGTGGGGCTGGAAAGGGGACAAAGAGCAGCTCCAGCAGTGGCTACTCCTCTTCTGGATCTGCATCCTCTTCCAGAACCCCCCACACACCACCCTCTGCCTCTTCCGCTTCATCCTCATCTTCATCCTCTTCCTCCTCCACTGCGTCTGCTAGTGCTCGTCAGTCTAATTCCATTCCAACCTCCACTTCTGCCTCCGCATCCTCTCGGCAACAGCCGCCAACTCAGACTGTACCTCCTCCACCCCAGTCACATTCCCAACCTTCCCAGAGCTCCTCTAACTCCACCCAGCAAACCCTTCCCAAGTCGTGCCTCTCGGGTTATGGATCCCCAGTGGCTCCAGTCAAGTCTTCGAGTGGTCTAACTGGCCAGACCCCTCCTCAACCTCAACCTCAGTCTTTCTCTCCAAATCAGCCTCCCCCATCACACCTTTCCCAGTCATATGGGGGATTCAGTTCTCCACAGACTCATGATCTTCCTTCAGCTAGGACCTCTGGAGTTGCTAAAGGATATGGGAATTTGGGAAGTCAGTCGTTTTCAGCAGATTCAGTATATGGGACTGATTCAGGCTATGGGTCTCTGCCACCATCCCTAGGAGGTGCTGGAAGTCCATCAATGGGTTATGGTGCATCAGGACACTCTCCTGCCCTTCTACGGTCAGGAGCAAGTGGTGGAACAACTGGTGGTAGTAGTAGTGGAAGCAGCACAGGAACTGGAGGCAGTGGTAGCGTGGGAGGTGGAGGAAGTGGTGGTGGATCTTACCACATCCCTGATTCCAGCCCATCTCCATCTGGCAATTCTGGAATCATCCGCCCTGGTCTGCATTCTCCTGCACCTTCACGACCTGCTCAGTCACCTGTTGGAGCAGGATCCAACAAATATTTATCGTCTGTTCTCTCACCTTCGTTTTTGCCTTCCCCACAAGGGTACCCAGACACAAGAGGACCTCGATCACAACCCTACCACTCATCTGTTCCTCCTAAAACAAAGTCTGATAACAGAATACTTGGTGTAACAGAGTCTAGGCCACAACAGGACGATGATGTTGATGATGATTTCCTCATCCGACACCTTCTTCAAGCCCAGAGTCCTACTCCTCAAGCATCACATCACCATACTCCTCAAAGCCATCATTCCTCACAGCCCACCCAGCAGCCTTCAGTCCTTCCAGCTCAGGATGAAAATAAGGGGCTTGATTATGAGATGAGCAAAAGCTCAGAAGAGAGGTACCACCTTCAAAGTGTTATTCGAACACATAGTGCCACCTCTAATGCTGCCGTCACTGGCACCGGGAGTGGAGCCGGACTGGACAGTCAATTGGAGATGTCCCTAAAGAAACAGCACCAACAACAGCAACAACATCAGCAGCAGCATAAACAACAACATCAACAACAACCACAGCAGAAGAGCAACAGAACTGTAAGTGATGGAGGACGAGGGAGTTCAGAACAAACACATTCCCATCCTCACCATCATCATGATTCTTTGGGATCAGTGGTGCACTATGGACGGGGTGACCCGTATTCTCAACACTCCATTCCTCAACACTCCACCTCCCACCATCAACACACTCCACATACACCAACGCACCCACACCTACACTCTCACCCACACATGGATCTTCAGAAAAAGCCTCAAGATTCAGGAGATATGGCTTACATGCGTAAGACACCTGATGTGCAGCAACATCACCATCAGCATCAACAGACACACCAACAGCAAACTCAACATCATCAGTCACATTCACAACATCAACAACAACCACAGCAGCAACAGCATCATTCTCAATCACAGTCACTTATGGACTCTCCCACTGACCAGTCTCGCCAGCCTTCTCATTTGCTGCAGTCTGTGCTTTCCCATACTCGCAGCAAAATAGACCCTCAGCAACAGCAGCATTCTGTAAGCCAACAGGCCCTAATGGAAGCCACTGTGTCATCAGAGACCCATTCCCAGTCTCAGACATCCCAGCTCCAACTCCAGCTTCAATCCCAAGCTTTGGAAGCAGCTGGTCACTATGGTCATGGTTCTCAGCAGCAAGACCAGAGCCGCCCTAAGTCTAACACAGTGTCTTCACTAGACATGCTAGAGCATTCCCTCTCTCGGACATCTAGCCAAGAGGGGGCAATGGTGGATGAGAGGACAGGGAGTGAAGGAAGTAGGGGGAATTCTGGAGCAGCAACAGCAGGAAACGTGGAAAGGCGCCAGTCACAGGAACAGCAAAGACTTTCATCTCACCACCCAACGCAGCACCATGCCTCTGAGTTACACTCATATCTTCCTGAGTCAGACATGAGTTTATCAACAACCTCACATGGACACCACCTATCCCACCATCACCACCAACAGCAACAAGCATCACAAGGTCCTCAACATCCTAACTCCCATCATCAACACCCTCACCCCTCCCATACTAATCAGCAGAGCCATCATCATCTTCCTCCACAGGCCTCCTCTGCAGCTTCTCAGCAACAAGAGCAGTCTCACCCCTCTCATGCCTCCCAGATTGCTCAAGGTCAACTTGACCATCAAGGAGAGCCTCACTTTGACACCAGAAATCCAGCCGCAAAATCGAATCAAAACCAAAATCAAAGCCAACAGAGCCAGAGGTTTGTTCCTTTAACATCCATCTGCTTCCCCGATTCTCTTCTCCCAGACGAGGACCGCTCGTTCTTTCCTGGAATGGAGGATATGTTCTGCCCCGAGGAATACAAATCCAGTTGCTCAGGAGGAACTGGACAGGGTCAAGATGGAGTTGCACCTGGCCAAACAGTGCAGGAAGGAATGGAAGGAATTAAAACTACACCTGGAGGAGGAGACAATACAGGTCAAAGTTATGATATGCTTGGCCATCACAGTGACCAGGGGTATGGGCAGTATTGCCATGATCTTTCAGAAACTGATAATGGAACCATGCATTTAGATCTTGACTCCTTGAAGACTCATGAGCTCCCATCTACTGTCAACACAGAGCAGCTTGGACTAATCCAATCCCAGCCAGCCAGCCTTGGAATGGGGACAACTGGAACTGTCGGGGAAGGATCTGGTGCCAAAATAGGAAGTACTGGAGGATCTGGGTCTGGATCCGGGGGTCTTACCTCTCCAATTTTCTGTTCCTCTCGCCCAAAGAAGCTTCTGAAATCCAGTTCCTTCCATCTGTTGAAGGAGAGACCTGATCCAAACTCCTTGCCCAAGAAGAGCTATGCACAGGAGTATGAATTTGAGGATGATGAGGATAAGGCTGACGTCCCAGCTGACATTCGCCTTAACAGCCGAAGCCGACTTCCTGATCTGATACCAGACCTTGTGTCCAGCTGTCGCAAATCAAGTGGAGTGGGAGGGGGAACTTTAAGCCCTTTAATGGGTGATCTAGATTTTGGATACTCATCCCTCGGTCCCCCTCCTCAGTTGTTGCCACAGGATGGACCGAAGAAAAGAGGCAGGAAGCCCACAAAACCCAAACGAGATGGACCTCCAAGGCCACGTGGACGACCACGTATACGCCCATTGCCAGAACCTCACCACTCTAGGGGTATGATGGGAGAGTATGGAACAGGATTTGTTCCTGAAAGAGGCAGAGGCAGAGGAAGAGGCAGAGGCAGAGGTAGACGGGATGAATCAATGATGGACATGGAGATAGCCAATAAAGATCCAAATCAGATGTATCAGCAGCACATGCAACAGCAAATGCATCACCAATCACAACAGCAGACACAGCATCAGGAGCCAATCAAACCCATCAAGGTGAGCAATTTATAATATACTGTCTAAAATTAAAACTTTGGTAGTCATACCAAATAGACGAATAAATATATCAGCTATCAGAATTTTTTTTTGTATACCATTGTATAAAATTGGATATTATATAACATTGGACAAATTAATTTTGTATTTTCATTTCATCACTTTCCAGGAGTTTCTATAACATCTTATCTTCCTCTTTTAGATTAAACTTCCTATTGGAAGCATGTCATCTTCTGATGCCTTGTTGCGGACAGACTCCTTATCAGGCACTGATCCGGCTCTCTCAGATGGTTCCCTTGGTTCCGCTCCTTCTTTGGGATTAAGCCCTGGGACACCCGGAGTGCCTGACATGAACAGACCTCAAGACAAGAAGTCCAAATCCCAGGAGGTATGCAAAGATAGTAAGCCTGAAAAATCTAATTGTGATTTTTCTGGTTAAAATTGCAATTTTTAAAATGCAATTTTTTTATTTTTAAACAAATGAACAAAAAAAAAAATGATAAAGAACCCCAGGTTTGTTGTGCCTACTTAGGCCTGCACAATTTGGCCCAAAATGTTGTGCTTGTATATCAATATGACTACTAATAATAATTATGAGTACGATTAGGTATTAGGGGTGGGCGATATAATGGTAGACATGATAATCTGGTAGATGTTTTTGGACTATCGTCTCTGTCGCGGTTACGCTAACGTCACGTGACGTTGCTGTGCTGCACGGTCATGAAAGCTTATGGTTTGCATGCGTTTTTACAATGCCGTTTTAAAAAGAGATGATTTTAAACCATTGATGCGGAATAAATAGCTAAAGACAACTCATTTCAGTATGTGCGTGCACTGTGAGAGACATGAAGCTGCTGCTTAAAAGCGTGTGAGAAGTTTTTTTACATGTTAAATTGGTTTGGCCTGTTAAATACACATACCTATGTGTCAAAGTGAACGCGTAGAGAGAGAAAACACAAAAGTAAAATGGATACGTGCAGTCTTTCTTAAAAGTATCAGCATCCAAATTGACCTGCTGTCAAAAAAACAAAAAAAGAGCATTTCTCACTGCTCTTAACTGAATAACTTTTGGAACTAATAAGAATAACTGTAATAAGAATGTTTATAACTATGTTATGATATACATCGTTATCGTGTAATAAAATAAGTTTTTTATAAGATAAAGTAATTAAGATTACTTACTATGTGATTTTGGTCATATTGCCCACCCCTAATTATGATTATTATTAATTCTTTTTACTATTATTATTATTATTACTAAATAGTAATATTAAACAAAATAAGAATTATTACTATTGTAAAAACACTATTTAGTTTATAAAAAATAAAAACCACAATATTTAAAAAATATATAATAATATAATTAGAATAATAATATTATTTGACAAAAACTGCAGGGTGTCCTGTAGATATGCAGGCGGCCTATAGCTATAAATCAACAGAAATTGATATTTCAGTACACTACACTGGAGAAAAAACCCCCCATGGACTATCATGTTTACTTTACATTTCTTTAGAGAGAACTATTATTTTTTATTACCCTATGTAGTTTGGAGTAAAAACATGTAATGCACATCATAAGTGACTCAAATTTACAGCTCTTGCAGAGTTGGAGGGAGCAGCATTTACTGAACCTATCAATCTGCTCTGATCCTTACTATGAAACACGCTGTCCATGTATTTATTTAATCAAAAATCATAGTCTTTGTGATTTCATAATTGCACTAAGGCAAATCACAATTTCGGTTTTGTTTTGATTAATCGTGCAGCCCTAGAATGTATTGTAGAATCCACAGTTTTTGTTTTTGAGCATATTTTTACATTTTAATCTAATCACAAATTTTGTCCCTTCATATTTAGTTGGAAGATAAAGAGTCGGAGAAGACTGGCTTTGTTGCCTCATTTCTAGATTTTCTCAAGTCTGGAAAAAGGCCATCTGGAATGTCAACTGGCTCAGCTGACAGCGGTGGAAATGAAGATTCATCTCCTGGGAAAAGTGGAGGCATTCGCCCATTATCCCCTCAACCACCACCCCCGCCAGCCGCTGCGGCTGTATCTGGATATGGAGATGGGGAAAGTGATGGGGGACTGTCTTTGGGTGGCTGTCCTAGCCCATGCAAGCGCTTGGATGAAGAGCTGAAAAGGAACCTTGAGACTTTGCCCTCCTTCTCATCCGATGAGGAGGACTCTGTTGGAAAGAACCAGGACCTGCAAAAAAGCATCTCCTCTGCAATCTCTGCTTTGTATGACACTCCTCAAATCACCTCAATGCAGCCTTCTTCACTTCCTCCACCCCCTCCTCCACCTCCTCCTGAACAACTGACACCAACACAGCAGCCACCAGCCCTTAGCCCTCAACCACCAATGCATACACACCTTCCCTCACATGCCCATACCCACTCTATTGAGCCTGCAAGATTGCAAAAAGAAGAGCAGGAGGAAGAAATGGAAGACAAAGAGAAGGACGTAGATGAGGTAGTGGAGGAAGACCAGGAAGAGAAAGAGAAAGTACCAGACATGGAGCTGCCGAGTGTCCCAAAATTTGGAGGTGAGGGTCATTTTTGGAAAGTGGTATGAATTAAGCACACACCTGTGCTTTGTTAAAATAGGGCATAATTAAGACACAGTTGAACACTTGTTTGCTGTTGTATTGTTGAAACTGTAAGTTGTTGAAAATTTAAGAGTACCCTTCTCTCTTGCAGACTCTCCTCAAGATGCCTTTGAAGCTCAAGCTCCCCCTTCTCTCCCACCAGTTTCCCCATCATCCCCTGCTCCTTCCTCCGCCTCCTCGCCATCACCTCTTCCTCCCCTCCCCCTTCCATCTCCCCCTCCTCCACAGGAGGACAATCCTTCTGCCTCTCAGAAATCTCCACCACATGAGTCCTCACCTCCACCCAGTCCTGTGACTTCCACTGTTCCTGTCCTCTCTCCTCCTCCTCCTCCTCCTCCTCCTCCTGTAGAGCCCACTCTATCCTCTAGCCCACCTTCTCCCAGTCCTCCTCCAGTACAGGAGTCCATTGCAGAGCCCGCCTCCCCTGAAGAGCCAGCTGTGCCTCAAATTCTACCGTTGCACTTGGCACAGAAACAGACCGGTGCTGCCATTGTTGGAGAGACTGATGAGGATGAGAGTGAGAGTGGAGGAGAGGGTATTTTCAGAGAGAGGGATGAGTTTGTGGTGCGGATTGAGGACATCAAGTGTCTGAAGGTACGGCAATCTGTTTCTGTATTTTTTCCAGTTTATTTTTTAGATTTTTTTTTGTCAGCATATGTATAATGCAAATGTGCAGAAATATAATGTGACACGGTAGGTAGGTTTAATTTTGTGATAATCTCTCATCTCTCACTAGTTGGCCCTGCAGACAGGACGAGAGCCTCCTCCAATTTGGCGTGTACAGAAAGCGTTGCTGCAGAAGTTTTCCCCTGAGATTAAGGATGGACAGAGACAGTTTTGTGCCACTAGTAATGTGAGTCATGACCCATCACATCATTTGTAGAAAGCAGCACACCAATTTTCAGCCATTTCTACTTAGTTTACTACATCTGATTATGATTTTTATTTATTAGTGCTGTTTACCATGGCACTCTTATTATTATTTGTATTTAAATTGTAAAAATCAATTTAAGGGAAAGTATGCATAATTGCATTTTGAATAGTACAATATTTATCAACACATTACGTTTCTGTTTTGTTTTTGACATTTGTATAAGCTGCATTTTAAGTTGTCATTATGTTTCTAAATTCTGTCTGTTCTTTTGTCCCCTTCTCCCTAATTTCTCTACTTTCTCCTAGTATCTTGGTTTCTTTGGGGATGCTAAAAAGCGCTACCAGCGGCTGTATGTGAAGTTTCTGGAAAACATAAACAAAAAAGACTACGTGAGGGTCTGTTCCTGTAAGCCCTGGCACAGACCTACTGTCAACCTGAGGTATTTGACCCCTTTATCTGTCTTTCTGTCAAGTCAATGTCTACACAGACAACATGTGAGTGTGAAGGCATCTCCTAAGGAAAATTGTTTCAGACAGAGTACCACGATAGCATCCTGTTTAATGATCTAGAAGAGATTTAAATCAGCTTTATTCATATTGGTGACTTAACTTCTTTCAGCTAATCCGTCAACACTAGTATTTACATTTTTTCCACCAGTTCTTTAACTGCACTCACAGGATTGTGAGAAATCATAGACGCATACTAGACACATATGTTGACAGGATATTACGCAAACATTAAATTTGCATGTGACTCGTTTCATTTTTCAGGTTTCGGACACATCCTATGTCAGTGTAGAAATTGCAGTGTAAAGGGCTTTTTACAAAAGGATAATTACTATCAAGGTTTAATTCTATGAGAAGAGGAAAATCCACACTACTATAACAATAACAGAGTGGAACAATTTCATTGGGATCACCTTTAGAATAATTTTTTATCTAGCTGATGAACTATAAAATCATTGCTACCCAATCAAAATCCAAAAGACTTGAGCATTTAAAGCTACAGACGCATCACTGCAGTGGTTGCTTAAAGGTGTTTCTAAGTGATGTCACACGTTTTTAGGCCAAAATATTTTTTGTCACATACAGCAAACATCTCCTCACTATCCGCTAGCTGACTGTCCCCTGAACACACTGTAAAAAGACGCGGTCTCTGCAGACACCCCACGCTCCACAAACGCCAACAAAAACAAACGGGGCTAACCCGCGCCACGAAACATAAACTGTTCCCGCCAATAACCGACAAGAAGGCTTTGGGGGGTTAGTGCGTGGATGAGGAGGAGGGAGGGTCTAGCTAGCCTCCGTTTTGTTTGACAATACTTTAAACATGACGTCACCCAACATTGCTTAGAGCACCTTTAATAAACAAAACATTATTGTATGTTGGTATGGATGCTAATATAGTTGTAATAGTTAACAGCCCTTAACAGTTGCATTATTTACTATGGTAGGGTATTTTTACATGTTTTGTGGTGCACTGTTGACCTGCTTAATAATAGTGTCATAATGATCTAGATCACAGCAGATCATTTCAATGTGGCATATTTTTGTAACCATTCTGTTGTTTTTTTGCTATTTAGGAGGCAGTCTCAACTAGTCTCGAAGTTAGCCCCGCCCCCCAATAACCAGACTGCCTTAGAGAGGGCTGAGAAAGACAGAGAGAAGATAAAGGAACCACGTGAAAGCAGAGAGAAAAACAACATTCAGCCAAAAGAACTGCGGGACAGAGACAAATTGCTTAAAACCAGGGAAGAAAAGAAAGAGAGGGAAAAGGAGAAAAAAGCTTCACCTCCGCCACCTTCGAAGCCTGAGAGACGGGGAGCGTTGACAGAACGAGGGAAGGTGAAGGAGGAGAAGAGGAGCGCTGGACAGGAGAGGAAGACTGAACGCTCTGCTAAGCCTCAGCCAGCAAAGCCTCCGCCCAAGAAGCGCAGGAAGTGGCTGAAGGAAGTGCCCTCGTCATCAGAATCAGACTCCTCAGCAAGCGAGGATGAAAGTGAGTATACTTTTATCATGTGTAGGGCATGCATTAGCTGAAATGTGCAGTGTATATTTCTGATGTGACACATTAACAATCACAATCGTTTTCTTGAATCGAATTTTTTTTTTTTATCAAGATTTTATTTATTTGCACACCACATTTGGAATAAAAATTCTAAAATAAAAAATATAAATACTATAAACTGAGTCTTGGATAAAACTAACTCTATCACAAATCATATCATTTACATCAACGATACATATCTTCGCGTTTACAATGTATCGTTACACCCCTATGTTTAATTCTAAAATCAAAAGAAAAAAATTATTTTATAAATATATTTTATTTAGAAAAGAAAAGCCTATAAATTGTAACATTTAAGATTTGTTTTGCATTGTGACATTGTTCAAATGCAAAATAACCATTTTTAGACGTAACAAACGAGGACATGTGACATAAAATAGGAGGCAATGTACAGTTATAATAGTGAATATATGTTGACATGTCTCGCAGTGTCAATAAAAGCTGGCCTGAACACACGTGGAATGCGTGAGATGTACCGGAGCTACGTGGAGATGCTGGTCAGTACGGCACTCGACCCGGACATGATTCAGGCTCTAGAGGACACAGAAGGTAAGTGAATATGATTATCTCCCAGAAAAACTGCTGCGCTGTCGTTTTCAAAACATGAGATGAAATTCACCCTTCTCCTCATGTTATTGGCTGTTTCAGATGAGCTGTATCTTCCTCCGATGCGCAAGATCGACAGCCTTCTCAGTGAGCAGAAGAGGAAGCTTTTGAAAAGAGTCAATATGAACTCCCAGCACCAGGTAATTCACCGTTGTATTTGTGCTGGCGTGATTCTTTATTTGATCGCTTCAGTCGTCTTTCATGTCCCTTAGCAACAGGCATCATCAAAGACTTTCAAACACCAATCTTTTTCAAGGACTTCATTCAATAGGTTTTTCTTAAATTACTTTTTATTTCTCACATTCTTTTCATCCTTTATAGAATATAAACAGGATATAATATACAAAAATAATTCGACTACGTATAGAATATAAACTAAGTTAAATGTCTATATAATGTGCTTGTATATTAATTCCTATAATAAAAATGAAACAAATACTACATGTAGGTGGCGGTTTTGTAATGACATGATGAGAAACTGGAAAACTCCTAAAATAATAGGATTCTACTGCTAATTCATTATGATTAACTTGCCTTTTTGGATTTCACTCATCCACGTTGTGTTACTGTAATTCTGAGTTCTTTGAGGTTAACCAGCTTAAACACCAGGTGCAGGGGAAAATTAGACTTTATTTACTTCTTCCAAAACATGTATTTGTTTCTTGTGCTTTCAAACCACCCGCACATTCTTTTTAAACCTCAAGCTCTTTTAAGCACTTTTCTACAAAACAAGCCCATTTTCCAGGTATTGCAGAACTGACATTTCTGAAAGCTAAATTCAAGCACTTTAAGGACCTTGTGCTTTCCCATCCATTCTTCTCTGAATGTCCCTCTGTTCCTGCTCCACAGGAAGCTCTTCACACGTTCCCTCAGATTACGGCGGAGCCCCTGGACTCGGGGGCGGTGAGGGTCAGACTGAGTGGGGAATGCTACAACCGCAAAACCCTGAACCGCATCAAAAAGAGTGTTTCCAAACCACAGGTGATTCAGTCCCCCGATACTGAAATCTAAATTTGATTATGGGACTCTTCGAATTAATAGAGCTGTCAATTTGAGACAGATAGATAGATAGATAGATAGATAGATAGATAGATAGATAGATAGATAGATAGATAGATAGATAGATAGATAGATAGATAGATAGATAGATAGATAGATAGATAGATAGATAGATAGATAGATAGATGCATAGATAGAATATTATACCATTTAAAATTTGGGATTAAAGATTTTTTGAAATTAACTAATTAAAGCTTTTTTTTTTTAGCACGGAGGGATTAACTTGAGCAAAAGTGTCAGTTTTTAATGTTAGATCTTTTTAACAAAGAATCCTGAATAAATGCATCACAGTTTCAACAAAAATATGAAGCAGCACAACATTGGTTTTCAACATTGATTATAATAATAAATGTTTCTTGAGCATCAAATCATCATATTAGAATGATTTCTGAGGGATCGTGTGACACTGAAGACTAAAGTAATGATGCTGAAAATTCATCATTGCACCACAGAAATAAATTAGATTTTAAAATATATTGAAAAAGAAAACAAGTTATTTCAAGAGTAATAATATCTCACAATATTCCATTCCAAAAGGAAACTGAAACGACTCGATTGTAGTCTTGAGTTTTCTTCTGGAAACAAACATGTCACAATATTCCTCATTTAAATAATTCCCAAGGAGATTCTTTATTCTCCAAAACAAAGGGGCGGGCCTGGTTGAGTTAATAGTGTGTTTAAAATAGTGTTTTTGAACATTCAAGCATGAAAACCTATTCTAGTAGAGCCCCAAAACAAAATCAAGACTTTGTAAAACCATGTAATATGGGCTCTTTAACACTTTAAATCCATTCATAACTAATAGGAACAATGTAGAAACTGTAATAGAATTCAGATTCTAACATGTCACCATCCCTTTCTCCTCCAGGACCTCAAGTTGTCAACAGACACATGTCGAATCTACAGTCTCTACCATTCACTGCATCATTATAAATATCATACCTTCTTACACTGCAAGAAAGAGGTAAGGACTACATTTCCCAAAAGCAGCCGGAGTAAACAAACGCACTATTAAAACTCTCGTCTTTTCTTTCAGACGAACACTATAGAGCAGGCTTCAGAAGATCCTGGACAAGAGGAGGTTGTTCAGCAGTGCATGGCCAATCAGAGCTGGCTGGAGACGCTCTTCAACTCCTTCTTAGAGCTGATGGCCCTCAGCACCAAAGCTTGAGAGGGAGGGGGAAATCCAGGAGGCCTCGATGTACAAAGAAGCTGGATTTATTGTTGCCTAGCTCCCCTGCCCTCCTCTTCGGTTTTACAGAAATTCTCTTTTAAACGCAGCGGCGACAGATGAGCCCAGCTGGCTGCCGCTGGCCAATAACTCTATTAACTCTTCACAAACGTCACCGAGGACGCAGACCCGGTGCAGGATCCCTCCTGAGACCTCAGACCAATGGATATGACTAAACTGGGAGCACCTGAAATGGGCTGACCTTACTGAATTCACTGAATCCCAAGGAAATGGTACACAGAACCATGGAATATACTGTGTGGAGTCTTTATACTTTTTGAATTGACTGATTCAGCGTGGGAAATAACTGACGGGAGGAGTTCGCTTCGTGTCGACACTAGGAGGAAGTCTGTTACTGAATTTTACACAAATAATTTTTTAAGACTATAGCAGTTTTATTCTGGCTTTTTTTCTGAAACGAGAGCGAGAGAGTGTGAAGGTTCTTCTGTTTTATAAACGAGTGCAGATTGGAAAGCGGACACGGGAAGATGCGTGCAACGACATGTGATGACATTCAATGCTTTAGTCTACACGCGTGAAACAAGTGAGCTAAAGCAATGCATTTTTATTATTTATAAAGACATTTTTAACAGGAGTTCGCACATACTATACAAACAAGTAATGCTTCATAACGGTTAAAATAATGTTTGTTCGGATGTTATAAATATTGCCACATTCTGAGCTGTCTTCCTTTTTGCTCATCAAAGGTGGGTGGATACGATGGAAAATGTCTTATCGTTTTTATCTGTTACGGAAGAGAAAAGAAAGAACAAACTATTTCAAGCTACGCAAACGGTATTATTGCAGTGCATTCTACAGAAAAAAATCAAATGGAGTTGAAAGTGAGTGTGAAGCATCTGATTCCCATTAGGGAGGGATTATGTATTAGTAATATTTAAAATTGAAATTTGTTTTTATTCGTTTGTCTTTTGTCTGTATTCTGAGTATTATTTTGGAACAATCTAATACTGTGCTTCTTTCGAAAGTAAAGCCTTTGTGTAAATATTGTACAGCTCTTGACAAAAATCCCCCGGTTCTTCTGTACATGGACTATCCCTGTATTTGACAAACAAATAAAACCGTCAACAACTACTTTGTCTCAAATAAGATATGCTTTTTTTTATGTCTCTGGGTTTGCACTTTGCTCCGTCAGATTTCGCTTTAAAAAGAAAAACTTTGTGACGGGAGAATTAATCAAGTCAGGTCTTTTTCTCTCTCGTTGGCTTCAACCGAACTTTCTTCCCTAAACGACTTTATGCAAGGTTTGTTCTTTTCCTTGAACTTTTGACCATGACTTCAATACACTTCCCCTATTTGCTGTTATTGTTTATTATTTCTGTTGCTTTACATTTTATGATCTATTCATCTTCGGTTTAGGCCACAACACGGCAGGGCATTTCCAGCCTGGAACTTTCTAGAAAAGTAGAAATATCTAGCTTTTTATGATGGTCCATTGGAATATTTTCAAAGTATTAACAGAAAGTACAATTGTGACCTAAAATTTATACAATTACTTGGAAAATATGCAGTCAAAAAAGCACACTGGCACTGAATTGATATGGCCCTAAAAATCTAAAGACATGCTTGCATTCTTGGTTTTGTATACAATTTTAAATTTAAGATGGTGTTTTATAACAGATTAAAAAATTACCATTTTGCTCACAATTCTGATGATTATTCTTAAATAATAATAATGAGGAATAGGAGTAGCTGTTTCCAAATCTTTGTGCATTTGATCAGATGGATGGCAGGATTATTTTGTGATTACAGAATGAAAGCGCTGCTCTGAACACCAATCAACTTTTAATTTTGAATCCAAACTTTGTATAAAGATGATTCTCAACTATGTTATGAAAGATATAACAATGATTTGATATACTATTTTACAATATGCATGTAAACATGGCAATCAATGGGTATTCCCATTCTATACAATGGATTTATACATTGCATCTAATTGGCATAGCCTATTAATGTGTTCTTGTGGCAACATGTAATGCAAAAAGAAGTGTAATAATGGGATTAATAACTTGGCAACATTTTCATAAGATTATCATATTTCGTAGGAATATTGACATCATTATTTTCTTTCCCTATTCACTTATGTCTCCCTAAAAGTCCTAGTTACATCTACAGAGGACATGCAATCGACAGAAAGTCATATTTGATTTTTCCTGAAATGTCTTCTACAGAGGACAAACGTCTATGGGTCTCGTGAGGATAGACTATTTGAGAATGTCATAGATTTTCACGTTGCTGACCAAATTACAGATATTAATTTGTGAACTACGCCATCTAGTGGTCACCTAGGGTAAAACACTCAGGGAGTGACGCCTACAATGACGTCGAAATGGTAAATCGAAACTTACATGGATTTCCCGAGTAATGTTTTACACCTGATCTGAAGGGACAATCTGTTGAATAAAGTCCAGTATAAACGCAGAACTGTCAAGCGAGCCTGTCTTATAGTCCTGAAATCTGAAGAGTTTGCTGAAAAACACAACAGGCCACAGAACACTGTCGATGTAACCTTACACGGTAAGTGACGATTAAAAGCCTTGGTGTTTTTGTTATTATACGGTACTTATGGTTTATTATTTGACTCCCGTGATCACATTCTTTATACAGAATGTCTTCTCAAGATATGTCATGCAATTAAAATGTCCACGGCGATATGTAAGAAATGTTGTAAATAACAGTCAAACATTGACATTAGAAGAAAGGTGTTTTAGGTTTTACTGTATTTTAGGGGTGTATTGGTTTAACATATTATTATATATTTTTAAACGAAACAGTGTGACCTGCAGATGTGAGAGTTTGTAAATGCATGTAAGGATATTTCAGCATGTTCTTCTGTTTGTGCAGGTATTGATGGTTTGGTGTGTATAGTCTGTTTGCATCATCATGACCCAAACAAAGCCGCTCTTCGTTCCCTGGTTGTACCAAAAAATACAGAGTGGAAGTTATCCTGGAGTGTGTTGGACCAGTAAAGAACTTCAGCAGTTTAGCATTCCTTGGAAGCATGCTTTGAGACAGGACAAAAACAGTGATGATGTCCTCATATTCAAGGTGAAAATCAGCATTATTTGTCATTATCCATTATCATTAATACACGTTTTTGATTACCATATTAATGCGCCATGTTTTTATATGATACTCCAAGGTACTTAAAAGGATAGTTCACCCAAAAAGGAAAATTCTGTAATCATTTACTCACCCTCAAGTTGTTCCAAACCTGTATGAGTTTTGTTAAACACAAAAGTAAGTTGATGGGCCCCATTGACTTCCATAGTATTTTTTCCCCATCAACTGGTTTTAAATGATGACAAACTTTTCATTTTTGGGTGAACTATCCCTTTAAAATCATTTAAATTGATAATGCCATAGGAATGCAATGGCACTTTTAGTATATTATTGATATATTAGTAATGCATTACATCTAAGTAGATCTTTATGTGTAGGCTAATTTCATAATTACTTATGTTGTCTTTGAAATATGGCTAACGTCAAATATATACTGACAAGAATCTGAAACATCTGAAACATCAAACATCTATTTAGAGAGCAGAGAGAGCAGTTGTCATGCTATATGAAACGGCTTGACAAACTTTTTAACCAGAGAGTATCATTATTTCTGTGTTACAATAATTCAAGTGATCCCAGAAGTACTAGGATAAACATTTATAGTTCGGATATAAACACTGATGTCTATGGTAGCGATCAAAATAGAGTAAATCACCTTTTAAAACCAACTTGAAGTGACTGTTTTATTTTAAATGTGTGTGTGTCAATGAATTATTAATTCAAGAGATTTGTTCAAAATCACTGATTCATCCAGTAACGAAACAAGTGAAGTCTTCATGAGTGAGTCAATGAATCATTCATTCAAACTGATTTTAAAAAAGTTCAAAATAATTTTTTAAAATATAGTCTGCTGCAATGAACATTTTGTCAGAGCCTCTAGTAAATTACATGTTATTTTGTTTAATTGTATATTCAGAATCTCGATCCTTATTTATAAAAAAATTGTGATTGTCAATTTATCCAGAATCGTTCAGCTCTTATGCATACTCTCTTTAAGCACACTTAGATTTGAAGTACACTACAAGTGCACATTTAATACAATTAAGCACATTTCTTTTTCACAAGAGGACACTATAATTGCAGGAGTACTTTTCTTCTAATATCTGTATTGTGATCCCGTCAGGCATGGGCTCAGACCAGCGCTTCTGGAGACGGCAGGATAAATGGAGATCCCTCTGTTTGGAAGAGGAACTTCCGAAGCGCTCTTCGTGCCAAAGGCTTCAAGATGGTATTGGACAACAAGAATGATGCTGCTGATCCACATAAAGTGTATCAGTTTCCATCTGATCGTCTTTCTGCAGGTAAGAAACAATCCATTTGTGGTTGATGTCCTTAAGAAGATTGTTCATTGAATTGTTGTGAACCTTTTCTGTTTTCTATCCTCACCTCCTCCAGGATCGGAAGGGTCTCAAGAGACTGAAGTGAGTATCTGTTGAATCCGTTATTATGTGCTTGTCAGGTTGGGTTTTATAAAAAGCACATTCATATAGACAACCTGTGGCATCGGATAAGACGTACAGTACACACACTGACTTTTGGAAATTTGTTTTTCCATTTTTTAGTTTTCTCCACAACTATATTTGGATGAGGAAAACGTGTTCTCTAGTAAGCAGTTTTTTATACCCAGTCATGCATTTGTTATATAATACTGAGGTAGGCCTTTAATCACGATGATATTATGTTTTACTTTCATCTCCTTTGTCTACTCTGATCTTTTCTTTCTTAGCAAACCCACCCCAAGGTTTAGAGCGACAACTAACTGGACTAAACCTTCAAGAAAGTCCCTCCCGAGGTAGATTGAAAAGTGTATTATAGGAGGCTGTAGTACAAAGCAAAATATAATATGGATTAACTCTGTTTTAGGTATTTGAATCTCTGGATGCATAGTGTATGCTATTGTTATATTATGATAAAAAGTGTTTTATTACACACACACACACACACACACACACACACACACACACACACACACACACACACACACACACACACACACACACACACACACAACACACACACACACACACACACACACACACACACACACACACACACTAGGAAATTGACATGCTTTATTCAAATATTATTAAAAATTCAGTTGCACTTTATTTTACAGTACGTGTACTTGCATGTATAAAATGCTGGGTAATATGAGGTAACTAAATGTCTTAAAGGGATACTCCACCCAAAAATTCTGTCATCATTTACTCACCCTCAAGTTGTTGCAAACCTGTATGAGTTTCTTTCTTCTGCTGAACACAAAGCAAGATATTTTGAAGAACGATTGGAACTTTTGACTTCCATAGTATTTTTTTTTTTCTACTATGGAAGTCAATGTTGCCAAACAACTGTTTGGTTCCAATCGTTCTTCAAAATATCTTCCTTTGTGTTCAGCAGAAGAAAGAAACCCATACAGGTTTGAGGGTGAGTAAATGATGACAGAATTTTCATTTTTGGGTGGAGTATCCCTTTAACGTTAGGTTTACTGATAGGTTCAGGGTTAGTACCTAGTTATTACCCAGCTATTGTAATAACTATTATAAGTACATAGTATGTACATGAGGAACATGACTGTAAAATAAAGTGCTACCAAAAATTTGTAAGCATGTTTTATCGTGATAACGCAATGACACGTCAAATTATGCGGAAACATGTAAAAACAAGAGAGAACCAACAAAATATTAATAACTGATTGTGTTGTCGAGTAGACGGTGTCTGCTTTTTCCTGTGCTTTTTTATGCATTTTCTTATTTGCATTGTAAAATAAAACCTGTAGTTTGGGTTTTATGCCGAATAATTTTGTCAGATAAAGACCCTAACCATGTGCAAATTCCTAACCACACACCTTAAGTGTGTGGTTCTTCCCTCGTATTTAAAATATTAAAAAATGAATATGAATAAAGAATATTTTCTTTATATTTAGATGGATTAATTCCCATCTGGACACCACTTTTGGCCACTTGATTTGTAATGTTCATGGATTATTGCTTATTGATTAAGGACAGTGAATTGTGAATTTCACTCTGTTCCAGATCAGTTATACTTGGGACAACAACTCTTCCAAAAAATGAATCCATGTTCAGAAACCCAGTTTACTGGGATGGCCCATTTTCAAACAGTGGACACTTCTGGACTCTTCTCTTCAGCTGGGGGTGCTGTTGGTGTTGCAGGGCAGATTTCTCCGACTGATGCGGCGACGGCTGTGAATCCTCATTCTCCAGAATACCAGCGTCCGGCGGCGTGTCCACCACAGGCTGAAGGGGACCAGGTCGCCATTCCTGAACCGAAACTGGGTAGGTAGAACCCAAGACCGTGACATATTCTTCACATCGATTACTGGTGTTTAATCACTCACACATTCATTCATTTCCTTCACAGAGACATTTTTTCGGATTAAGGTGTATTACAAAGGGAAGATGGTGTTAGAACAGCTGGTGGAGAACGATGCTGGATTCAGACTGATGTATCAGGGAAACATGTTGGTTGGATCAATTTTCAATTAGCACCACTGAATCATGTTTTAATATAATAGATGAATACTCAACAGACTAGCCTTTCCTCCCATAGGGACGAGTCCATTGCCGATCTTCCAGTGGTGAGGCTACCTCCTCCAGATGGTATCCTGGATCGGACCCAGGCCAAGCTTACGAATGATATTCTGGAGAATCTGGGCGGTCTGGAGATCAGGAGATCGGGTGCTGTGGTTTATGGCCTCCGCTGGGGAAACAGCAGGATCTACTGGGGTCTGTGCAAACATGAAAAAAGCCCAACAACCAGAGAGCTCTCCAAAAACCCACCTGAAGCCATCTACCTCTTCAGAAATTATATTTCAGGTGAATCATATTAGATGTTTATTTGATTTATTTGTTCAGGTATGGTTGATCTTTGGTGGTTGCAAATATTTAGGTGATTCTTGCATAACGTGCTGGATGTCTGTTGATGCCATTCCATTAGGTATGATGGAGTTTATGGAGACGAGCGGTGAATCTCCCTCTTATACTCTTTACTTCTTTCTGGGAGAGAAGTGGCCGGACCCCAAAATGAAACCGTGGGAGAAGAAACTCATCATGATAGAGGTTAGGATGGGGCAAATTATTTATTGTCCATATATATAAAATAAAAAATCTTTGCAAAATTTCATTTTTTAATATTAACCCTATAAAACATGCTGTACCATATTTTGTATGAATGATAAAAAAAAAAATAATCTGTTGCACACATGCCTTTTTTTTAGCAAGTAAAAGTCCTTTTAGTTTCATTTTAAAAATGTTCACCTTCAGGTCGTGGTTCATGTGTATTTTTACTCTAAAATGTTTAATGATTTGTATCACATAAATGCAAGAATAACTTTTATATTGTTAGTAATATATCAAGATGGACACTTACTGGACTGAAGAAACTTAGGTTTACATCTTTTCTTTTTTTAGAATGAAAATAACCTTTTAAAAATGTATCAAATATGATGCATTAGGCTTTTGAGGAACATTTATTTGTACATCTGCCAATCGTCATTGTATTGCTTTACATTATATGTTTCTTCCACAATTAAAACCTAGATAAGATCATAAAACCTAAGCATTTAAAAATCATCGAACTAAAACATATTATTGTGAGATATAGAGTGACCTCTGATAAAGTCTGAGCTCCATATTCAAGGACACATTTACATTCTTATCCGTTCTTTTCATACTATCATACTAAATGAGAAACAAAAGCCTTGATATATCAAATATCATACTCAACAAAAAACACGTATGCTTTTAAAAAAATATTTAGTCTAAAGATTCAATAAACGGCTTGATTTTCCTGACATTCCATAAGTCAGGCTTTACAGGGTTGAGAAATTCATCTGTTTATTGAACATTGGTATCTTTCATCATATTGCAGTTATGGCCACAGTCACGTGACTATCCACTCAAAGCCATATGTTGCAGTGAGGCATTCTGTTGAGTCACTCACTGTAATGTAATGCTTACTGCTTCATTTGTATTTACAATTTCTTAGAGGCACCAGTAGTGATTTTTGTCATTTATTTTAATCTTTCCCATTCTCTGGTTTGGTTAGGTTATTCTGACTTCGCTGGAGAGTTTGAATACGTTGGCTGTTACATGTGGGGCGTCTTCACTGCAGTCAGTGGAGCTACAACTCTCTCTGGAGCAAATGATGGAGTTGTGTTAAAGATCGCCTCTGGCCAAGTGAAAAGGCTTGACTCTATACTTATTTGGCATGAATTGAAATGACTTAAAGTGCCCCTATTATGCTATTTTAAAGGCTTCTAATGTTGTTTTGGAGTTTCCTACAAAAGGCTTACATGCACCCAAGGTCAAAAAACACTTTCATTTTCTAATAATATACATTTCACATCACCTCATTTCTCAGAGAGTCTGAAACGGTTTGTTCGAAGATTCAGTCTCTCTAAATCCCTCCTTTCCGAGAGCCTGCTCTGCACTGATTGGTCAAAAGTCCCACTCTGTTTTGATTGGTCGACAGCTTACGGTGCATCGGACATGAAACGCGTATTACCATATCTGAATATCAGCTCTACCTTAGCACTTGATACACTGTTATATGAACGAAGGCGTTGTTTTCTTTCCGTATCAATTCCAGTGCGAGTCCTCGTCCTTTTGAAACGCATGCAACGTGGATTCTCAGCGCTGAAAACAGCGTCTTCTCGACATGACGACAACCTGAACCAAACTCTTCCAGTCTCACCGACAACTACAGTGTGTGAGGGCGAGGCAATGTAGAACTTGTTCAGCCAATGAAGACCATAGACTGGCATTATGCAAATTTGTTTCATTGTTACAAAGGTTTGTAACAGGATGGGAAGTGAGACTGGAATTTCTGACGACACGTTTCTGCAGTTCAGAATCGATTCTTTCTCTTAGGAGATAATAACTTTATTTGTGGTGCACTTTGATCTTTGAAACATTACAGACATTTTACATTCACAAACAGCTATATTACACACTGCATGAAAGTTAATATTCGAAAAAGCGTAATTGGGGCACTTTAAACTGTTTGCTTAGTGGCGACTCCATGAGTACATGTATTTATTAAAGGTGTGTGGACTAATATTGCTGAGCAAATTTTCAGTAATGGTACAAGACAACAATCATTGATTCAGTAGATAAAAATAAATAAAGAAGTTTACAAAGGGAGTCACATTTTAAATGGATGGATTTCATATAACAAGTTGTGTACTAGTCTAAAGTCTAATGTGCCTTTCAGTCTGGTTTTACACCACTACAGCTCTCATAATACAATAGTGTCAGATTGAATAATCATGTCTTTTCATAATATGTCCTCAAATCTTTTCATGGTCTGATTTAGATTTTTGTTATATCTTTGACTGAACTGAATGTGAACTGTGTTCATGTTGTGGGCTCCAGGACTTCATTGTTCCACCGATGTGCCCTGTTTCTTTTGCTTTTTCAACTGATATGAACAGGTTTACACTTAGTAATATGGTTTCACTTTCCAGGCATGGAAAAAGCATGCCAATTAATAAAATCTCAAAAAGTCATGGAAAAGTTGAGAACATTTAATTTCAATCCAATTCACATTTATTTGTTGCACTTTTCACAATACATACAGCTTAAAGTAGCTTCACAGAAAGATGCATGCTTCTACATTACAATTTAGAGTGATCTTTACCAGTGTTGTTGACTGCATTCAATTTCAATATGTCAAAAATATGTCAAAAAAAAACATTTCTAAGATAACACAAATAGTGCAGTTAGCTAATATCATGTATTCATTTAGACAGAAACAATGATCTCATTAAAGTAATTATTACAAGTTTTCTATAAGGAATGTACATTTGTCTAGTTATACTCTGTTCTAAAATATTTGATCGATAAGCAATGGTATCAGATTTGGGAGTGAATCATTTGAATCAGTAGTATTCAATGAACTAATCAAACCGGTTCAGACATCTTTAACATTTAATATTCAGCCATCATGTGGGAGGGATTTTTGCACCAATGAGATTTCACTGTGGGCGGAGTTACCCAGTGCTACACAACATAAACTAAAGACCACAACACGACGTAGAGTTATTCATCTAACTTACATTAAACTGACACACTGTTTGTACAACTGATTCTACAATCTCAGAAAATACAACATTTAACGAGCATCCAAAGCAACATTTAAAGAATATAGTGTTCAGAATATAGATCTCAGTTGAGATCCCTGTCCTCTTTACATGAGTTTAAATTTAAGCTAAAGTTTTATCTTTTTGACCAGGCATTACACTAAATCTCAATTATGGTTTTATTACATTCATGGTTTAATTTGCTCCTTCTTTCATGTTTCCTGGACTTTTACCTTGTAAAGCACAGTGGTCAACTTCTGTTGTGTTTATTTGTGCTTTATAAATACAATTAGATGATTTTTTAAAAATGTTTTTGAAAGAAGTCTCTTTTGCTCACCAAGTCTGCATTTATTTAATAACAGTAAAACAGTATTATTGTGAAATATTATTACAAATTAAAATGATCCTTCAGAAATCATTCTAAAATAATATATATACTTTTTTGTCAGAATTATTTAATGAATAGAAAGTTCAAAAGAACAGCATTGTAACATTATAAATGTCTTTACTGACACTTTTGTTCAATTTATTGAGTCCTTGCTAAATAAATCACAAAGCACAGTGGGTATTTCATGCAGCTTTTAAAATAACATTTATAGAATAATTAGGAAACGATATTAGAACATTTTGAAAAAGGAATATTTCAATACATTTGTACATTTTATTTCATCAAATACAGCGAGATTTTCACTCTTATTATGCCTTGTCCTTTCCTCAATGGGAAGCACTCATACACATCTAATCACATCGAATCACACGAGTGATGCGCCGACACTGAAAGTCTATTTCTGATTTTATTGTTGTTTAAACGTGTTGAAGAATTTTAATTAGTGATGTATTTAAAAAAAAAAAAATCGTATATTTTATATGGTCTATTGGTGAAGTATCTTATTGACCCCAAACTTTTGAACTGTAGTGAATTAATTCAAGTGTATTAATTAGATATATTCAGGAATTATTTAAGGGTATGTTTTTATGTTTAAGCTGTTCAAATGTTAAGACTAGTTTACTAAGTATATATTTTTGGTCACCACATCCATGCCGATCCTACTCCACGTTCTCCAGGTCATCGTGCTCTTCCTCTGATTCCCTCTCCTCCATTGAGAGATCCCTGAGCTCTGACAGTGGCACCAGCTGACCCGCTTGGTTCAATCCCATTGGGTGAATCACATTATCCCTGTTCAGGAAAAGGCGGGAGAGTGTAAGAGCAGTGTGTACAAAGCTTTACTGGTGTTTTGATAAGTGGTTTAAGTTCCTTACTTTGAGAGTTTGTTAAAAAGACTGATGAGCCGGTGAGCTTCCTCCTCTTTCTCGTCCTCTGTCATTCCCTCCATGGGATCAGGCTGCTCCTCTTCCACCTGTCCCGTCACTGGGTTCACACGGTCTTTAACCTGCCGGTACTCCTCTGTGTCAGAGTCGGAGTCGCTGGAGTACCGTGTGCCTGATGATGTGGCCTGTGACCTTTGACCTCCTAGCAAGCCTCTGGTGGCCAGGAGCCCAGCGGCATTCCCATATCCAGTGTACTTGACGAAACGTCTCACTGGAATATCCAAGAAAAAACTGCATATTAGGTGTTGGGGGTAAAACTAATACAGTGGTTGAAATGTGACCCACCCAATCAAAAGTTGGTTATTTTCCAAATAGATGAATGGAAAAGTGTAATAAAAAACAACAACAATAATAATAAGAAACTTCTTAACACACTATAAAGGTATACGTTTAGTTAAGGAATAATTAAATGCAAGTTTCCATGGTCAGTTGCAGACAGTTTCCTAGTGTTCCCTCTCCTTTTAGCTATATACAATACGCTTGTCAAAATGAAAAGTCAAATATGATTTGCCAGTTTCTGTTAGTCCCGCCCACTACATTATCTTTAGCACTTAAGGACGTAATAGTAGATTCATGCTTATGTGGAGTTGAAGTTGAAAAGGGCAAAGCAAATATCAATCAGCTGATACTTTAAAGAGGTCCTATTATGATATTTTACATATTCATCTTTCTTTAGTGTGTAATGTTGCTGTTTGAGTATGAAAAAGGTCTGCAATATTTCACAAAGTCCCTCCAGCGGGAGTTATTCTCTATATCAGTGTCACTGTTTCTGAACTCCCTGAAACACCTCTATTGTAGTCTTGAGTTTTCCTCTGGGAACGAACACGTCCCAGTAATATTCCTCATTTAAATAATTCCCACCCAAGGTAAACATCAATTAAAGGGGCGGGACCTGGTGGAGTGTGTTTAAACTGCCGGTTATTGGAAGGGGCGTGACATTCTCAAACACGCTTGAAGGGGTTGACCAATCACAACACACTGATCCGGCCGACCAATCAGGGCACATTGCGGATTTCGGAAGGAGGGGCTTCATAGAGACAGGAACTAAACAGAGCGTTACTGACAGACTGGGAAGAGAGGAGCTGCAACAATGGAGAATATGGGAAAAATAAAGTGGTTTTGAACATTCAAGCCTATTCTATTAGACCTCAAAAACAGAATTAAGTCTTTGTAAAAGGGAATAATAGGTCCTCTTTAAAAATCCTAAATTGGATATCCCAACTCAACTGTACTAGTAGTTATTATGATTCACCTTATGTCAAAATGATTTGATGACACACATATATTGCCAGGATCAAAGACAACTGGGTAAAACTAAATATCCATTTCATCTAGCAAATCAATTTAATCCATCATGTCATGATTAAAACCAACTGTCAACACCGGATCAAAGACAACCGGGTAAAACTTGATTGATCGTATCCGGGCAACATGCCAATACCTAGATCAAACGAGCAAGGGGGCAAAGGTTAATCCTAGATCAAAGCAACTCCGGAGGGTCACTGGAAGGACAGGGGGCGGGGGAGGTCAAAGGTCATAAATCATTTTGACATAATGTGAATCATAATAACTACTTGTACTGCTGCAAGAAACCAAGTCTAGCAATGAATCTGGGAGATTCCTTTTAATGTGAACTAACAGACACTTGATTATAATGAGATTTAATCAAAAGCCCTCATCGTCTCAGACTAATATTGTAGGAGGACATGTCAAGTTAAGTACAATAGTAATTCATATGTTTATACTGTCATTATACTTGATAGAAAACAGGAAGAGCTAATATGTGTTTGTTGTTTATTGGTTGTTTTGTTATTTTCGGTTTTGAAACTTTGTCTTGCATTGTATTTTTTAAATCTGTTTTTGTGGTAATTTGGTAATTCGTACTCTATGCTTGTGTGTGCAGTACCGTTCTCTTTGCACAGCACGAAGAGCAGGTCTGCAGCGCAGTGTTTGAGCTCAGTCTCCAGGCTGGTCATCAGTCTAACCAGACGATTCCTCAAGGTGTTGCCCTTCTCAGGTTTAGTGCTAGCATCTCTTAGAGGAGGCAGAATCTGCACTCGGTGAGAAAACATATGCCATATTTGATACAAAACAATGCAAGTGTTTTATTAGACAATGTTGCCTCATGATAATTAAAATAGCAGTCGTACCTGTTGTCTAAGGTAGCGTCTGGTCTCTCGGTGACCTCTGGAGCACTCGGTCAGCAAGTTCAGAACAGGGGTCAGTCTCTCTTTGACCTTTTCACCCTGCATAAAACACCTCTGCGTTAGAAAAGCCACTGTTGCTCATGACAAGCAATGTTATGCAAAAATATATGCGAGTCATATCATATATTTTGTTTTTCTTTTCCCCCTGAGGTCCACTATTAAAGATCATATGTAAATATATTTCATGCCTTTCAGAGCCTACCAAAAATCAGTCAGATTTATTCAGCAAGGATACATAAAATAGATCAAAAGTGATAGTGAAGTCCTTTGTAATTTCAAATAAACAGTTCTTTTAAACTTTTTATTCATCAAAGAATTCTGACATTTTTTAGCATGTTTTTCACAAAAATATAAAGCAGCAGAACTGTTTTCAACATTAATAATAATCAGAAATATTTTTTGTGAAGCAAATCATCATATTAGAATGATTTCTGAAGGATCATGTGACACTGAAGACTCAAGACTGGAGTAATGATGCTGAAAATTCAGCTTTACATCACAGGAATAAATTACATTTGATTAAATATTCAAATAAAAATTATTTTTTTGATCAAATAAATGCAGCCTTGGTGAGCAGAAGAGACTTCTTTTAAAAAACTTTTGAACGTTACTGTGAATTGCTAATATTTTATTATAGTATAGTAGATATTATTGACTGATTTTTGGAAGGCTCTTAAAGGCATGAAATATTATTTCTACCGAACTGCTGCCTTTCACAACACAGTTTAGGATAGTTTTAAGTTCCGAAAGTTGTTTTCACAGGATAATTAATGCAAGAACACAGACACAGCCGGATCATTTCCATAATGACCAATGCCCTTTTTTGGGCGGTAAATAATGGCACAAACTAAATACCAGTAAACTGAGGAACACAAACCTCAGTAAATCACCTTGCATGATTCATTTAAATACTCTCCACCTAAAAATGTTGTGTCTGAAAGGGAAACTCCTACATAAGGTCAGCCGTAAAAATAACCCTGTTCATGCCTTATCAGTGCTAATATTTCCCTGCGTGTCTTCAGTAAATCCTGACAGTTTTTTAACGCCAGAAGAGGGTTGGCGCTGGCACTGTTAGTAAATCTGGCCCTAAATCTCAAAATACCAAGGACAATATGATTCATGATATGATAATCTATCCGTTTCTCTGTTGTCTCCATCTTTTTGTTTCTCCCTTCCCTTATTTCTTTCTTTCACCCTTTTTTTTACCTGCTCCAGTTTTCTCTCCATGTACATGAGTAGGTTTTGCACACAGTCCATGTTGACTCCATTCATCTGGTGTGAGTCTGGACCCAGAGGCACAGACACCAGAACGTCTAGACAACTCAACGGGAGAGCAGACAGCATGTTCGCGGCATGCCTGAGAGAAAGACAGAGATTTGAGCTCATGCGTATATATGATGAAATCTCTTCTGTTTTAATCGAATGTTGAATACCGTTGATTAAAACAGAACATCAGTCTGTAAAAAGTAGTTTGTATTTTAGATAAATGAGTCTATAAATGTTGGATATTTAAACAGAAAATAAATTGTCCTTGAGGTGGAGACGGTTAGGTGGTGAAGATGAGGAGAAAAGCAGACACGGATAAACATGGCTTTCAGAAGAGGAAGAGCCTGAGCTCACTGTGACACTGGTACACTTGAGACACACTGTGGTCGATTTAGAGATATGAGAGAGAAATGCTTTGAAAAAAAAAACCCACATCTAATTCCTCATTTTCTAAAGTTGTCACGAACATATATCAGATGCAGGTGTTACTGAAGGAAGGCAGTCACGCATCTTTCAGTCAAATTAATATGTGCTCTATATTATTATTATTATTATTATAATTATTGCCTGCATCGTGTGAAGGCTTAATGCTGACATGAACCTTAGAATTAAATGCTTTTTACAAGTTTTACAAAATAAATAAAAACACAAAAAATATTTAATACAATATACACAAAACAATATTACAATAAATACAATTAAATACAATTATTAGTAACATACACTGCCGTTCAAAAGGTCGGTACAATTTTTTTTATTCTTATAAAACAAAACCAGTAATATTGTGAAATATCATTACAATTTAAAATAAATATTTTATGTTATTTATTGCAATTAACATTTTTTTGTTGCTTTATTATTATTATTATTATTAATATGCTCACCATGGCTGCATTTATTTGATAAAAGTACACTAAAAACAGTAATATTGTAAAATTTTATTCCAATTTAAAAATATATTTTATTTTAATTATTGTAATTATTATTGTAGAATTATTTTGGAATTTATTCTATTTTAATACTGTTTTCTATTTTATTTCACTTTGTGTGTGTGTGTTTTTGTAATGATCTTGTAAATCTTACCATATATATATATATATATATATATATATATATATATATATATATATATATATATATATATTTTATATATATATATATATATATATATATATATATATATATATATATATATATATTGTATATTTGTAACCTACACAACAGTATATACTATTTTATTTTATTCTTTACTTTTGTTTTATTACTAACTTCTATTATCTTTAATTATTTGTGTGCTTGTCTTGATCTTGTAAATCCATGTAAATTATATTTGACTTCCACTGTTTATTCTTTATTTTATTCTATTTTAATACTGTTTTCTATTTTATGTGTGTGTGTTTTTGTAATGATCTTGTAAATCTTACCATATATATATATATATATATATATATATATATATATATATATATATATATATATATATATATATATATATATATATATATATATATATATATATATATATATATATATTGTATATTTGTAACCTACACAACAGTATATACTATTTTATTTTATTCTTTACTTTTGTTTTATTACTAACTTCTATTATCTTTAATTATTTGTGTGCTTGTCTTGATCTTGTAAATCCATGTAAATTATATTTGACTTCCACTGTAAGTACATTATGCACTTTTGTGCTTGTGGAACGAGTCACAATTGCTGAAATTTTCAACCCAGAATAGTTATTATAGAGCAATAAAAATATGTATCAACACTAACCCCTTTAACTCATCTGTAGCTTCTTCCTCCTCACAGGACACCATCAGACAGTAACGCAAAACTGCAGCCAGGTGGCGATAGAGAGATGCAGCGTCCTGGTGGTAGACACAATGTGAACCTTTAGTTTGTGCGGGAGGTGAGTGAGCATGAGTGTGTGATTATGTCTGCATACACGCACCTCTTCAGGTTCTTGAGTGTGTGTGCTGTGTGTGATATTAAAAAGGATCTTCAGAGCCTCCTGAGCCTGCTGTGAGTCCTCCACACTTACAGGAGGCGCTGCAGGATCCAGCACGACCTCATACTGTTCCTTCCACTGTACTGCTAAACACATCTCCAGCACTGTGGTCAGCAGAGACACTCCTCCCTCCTAAAAATCACCAAAAACACCAATACAATATGTAGATAAGTGGCCGTTGGTCGTTATATAACAATTTACTCTACCACTTAAAAGTTTGAGCTCAGTATGATTTGTTAAATATTTTTGAAACGCATCTCTTGTGCTCAACTAAGGAACATTTATTTGATCAATAATGAATTAGAACAGTAATATTGTGAAATATTATTACGAATTAAAATAACTATTTTCTGTTTTCAGAATATTTTACAATGCAATTTATTATTATTATTATCAAAGCTGAAATTTCAGCATCATTATTCCACTTGTCACTTGATCTTTCAGAAATCATTATAATGTGCTGATTTGCTGCCCAACATTTCTATGGAGCCCCTAAAAGGACATGGTGGTGTGGAAAAAAAATTAGATAGGAGGAACAATAATTAGTCAATGCTTTTTTGTATGCTCTCGCAAAACGTTTTGAGCTCTTTGCGAGTAAATGGAATTTCTCGGCAGAACGTAAAACATTTGCAAGAGAACGCGAGAAATATTTTTCCTCCATCTCATTTTTTTCATTCACCATGTCCATTTCTTATTATCATTAATGTTGAAAACAGTTCTGTCGTGACAACTCCCGGACTGATTGGCATGAGCATGTTGATATAGTAGGTCTTGGTGGAATAGATCTGCAACGCTGCTGCTGTTATTGCTGCTGCTGCACAATATGCGAATATGAATCACCTGTAGCAGATCTACACAGGTGGAGCTGGGGTTTATAAAAGCGCACTACACTAAGGGAAATACCAAGTATTTGAAAGTTGAGCAGTGAGCTCATTGGGAATCAGCTGGGCCCTTTAGATAATTATATTATTGCAAGCGTTTGAGTTAAGGAGCTTGCACCATCTAGAGATTCATTACATAACTTTTGTGCTGCTTCATATTTTTGTGGAAACCATTATTTTTTTCAGGATTCTTTGGTGAATAGAAAGTTTAAAAAAAAACAGCATTTATTTGAAATAGACAGTTTCTGCAACACCATTTTTGATCAATTTAATGCTTGAAAAAAAAAAAAAAATCTCACTGACCCCAAACTTTTGAATGTTAGCACAGGCTACATAATGTGATAACAGAAAATATTCATATTTCATATATCATTTTTTTCCTCAAATAATAGAAGGAGAAAAGTAGATACTTGTTTCAGCTGTGTTCTGAGTTCAGGTCTCAGTGCCGTCAGTAAAAACATGAACCGGAGTGTGTAAAATTGGCCACAAGGGGATGATGCAGACTGAAACTCCTTATTTAGCTTTTCTGTCAGACCACAGAGGAGACTGGAGTACAGCAAGTAGTGGGAGAGAAAAGAAAAAATCATATGACATGCAAATATATTTAGTTACAGTGAATACAGTGGCCCCAAAAACACGTAGTAACAGAAATGTATGAATTTCATTGCAATAGATCCCCCCAAACTAACTTCACTTAGCCATTTTTGCAATGACTTGTAACCCAGGGGTCAAGCTTTCCCTGGTAAGCACAAGTAGGGTTTTGAGTTTGTGTGTATCTGATGATAGTTTGTCTAAAATGAAATGGTAAAATGCTGGTGAATTGAGTCTCAGAGCAGCTCTGGAGATGAAGTTCATTCTTTTAACCTAATTTGATGGAGTATGTAGCTTTTCGTTCCGTAAACAACCATGTAGGAAGACATCATGGCCATATTGCAAGATGACAATGTCAAGATTCATCAGTCTCAAATTGTAAAAGAATGATTGCGAGATCATAATTTTCACACATGAATCCAGATCTTAAACTCATTGAATGTATTTGGGATGTGCTGGATGAGACTTTACAGAGTGCTGGACTCTTGCTTTGTCAATAGATCTTCACCAAAAATGTATGCACCTCTTCATGGAAATAACATTTATCTCTACTCCAGTGCATCCCAAAGACTTTCAACGAATGTAAAGTCTGGACTCAGGGGTGTCAATTCATGTGTTAAAATGAGTTTGAGTTTGAAATATGTTGAAATGGCTCATACCTGAGTTCACTGGCTCTCTCTTGTGCCCAAGCACTATTGTAAACAATGTTACATAAGATTTTCATGACTTCCTTCCTGGTTACTTCTTCATCGTCATCTTTTTCTTCCTCTTCCTCCGCTCCTCCAACGCTTCCTCTGCTGTCTCTTTTACCAGGTGTGAGAGCTTTATAAACGCTGCTCCTCCTGCGAGAGGGTACGAGGCTGATGTTTGAAAACGTGCTAGCCTTGCGATCAACACACCAATTGCCCGGTCCCCAGACCGCATCACTGGTTACAGCCCCAGAACCATCGTCTTCCTCAGCACCGTTATCATCCTCATCTGCTCGGCCTAATTTGCTCTCAGAAATGGCCAAAATGACGTCATCATAGGGGTCAACATCATTGTCAGTGTCTTCTTTTGGAATAGGTGCATTGCTGATGCCGCCCAGGTGGGCTAGAGTGAGCAGAGCTCTGTCAGTGATAAGCGGTCCCAGAACCTTTTTGTCCCTCGAGAGGATTCGTAATGATCTCAGACATTCTTTCAGCAAACGCCCTTGCGGTTCAGTCTGGAGGAACCTGATCAGAACTGTAGCCAGAGCCTGAGGGCAAGAGAGAGAAACGGCAAAGGCGTGAGTTGTTTTTAAGAATGGTTTGTGTTTGTATTTATTTATGAAAGCCAAGGTTACCTGTCTCAACATGACGTCTGGGTCACTGGACTCATCGTAGTCTGAATCCGAGTCTGACACATAATCCCGCACTTTATTTTTTCTGAACTGCGGTGACCCAAAAAAAAAAAAGTATTATAGGAATTAACCATTTTGAGTATACTGTGAATCATGCATTCAATTTGTGGGAGTTTTTTTTTTTTTTTGTGGTTACATGACAGGTCAATAGAGATTAAGATATAACAGTAGTTTTGGTGGTGCTAGTGATCCAGAAATTGTACATGGCAACTTTAACCCTCTGGTAAGTGCTGCAGGGAAAATGTATTTTGTAGGCCAACTTGAAAGTTAGCTGGTTCCCTCGACAAATATCCAATAGGATTAACTTTTGAATTGTTGAAGAAAATAAGGTATGTGACTAACAAAAGCTTATGGTTTTTACAGATTTTGTTCATCTTGATAATCTTCACAAATGAACAACTTTTATGAAAATGTGACTTTTTTACTCACAATTACAGTTTATAACTCGCAATTGCAAGAAAAAGTCCAAATTGTGAGATAAAAAGTCACAATTACATTTTTTCTTCATTGGCGAAAGCAAGCGTCCATACCTGACACCTCATTCGGACTTTGTTTAAAAAGTCTTTCCCTGAACATTTGAGTTAGAATAGTTAGCAAGAGCATGAATGCGATTATAAACACGAGACTTGAAAGCGACTAGAGAGTAGATGATTTTTACCTGTTCATTGTGATAACGTTTAATGTCTGACAACCTCTATAGTGCCATTTAGCCATTTGTTAGCAACCTCCTTTTACATGGCAAGAGGATATTCTAAATGTATTTTATATCGTAGAACAAAATGTGAAAATATCTTAAGCTTGTGTTCACCACGGACCTTATTTCAAACATTTACCAAAAATGAATTGACGTCAGGACGATAGAACTGGAAATGTTAAAATGCTAACTCATTTTCGGGTTTGGCCTACAAAAACATGTCCTCCCTGCAGCACTCTATTCCTTATTTAGGGGTCGCACTTGTGACCCTCGGTGGTCAAAACAGACTGAAGACAATAAGTGTATTTATTTTTCTAATTTAATGAATGTTCAATATTATGCTCCTATTATGCTCAATAATATGTTTCAATAATATTTATTCTTTACTATTTTGTATTTCATGGCACAAGACAATATTCACCTTTAAATTATGTAGCATTTGTGTCTATATTAAATGATAAATATTAGAAAAAATATTTCAGATTTTGAATACAGTGAGTGTCTAAGTAAAAAATACAGTAAAGGTATATAAAATTATCCAATGTAAGGCATGATTGCATTTGGTGGAAAGAAATAAATCATATGTAATACCATAGTGTAACCACTATACCTGTTTAGCCCTATTTTTAGCTGCTGTATAGCCACCGTGATTTTGCCAAGTAAGACATGTTTCTGGATCAACATATTTTGTATGTTCCTGGAATAACATTTCTGTCTGAACCCCTATCCCTAAACCTTACCCTACCCATAACTTATCCCTAAAATCAGAGGGAAATTATAGGTGAATAACTGATGTAGAAGCACATAACCCTGGTTGTAAACCTACACTAAACAAACTTTAAACTTGCCCCACAAATCAGATGTTGATCCAGAAACATGTGAAATCACGTTCACTCCCTATATGGCTGTGTGTTACTTAATTCCTTATCAGTATTTTCAGGCATAATTACAGACAAACTTTTATTAGGTTTTGCATTTGGATATACATTTAGACAGTATCAAAAACTATTTAATCATTGCTCTGTAAAAAGATCTGTTTTTCATATGCCCCATTATTTTTTTATGTGGTCAGTTTGGACTGTGAAGATCACAAGTGTGACTATTTTGCTTTCTGATCATGTCCATAATATGTGTGTGTGTGTGTGTGTGTGTGTGTGTGTGTGTGTGTGTGTGTGTGTTCATAAAGGAAGTAACACAAAATTCACCTATTTTTTTTTTGCTATTTTGATAAAGTAAAAAAAAAAGTCTATAATGACCACCAGAGGGTTAATAATGGTCAAATCAGGATGTCGGTAGCCTTAGGGAATTCAATAATTTATAAAATAATACCTCTTCCAGCTCCTGCCTCTTTTCAGATTAAACAAGCAGCCAAACGACAGAAAAATATGAAAATCATTAAACAACCCAAAAGATAAGACAATATATTTTTCTATCCTAAATGTGCGTTCTGTATTTGCATGTTTTAACAAGCAGTAACAAATCTGAATGACCAGGAAAGGAGAAATATATCCAGATAGCAAGGTGATACTGATACAATGTTGAGTTTTCATCCAAAAGTTTTCATGAAATCAAATTTGGCAATTGCTATTTTTTATGGAATATTGCAGTGTTTATTATATGTGCCCTCATCATAATCTTTAATCAAAATAATTTCCCTTCACTCGTGCAGCGACATCTCTTCTCTGATAAGGTGTTTAATGGCGCAAGGGCGGGACAACCTGTCACTCACATGAGACTGACCAATAGCAAACCACAATCATCCAATCAGTGACAGGAAGTTTTTCCCAAACATCCCTGATTTTATTCATTCATTTATTTATTTATTTATTTTTAGTATTTCTAGTAATAGAATGTTCATTCGTAACGTAACTTTGTACCGATATTCTTCAATATATCTTCTTTTGTGAAATTTCAACATTGTTTCAACAATTACAACATCATATTGTAATGTTAATTCAATGCAATTAACGTAGACACATCAACAATGACTTGCTACCTGGAATGGAATTAGTAGGGAGCTTATGGTCTAAATATTAATGAGCTGCAGGCCTGAGATCAAGTCAACTACTGCAGAATCAGCAAACATCTGAGGACACGCGGGAAATATTTCCTGCCCAGAGGACATTATATGACTCCAAGTTTACAATTTCATATAGCTTATAGTTC